>JACYFF010031956.1:106675645-106715683 GCA_017589665.1 Selenicereus undatus | reverse complement strand
ATATATATATATATATATATATATATATATATATATATATAGATATAGATATATATATGTATGTATGTATGTATGTATGTCTATGTATGTATATGTATGTGTGTGTGTGTGTGTGTGTGTGTTTATATGTATATATAAACAAACATACATACTTACTTACATAGAAAGTGAAAAAATTAGTTAAAAGATAGAATTTTTTTTCAGATGAAAAAGTTAGGAATTATTTATATAAAGAATGAAAATATTTTTTCCTTTTGAATGGAACAGTTGATTAAACAAAATGTACTTTACAACTTCTATTGCAATATATAAGCAACTTAAATGTATTCCCTTTTTTAGTTTAGGAAATAAGAAATAAAATATATACTTCAAATACGAAGTCTAAAGCTCAATTCGAATAACCTGGACCCACACTTGAATGAACAATATAGTAACTTATTTTGGACATGAATCCAAATTCATATGAATTTTTTTTCTGTAAAGTTGTTTTTTTTTTTGCAAGATAAATTTATTGGACCAAGTATTAATTGATCCCAAAATCAATTTAAACACAAATTGACCCACATAAATCGATCCCAGTTCAAAATCTTATTGATTGAAGATGATAATGTAATTAGGCTTCATTTCTTGTTCTTGTTAGGGACAAAAGTGCTCTTTTTTAACTATCAACGTATTAAATTCCTATTCTTAAGGAGGATAAGATTATCAATGGGCTAAGTATCATATCATGCTCTTCTTGTTTCCTTTTCTTGGATAAAGAATCATGTAAATATTAGCCTATCATTTCTTGCTTTTCTTTTGTTTTTTGGAGGGGGGTTAATTTTACTATCAACATATTAAACTATTGTTGTCAAAGAGTGTAATATTTTCAATGCATTTTATCATATCATGCTTTTCTTGTTTTCCTTTCCTGGATATAAAATAATGTAAAGTGATAGCTCTCCTCATCGCCATGAACATGAAATTTTAATAACATTTAGAAATTAGTGTTATACAAATTAAATTCATGTAAGTTAGCCCAACTCATATCAAATCCAACATAATCAAAGATTTCAAATATATATTAAAAATCTAAAAACTATGACGAATGTGGAGTTGAAGATCAATAGGATAATTCAATTTGGTTTTCTGTTGAAAACAAAGAAGTAAAGCAAACAAATTACTAACAAAATAAATGCAAAAATAAATAGAAATTAATGAAGTTAAAAATGGTAAAGAAGGAATGAGGAACATACAAAGAATGGAAAAAACTTTAGTCATGGAAAAGGATTAGTATTTTTCTTTTGGGATTCCATCTCACGAATTTTGATCAAAGAAATTTTTACAATCTAAGTTTAAAACACAACTCAAAAACAAAAATAAAATTCAATTAGTTGCCCAAAATAAAATGTAAGAAATCAAAAGAGTTAAGGTAATTAAATGTTCCTATAGAGCCAGCTGATCAACAATTCAATGGAGAATTTCAGTGTATCGATGTCATGGAGGACACCCACAATCTATCCTCATCTCTCCCATTCTTCTACGGCTCTGAGAGTACGACGAATTGTGAATACAGGGGGTCTCCACTGTAGATGAGTTTAAAAATGAATCAAGAGGTCAATTCTTTACGAAAATGGAGAAGTTTTTAAGTAGCAGTTACCTAAGAGAAGCGGAGATTTTATCTAAAGGGATAGTAGGTTGTTACCTTTAGATAGATATAGAAATTGCCGATAATGGGGAAGATGGGGAAGAGACTTGGGGGTTGTTTGTGATTGAAACATTGAAGGAGTTAAGATTCATGGGTAGGAGGGACTGTTTTGATAAACATTATAACTTCTTTGGTTTTTTTTTTTTAAATTATATATCATTATCTCTAATTTAAATTTAAATTTAAATTTTAAAAATGTGACAATTAGACGGGATTGCACCGTATGGTTGGAATGAAGGAGCGAAAGTTTTTTAGACACCATCATTCTACTATTTATTATATAAAGTTTCGAATGTATATAATGGCTCATGTTACTGAGTATGCTTCCTCTTGTTTGGACGTTACAGTGTCAATGATACATAACTTCGATGCCATAGAAACAAGCGCACACAGAGAGAGAAAGATAAGTAGCCGCCGCAGCAGCAGTTGATTCAAACCAAGAAAATCTATTGTACAGCACTGTAACTTTAACTTATACACATGGGATATCAACACATCACGATTCACGACAAAAGTTTTCACTCATTCAATGAACACAGCTTCATCCTCCACAAAGAAACTCTCGACAAACAAGGACACAAGAATGCCGGTGATGCGTCCTTCTATTTAGCTCTTTGATTTCGAGTGCTTCACAAGCCAGTCAATAACTGCATCAATGTTGGTTGAGTTCTTGCATGAAATCATAAAGCAGCATACCTCTCTGTCTGTAATTGATTTCAAATCCCTGCACAGGAAAGCAGTCTCATGGAGATGTAAGACTTGCATGGAGTTTCAAATCTTAAGTTTATGGTACTCCAAAAAGAAAATCTACTTGTTGAATGCAAGTATAGTGACATACATTTGATCCATAAGATCCTCTTTTGACAGAGCTCCAGGCTTGTCGATTTTGTTTCCGAGAACCAGGAGAGGGATGCCACTCAAAGAGGGTTTGCTAAGCAGATCATGAAGTTCACTCCTTGAGATGCTTATGTTATCACGATCAGCGGCATCAACCACATAACTGCAAGACACCCGATCCAGAGATTCTAAAGGGAAAACACAACAAAAACAGCATGAAGCTAATCATGCTACAGCTAATTAAAAAGCTGGCCTGTTATAGTTTGCAATCAATTTTCACAACTCTCTCAACTGATTGCCTCACGAAATAGTCCCTCTGCCTATTATCAGGTATGCACCATCTCCAAGGCAGCAAGCAGGATGAATGGATGATTAATCATCTTTCCCAACATGAATGCCAACTTTAAACATATGGATATATTATAACATCACATGGATGTCAATACTGGACCGCACATGCTTTCTCTCACTTAGGAACACAAGCACGGCCTAGAATTCATGAATTTCGAGCGCCTCAGTTTTCAAACAGAAGCACAATCACAGATACAGAAATTATCCCGCTTAATGCACTAAAAAGAGCAGGGTTCTTCCAAACATTTAACAGCACAACATAAATATATGGGAACCCAAAAAAACAGCACAACATAAATACCAAGAGATGAAGCACGTCTATAAATAAAGTCCACAGTTTAAGATCACTCCAAAAGAAAGTTTTCTCAGAGACAAAGATAAGTAAGCAAGAGAATATGTCATACACAATTGCAGAAACAGCACGGCAGTATCTCTCCCACATACTGCGAAACCTTGGCTGACCTCCAAGATCCCACAACTTTATTGTCACATTCCCTTTTGTTACTTTCTTCATATTGAAACCAACCTGGCAATCCATGCAAACCAAATGGTGAGTGTGATTTACTGCCAACAAAACACATGCATCATGGCCTCTCAAGCACAGGTAAATTCAATGAATGAAAGAGGCTCCATAAGGACAATATAACATGATACTCACTGTGGGGATCATATCTTCACTATATCCACCAGTTGCTACAACATTTACAAGAGACGTCTTTCCGGCATTTTGAAGGCCTATCAAAGACAGTTCCATTTCTTGCTTGAAAAAGAGGCTGTAAGAAAATGAACAATATTGTGAGTTCAAACCTCACAAATCTACAATGGAGAAAGCTCTCCTAAAAACAAATCCACAACAAGAACAGCAGAGAGCCAGAGAGGAGGGGGGAGGTCCTTTGACCATTGACAAATAGCTGTGGTCAAGTTAGAAAACCTCATCTTGATGCATTTCATTTTCATCTACCTATCCCACAATGTCAATAAACAAAATCTAAGGCTGAACGGCTCAACTGAAGGGATTGTCTCATTACAGCAAAGGCATCCACAAAGGCATTAATGGATATATGCATGAGGTGGATCCCATATTCTGACTATCATACCAATTCCATCCGTAATTAGTTCAAATAACGACAAACATGTTCACTTATGATGTGAGGTACAAACGTAATTGCACAAGAAATCAAGTTGGTCAAATCCGCAGGTTTCTTTTTGTGCAGAAAACTGAAAAGGATGCCAAGATATTTCTTTTCCCACGCGGCAATTCAATGAAAATAATTCATGGCGCTACTATTGAAAGAACATTAATTGCACATCAAGAGCACTATGGCACAAAGAAACGTGTGTAAATTGATGACAAATCACAATAAAACTTCTACAGAAGCAGAAATCCAGGAAATGGGAGGACAACGAAGTGGTAGACTACAGATAAAGAATAACTGATAGTAAAGAAAAAAGGTTAAAAAAAAGGTTACGGATTCCGATAGAGGTAAGGCTACTTACATATGGATCTCCCCCAAAACCGCGAAAATGGGACCCACACTGGGAGGTGTTGTTGATGTTGTTGTTGTAAAGAAAAAAGGTTGCAATTGTTCTCAACGCCAGTCAACTTGAGAGTAAAACCAAACCTTATTAAATTTATGACATGGATACTAGTCCAAACCAAATAAAATTCATGACGTGGATACCAGAACAATCACAGGTGAAAAAGGAAAAATCCCATTCTTCACAGCCCAGTGTAATCCATTATGTGTAGATCCTGCTAGAAGCTAAGTGTTCAAGGCATTATTGCTATTGTTTTCCCTTGTTGATGTCATGTATTACCCTTCATACTGACGGGAAGAGCATAAATATAGCACACCACAGTTCATTTCTCAATGCTGATCACATCCATCTAACAAGCTTCATCGTCATCAGTCCATGGGGCTGGGATGGATGATCGATCGCCATTGAACAACGGTACTCACAACAAATCAACTTCACTATTACAACCTCCCGTTTCCCTTTTGAAAACAGTGATCAAAAGTGATAGAAGCCATAGTCATAATACTCATAACACATGTTATTTTAACTCTCTATTCGGCATTCATGGACTTGAGTATTCAATGATAATCTTTCAAATTTAGTCAGGCATCATTCCCCCACCCCCTCTTTCTATTTTCTTTTTCTTTGCTGGGGGTGTTCTACCATTGATATTGTCTAGGGTTTTTGTGCTTCACCAATTTGGCAAAAGCTGGAACCTTGGTGATTGTGCACATTCTCATTTCCTCTTTTATTATATGTTCCTCATCAAACCCAAAATCAGCCAAAATCCTAACACTTTCATTGCTCCTTTGCCATCAAAGCCACTTCTTTTATGTTTCTCTCATGCTTGAATTCTAATACAAACCCAAAATGAAATCAAAATACAAAAACCCAAAGACGCCATCAAAGCCACTTCTTCTTTTATGTTTCATTCCTCTTTTACATTTCTCTCATGCTTGAATTCTACTAAGGTTTGCCATCAAAGCCACTTCTTTTCTCATGCTTGAATTTGCTGCTTATGCTTCTTCTCAATTGAAATCAAAATACAAACACAAAATCGTCATCAAAAACATAATTCGCAAAATTCTAATACTAATTTACACGTTTCAACCACTCCTGCATCTAGATAAGTAGAAATTCGAGCTCAATTGCACAAACTCCCGGCAACAAACGCATAAGTTTCCAAAATTAACAGCCACAATCGCAAAAGGCACCAATATTATCCTTCACAATGCCTCAATTTCAGAAAAACAGAATCAATTCTCACCACAAAAACAAGGGGGGGGGGGACAAACACAGAAAAGAAAAAGAGAGATTGAGACGAAGATTGAAGATGAAACCTGCGAAGCCAATTGAGAAAAGCTTCCCAGATGCCCATGGCGGACAACCTATCAACAAGAAAGGTCGATAATTAGGAGAGAGAAAGAGAGATCTATGAATTTGGCAATCTCCACAGAAACTCTCTCCTCCTCCAAAAGCTTTTTACGCTCTTCAGTCGCAGAAAATTAAAAAGGAAAAAAAAAACACAGAAGAGAGAAAAAAAATCAATATAAATACTACCAGAATTTTTTTTTAATTTTAATTTTAATAAAGTTCGGAGAAAAGAGCTTCGAGAAGAGAGGGGATGATTGAGTTGGGGACAGGTGGAGTGATATCATTGGTTGATGGAAAGTAATCAATTGATAAAACATTAAAACACAGCCGGTAATTGTGGGCTCCAGGACCCGAAACAATCGGGCTTGAATTTTTCGGGCCAATGGAAGATGACCCATTCCTTACTCGTGGATTTAGAGGGTGTAGTACAGTGCATTTGTTCGGTGGGGATTTGTGCGGAAGGTGTAAAGTACGCGCGGAAGAAGACAGTGGGAGTAGACAAGATCAGCCACGTGTAGGACAACCTTGGCCTACTTACTAAGTATTTCGTGTGTAATGTATATTATATATTTGAGAGTATATACTCGCACTTATTAAGAGCTATTTTATTCGTTGATAAATTGAAGTGGATAAAAAGGTGAAATGGGTTGAAGTAAGTTACGGTGAGTTGAAATAGATTAAAGTATGTTGAATTTTTGTATGTCATAAATTGAACTTGGTTAAAATAGTAAAAGTGAATTGAAGTGGGTTCGGGTTGGTATTCTGGAATTTACCAATGAAAATAACAGAGCCTAAGTATATATATTTTTTCAACATGTATTTATAATATAAATAAATTTTAATATGTGATGCTTATGTCACTTATAAGAGTATATGTTCTTAGGAGTATGACTGTATGGTATAGGTTTTGAAGTAAATTCTAGATTTGCTCATTGAGTCATTGGCCATTGGAAATGCAAGTGCTCCAATGAGCAATGGACCTAAGATTATTGGGCTAGGTACCTTGGGCTGAGTCAGTACCGACCCTCTCTTATTAGTCACCGAAATTGGGTAGGAAGTTGTTAATTCTTGCATGAGTATTTGTAGAGATAAAATGAAAACTTTTAATCCCTACATGAGTGCTCGCAGAGATCAAATTATCTACATGTAAATCTCTCTAAATTCAATAAAAATGGAACCATTTATTTTTTTTTGGAGGGGGAGGTGTCAATTAGCCATTTATTTCAAGAGGTTAATCAAATAATTATATAGAAGGGGAATCTTGGAGCAATGGTAAGGTTGTCTCCGTGTGACCAAAATGTCAGGTTAGGTTGCTTACAATTCACCTCTTGAGGTGCGGCCCTCTCCCGGATCCTGAGTGAACGCAGGATGCTTGTACATCAGGCTGCCCTAATTAAATAATTATATGGGTTGCATATTATGGTCACAATAGTTCTATAAGTCAATTACAAAAGCTAGTATCCTCCAATGATTTTGTATGTATTGTAATTGCTAATGTGTTAGTAGAACTCTTGCCAAAATGATTTCTTAACCTTTTGCGGAAGTAGCCGTGACTTTCCTTTCAAACTATAGATCCAAAATTGGCATCAATATATCTCCCTTATTTTAATATTAAAATTGCTCTTCAAGACCTTCATTTTACTTGACTCTGCAGTACAATTTGCTTCGTTCCCGTCCAAGGGCGCATTGACTTATAACCCCTGTTGCACTGGATACTTGGTGGCCAATTTTTTTAGGACTTGTGTATAAAAACCTTAATTTTTTTTTTAAAAAATCTGTCAAATGATGCCTATGAAAATGAATTAGACATTAGTACTAATTAAACTAGTATGGACCCGTGTTTTGCACGGTGCATATTACAGTACATATATATATATAGTCAAAATAATCGATGAATGTTCATTGTATACAAACTTAATATTGTAATTTAGAAAATGATACTTAAATTTATTGAAAAATATGAATAGATAGCACTTTTATGTATAACCATTGAAACTCAATAATTAAAACAACGTATGATTATCAAATACGCGATATAAAGTATGACAGAGATTGTAGGTAGTCAAAATGAAACTAAAAATCATGTTAAATGATAAGATAATTCGTTAATTTGTGGTGACAATGACGAAGAATTCACATTATCTTCTTCTACCTACATTAAAAATTAAGTTCTTAGTAATAATTTGATTAGCAATGATATAATAAAGATTACAATTATACCTTGTGTACCTGGTGTACCTAACATCAGTGTTTCGTAAGTAATACACCTCCTCCTTCCAACTTACTGACGCAATAAGAGTAATAGACAATTCTACTTCATGGCATCGTCGATGCTCCATAAGACCATAACAAATACCCATGGTTTATCTATACAATCATTTATAATCGCACATACTGATAGATGACCATACGGCTGTAGAGAATGTTATAATGAGATAGTAATCAAAAAATAAAGTGTCCAAAACGTGATTGGCACAGCTTCAGTCTGGCCTAGATTCAAGTTTTCAGTGTTGGTCGTTCTTTAGATAACTGAATTCTCTATTCGGTTCATATATGCGTTCAGATCTAGATTTTCATTCTAGGCGAGAGCTGAAGGGAGTTGGAGGTAAAGAGGTTGAGCTTAATTTCTCTCATATTTGTTAAGTTCTCTGTTTGTATTTTGGTTATTCAAGTTTGATTTTGCTTTGCATAATTTGGTCATAATTAAAGTTAATGGTGATGGATAGGGTAAGCTTCTTCCTGATATTGATCTTCCAGTGTAGCGTGCTGAAATAATTGGTTATTAATTAACTAAACCTTGACAATTTAATTCAATCATGTCACATTTAGTTTTATAGCGATCTAATTTCATAACACATCCCTAAAGATCGCGACTTGTACTTGCTACAGCGATCAACCATACACTTGCGAAATTCATAACATAAATATGCAACTGGAAATGCATAATCAATAGTACCTAACAATGAATGAATTAGATAATTTTTTTAGACTACCATAATTTTTAAATTATTATAGAGAAATTAATATATTATAAATGCGATCGAAAATATTTGCTAAACTTATTGTAGTATATTTCGATATATTAGAAATTTTAGTTGATAGTTTCTCATAATTTGCTCCTATCAATAATTGTTTATTCTTAAAAAGTTATTAATTATTTTATTTAAAAAAACTCAAAATATTGTATATGACATGGTTGCTATATGGAATATTGTAATATTTTATAAATAATTATTACCAATAAAAACCTATAAATTTTTTCACTTACTATATGGGTATAGAAATACTTGTTACAAATTAAAAAAAAACTTCATCAACCTCTTAAAAGGAACATTTTTCGGCCCTTAACTAATTGTCATTGTGCGAGTTTTTGTTCATAAAAAAAAATAGTGATTTTATGAACTCTATTTATGAGTAAGAAATATAAGAAGAAAAACACCTTATCTCGCATTAAGAACGTTTGGAAAGAAAATTCTTTCGTCTAGATCCAGCTCTTCTATTAATTCATATTTCTTTTATTTAATCTAATAATAATATGCAAAGTGCCTAATTTCGGGTTTACCATTAAAATAAGAAAAGTGAAACTTTAATATTTTATTTCTTCCTTGGATCACTAAAATATTAATACCATCCATAAACTTTAGTACATATATATTTTCAGTGATTTAGAAAAATTTATTAAAGTATACTTTGTTTTTAGGTAGTTAATAGATTCCACTCAAAAAAAAAGTCAAGAAATAATATACTTTTAATTATGATGGTAATTATTTTTATTGAAAATCTGATGGTTGTGATTATATAATCAAATAACCTAATGATAGTATGATGATAATTATTTTTATTGATTTAGGAAAGGATATCAAAGTATATTTTGTTTTTAGGTAGTTAAGAGATTCTGTTGCCAAAAAAAAATCAAGATATTATATATTTTTAATTATGATGGTAATTATTTTATTGAAAATACGACGGTTGTGATTATATAATGAAATAAACTAGCGGTTCAAAATCTCAAATTTATGAGAAAATTCGAAAAAGCCACGTAATCACAACATTGCTTTTATATATAGTATAGATTTGATAAAAGTTAAAATAAGACACTCATTGCAATTTCTATATCCATAACTTTTAACTCCTACATGACTCATGTATAAAATCACATTGGTAGCAGTCGAATTTGCAGATCCACCAATAAACTACTATTTATATTGAAGGTACGAATTAATTGAGCACCATATCCTTTATTTGTTATCTAATTCAATAGACATCTTTTACTTTCTTTTAATTACTTATAGAATAAATATGTTTCAAAATTCTTTCCATGGTTCACTGCAATACAAACGGTATATTTTAATTATTATGAGGTAACAAGATTTGATGTACTTGTAGTGTAACCCTCTTGGGTGTAGAATGTACGTGATTTATACCGGTTTCGTTATTGTTGTTCCCATAAATTGGTTTTAAATTTCATTTAATAAATACCATCAGTTCATATTGATTCTCGGTTTCCTTTGTTGGATCGTGAGGGTGGAGTTTAAAAGCATGAGATTTAAAAAAATAATTAAAAAACGGTTTCGTCATGATTCGTTGCTTTGAGTTCTAATGTTTTGTCAATTGAGGAATTATGCTCTAAGCTTACTCCAATTCCCATGCCGACATATCACGACTATGCTACTGATCTCAAATTCTCAATGAAGCAGAGTCTTCCAAAGTCCCAAATGTTCATTACTACTAATAAATTAATATCATACTGTTGTAGTGAAACGCTTGGGGGGCGCGCCGCCAGTTTCCCTTGAAGGGGAAAAAAATTCATACAGGCAACTCATGCCCATTGTACCTAAAAGGCTAAAAACGAATGCGCGTTCTTTAAACTTTTTTATGTTTTTGTTTTACAGGGTTTGAATGAATTGTAAAATGGATAAAACATGGTTCAAATTTCAAGTTAGTTGATCTGGATGTGTTACTCAATGATAGTGCATTAGTCTCAACTCTCCAGTCTTGGCCTATACTGGTAAACTTGAGTAATAGTGCAAAATTTGAGATCTAGTCAATGACAACTAGATTAGATATAATGTAATAGTTATTTAATTTCAGTTTATGACTATTGTTGAATTTATTTTATGTACTATTAATTCTGACACTCTTATTCAAAATTCCTAACTTCGTCACTGGATAAAATTATTTGAAATAAACTAATTTCAAATAATTTAACATTTACAATATTTTTCTTAAGATAAAGTTTATGTTTGAATCATCTCAAAGAAATTTTTTTTCATAGGCCAATAGTACAACAACAACAACAACAACAACTCCCAGTGTGGGTCCCGCTTTCGCGGGGTCTGGGGAGATCCAGCTGTAGGCAACCTTACCCCTACTGGTATTCCTACCCATAGAGAGGTTGATTCCTAAAGATCCACAAAACAGTTTTTGGGAAAAAGGTTTAAAGAGGAAAGATTGCAAATCAAATTACCAACAGGGGAGAAGGGTACGTAGAGCAGGTAAACAAGGAGCGGAGACATACCTCAACCAACCAGGGGCGCTAGAAGCCTTCACATCCCAGACAAGCATAAGCACGACCTGCAGACAAGCACACCAAAACCCGCCCCACCCCACCGAAGCTACTGCCACTTACGGAGCCAGTCCCCTACACTCGGGGACCTTAATCCTATCCCGCCACCGCCTCCTATCCTGAGCCAAGTCCTCCGTCAAACCAACAACTCTCAGGTCCTCTAGGCTCTTCTTCGGTCTGCCCCTCCCTCTCTTACCACCAGGGACGATCATCTCGCCCCTCCGCACTGGGGCGACCACACTTCTCTTCATAAGCCAATAGTAGATGGACTCAATTCATGAAAGATCTTTCCTTGAACTACAAATGAGTGTGGTGCCCATAAATCATTGGATGGCGAACAAGGAGCAACTGCAAGCAGCAAGAGCGGAAAATCTTATCATGAAAAGACAAGAAGGAACTAGTGTTGCATTACTTGCTGAGAACAACCAAAAAAACAAAAAGGAACTAAAGGTTTCTCTGGCAGATCTGCGAAAGCGTACAAAATCATCATCAGGGGAAAGCGAAAAATCGTCATATCTTCCACAGTTGCTTCTTCTGCTCAATGAGAGCATCTTTAAAAAGAAAACCCTTCAAACCCAAGAGAAAGTAACACACAGACACATCCCTTTCTGGTCTTTAATTCGTCGCCATCTTCACTAATCACTGGATTAGATCGAGTTGAGGCGTTAACTTCTACAACCTAACATTGCACCCCTTTTCTCCAATGCCCAATACCTATTCTGCATAGTGTGAATGTTGCAGATTTTCTAAGGGTGCTCCTTGAAAAACAAAAAATGCCCTTTTTTTGTGGGTGGGGGAGCTGCTGGAGCTGATGAAATTTGAGCTAGTAGATCACCGGAAGTGAAGATTTTTTGATGATTTGAGCATAGTTTTACTGGGTTTGAAAAACCCATGTCTTGGAAATCCAGTGTGCGGCTTGCTCGACTCATGTATGGTAAGTGATTTGACTTTATACCCTACTTTGAACATCTCTTCATTGTCTTCTTGTTGGTGTTAAATCCATCTTGAAAGCAGCCATTTGTACTTCAGTTTTGGTCTCTTGGGGTTGTAGGTTATTGTCTGATTCTAGCTTAATGAATGCTGATATGGTCTGGTTGGTAATAGTGTCTAATCTGATTGATCAGGAGTTGTTATTTGAATCAGACGATGAGAGCGAATTTAATGTCTAATGCTGTTATTTTACAGTTAAGACGCTGTTTCCATTTATATTGTCAATTGGGTTTTAACTTTTATGGAATGATCTTTTGCCTTTCTGCTGTATTTTAATATAGAAAGTTGGTTGGTTTGAATGCATATGTGCATGCCATCAATTGATTGATTTCATTGGATATGTTCGCTGCTGTTTCTGACTTCTCAAGTCCTGAATGCCTGATGATTCATTCATCATTGAGAAATCCAGTAACTGAAATATGCATCTCCTATTTGTGAAATGATGGCTTTGACAGTGGCTTGGATCATATTTGGTTAAATCTTGAATTCTATGGTCAAGGTCCATATCAAACATATAGAATTCCAGCATTATGCTTACTTAATTTAACATGCTATTGCATTAGTAGGCGGTTTATTTTATGTCATAATACCAAAACTGTGATCAAATCTGTACCCTGGAGCCGTGCCTAAGGAAGGTTTTGGGACAGCGCTTGCCGCGGGGGGGGGGGGGGGGTTGTCAGATGTGGTAACTGCACTCCTTAATTACAAAGAGACTGTTCTGTTGGACCCTAGATTAAAATTTGTTTCACTGCACGCTACTTCACCAAAGAGAAGTTAACAGTTCTGTGAGATATATAGTCCACTATAATCCATGCTTAAAAAACTACCACAAAGGAACATCTGTAGCTCTGACAAAGTGGACAAGCATAGCAAAATTGTGATGTAAGTGTCATTCATCAAGTACCAGTACCCAACAAATCATTTCAAATATTGCCATTTGAATGGGTGGGAAGCTGTTACTTGGCAGAAAAGCACCTCTTTGAGCCCTTAAGAAGATTTAACCATTTTTTTGGGGATTTCACAGTTGCTTAGTTTCAATGTAGTGAGCATTTCGGCAAGATCGATTATTTCAAGTCAAAATTTGCTTATGGTTTAACCTTTGGATACCTAAAAATTGCGGAATCCTGTGGGTGATGCTATGGGGTGACCACTTGATTCATTCAGATCACTGACCCATTTTATGTAGTCATCAGATGCATGACGACAACTGGAACTTCAACAGTTCTACATTGGTTTTTGATATTTTACCATTTAAATGCATAGGAGAAAGAGTTTTGTATTTTTTTGAGAGGGGTGGCTGTTGTAAAAAAAATTCTCATGTGACTGTGCTCAGTAGCGAAACAGTAGGGAGAGGAAGTGGGTGTAAGTGTGTAACAGGGAGAGATTGATGGTAAGAATCGAATCCAAAGCGCCCCCCCCAACCCCAGTTTTTAACGTTTGTTTAAAAAATCTCTGGGTCCGGAATGGAAAGAGATGAAATCTGTTTGTCCTTGTTTAGAGGAAACGACCTGCCTTAGGTGTCGTGCACTTCTGCTCCCACCCCCCGGCGCATTCTCAATGCCAAATGTAATCTGAATTGAATTCTTTTCTTTTGGGGGGGGGGGCACTTTGCTGTTACAGCTGCGAGTTTTAGCGAAAAAATGTCCGTATGTTCTTGCTTTATAACTTACACCACTGTGGTGGTGACCCTCTTTTGCATAGGTTGCATTTTCATAACTACAGCCTTGCCTTGGGAATAGTATGGAACAAAAATTGGGGATGAGGAACAAGTACGGGAAATCAACCACTTTGCGTTGCAGTGCAGGGAGCAGAAGCAGTTTACCTGTTGCATTGTGGATTATGGTTGGATGCCTTCTTTTGCTGCATCTTTACTCTTTGTTTCCCCAGTGGGATTCGTTTAGTCTGGAGACACAGCTACAAGTAAGTAAGCATCTTCATGAGCTGGAACAGGCAGAGGAGGAAATTATCCAAATGCCTCCACCAAGAAAACGTTCTCCACGTGCTGAAAAACGGAAACCCAAGAAGGAAACTACCATCATTGATGAGTTCCTTGATGAGTCTTCTCAACTCAGGCACATTTTCTTTCCAGACATGAAAACTGCTGTTGATCCTAACAAGGTGAATGAAAGCTTCTACTACTATCCTGGAAGGATATGGTTAGACACAGAAGGAAATCCTATACAAGCTCATGGCGGTGGTATTTTGTATGATGAATTGTTGAGGACATACTACTGGTATGGAGAGTACAAGGATGGACCAACATATATTGCCAATGAGATTGGATTAGCACGAGTAAGTTTCTCACTGGAAATTCTTATGTGTGAATGTTTTGGATAACATGTTTTACCAAACCTGTTTGCGAATTTTCTAGAACTCACTATATTAAAGTTAAGATGTGGTTATTACTTATTATGAAGCAAGACTTGTGAAGACATGGTATACACAGGAAACCGATAACACTAATTATGTGAAAATGATATAGGATCTCAAGAGAAAAAGAAAGACGTGCACATCAAGAATCTCTCTTGTTTCCCGATAAATTTCCACTCTGTTGCTTATAAGGTCTGTTAGAATGAATTGCATAAGGACTAACCTCTTGAAGCGTGTGAATCCCCAATTGCTTTTGAACCACGAACTGATGAAATCCGGCGGCTACAAGAGTCCCGGCGAAACCACGTCACAAACCCGAAAATACTCAGACGGTAATGCGTTTGTGTTTTTCAGTAAACAGAGAGCATGTGAGAGAGCTTGAAAAACTCCACTTAGGGTTTTTCTGTGTATTAGTTTTTTTTTTTGCTTGCTTGGTCTCTAATCACTGAGTTTAGAGTTTATTTTTATCCCAAACTGCCACCCCCCATTTTTAGGCCACACATCCCTAAAAATGGGGAAAGTGGCCGTTTAACCAATTTGCTAAAATTGGCCTTCAAGGTCTAATGGGGCTTTCCTAGAAATATTTTTCCTTAATGAAACTAGCTAAACTGATGTGTTCTGCAACTTGTCTCTAAAAATTTTGGTGCGGGCAAAGCTAGGGGACTTGCTATCCATAGGAGAACGTGCCATTTGGTCATAGGGGCTAACGGCCTATCCATTTTCTCACGGCAACATGCGAACATTAGGGAAGCTTAGTGGAGGATTTTTTATGGGTTCTGAATATCCTGAAATACTGCCAAAAATACAATTACTGTCTTGAACTCTTGATGGTGTGAGATTTCTTTTTCTTGTGCCTGCATTTCCTTTGCATGTTGGTTATCAATGGCAGACTATAAATTTTCTGCTTGCATCACACTACATTTCTGTGCATGATGCAGACACGAAGGGTATTATTACAGTTTTCAGAGTATGTGAATTGAGCATTGAAATCAAGTTTCTAGTTTAGGATTGCTATCTATTTGGAATGACTTACCTTCACATGTCCTGTATTTGATACTGTATCTGAGAACTGTTTTTAAAAACCCTATGCTAATGAAAGTGATTGTTGGAAATTCTGTGGTAATTGTGTTTGGAGATGTCTGTCACGTCATGATGAATTAGGAAAATCTTACATATAAATGCTTCATGGTTATGGATATCGGCCAGTTGTCTAACAATCTTGTGAAGATGTAAATCGTCCAAATATACTAGCAAGAATTCAAACAATCACCTTTTTTTGGGGGGGGGGCGTGACAAGTTATCTACAGTGCCCCAAGAAACTGACGCTTGAGAATGGTGATGGGCTTTTATATCCATTCTAGATACTTGTACCATTGTACGTGAGTCTGTGTAGCATTCTTTGAAGTTTTTATTCTTAGCTTAAGCCCATTGAAATTCTAAATCATCACAGTGACCACTTTAGCACTGCTTTTTAGGTCTCAGTTCCAATGATAGCTTTTGCTTTGTAAAATTTAAATTGTGATTTGATGCTGCCTACTTTATTTGGTACATTTTTTGGCAGTAAGCTTGCTTTGATTCACATCTATGAGCTAGTCTGTTTCAGCTCTCCCACTTTCTCCCTTCCCATTGATGGGATTAGTTATTCTATCAGCTGCTGAGATTGATTTTTATTACTAAAATCTATTTGGAACATTAGTTGCTATAATTACATCCTATTTATTCGCGACCTGTGTCCAGGCAAAACATGAAGCATAGGGATGGCAAAAGGTTGGGGAAAACCTGTCCCCGCTGAGGCCCCGTTCCAAAGTAGGGAAAAATCCCCGTCCCCAACGGGAACGGGGACGGGGTGGAAAATTAATCCCCGCACGGGGACGGGGACATAGTTCACCTTGTCCGCGTCCCCATCCCCGTTTCTCCATCGGGGATTTATCCCCGTTCCTATCCCCGTCCCCGATACCCCGTCCCCACTTTTAACTAAAATTATGGACATTGTTGTATTTCGTGGTGAAAGATTATTGAACTTTGGTTGTGTTTTAAGCTTTTAGTTTTTGAATTATGGTTATGTTTGACTTACTTAGACTTTGGTTGAATTGTTTTGTGTAATTTGTGTATTGTTAGACTTATGTTGCATAACTTGTTAAACTTTAATTTGGTTTGGAATTTGGATTGTAAAATTTAATGAATTTTATTATACTTGTGTTGCATGGAGTTTAGAAGAGCTTGTTGTACAATTAATTGGGCTAGGGAGTAGGGTATAGGAATGATAAATTGAGCTTTCATCCAAGACTTGTAATATAGCTATTACAAGGGAGGGGAAAAAATAGTGGGGAAAAATCCCCGCTGGGGATGGGGATGTGGGGAAATTTTTTCCCCGCTGCGGGGAACGGGGTGGGGACGGGGAGCGGGGATCCTAGCGGGGACGGGGACGGGGATAGGGACAGGGAATATGCCCCCCGCCCTGTTGCCATCCCTAACTGCATCAGTGCTAAGTGGGGGCGAAGTCCTTTATGAGCATTCAGACACATGAAAGCAGCCTTATGATTTGAAAAGTTTGACAGCCTGCAGGATGGGAAGTTGTGCAAGCTAGTCGATAGGTGTCCACTCAAGTAAATGTCACACATTAAAAACTTTTTTACCCTGTCGGAGGTTATAGGCTTATTGCTCCATCAAGGACATCTGGGATTTATCACACAACACTTTTCCATTTCTTCATTACCTGTCCAGCCAGTGATCCAACTAGCTGCTAGGCAATCTGCTAGGCAATGGTATGTCAACATAGACAAATATTCAGCTGCAATGATAGATTATATTTGAGTTCCCAAATGCCAGCGGCCAGTGATAGGTGTTGCACCATTTCCTATGGGTGCATTACATTGTAATGCCATGGCAAACAAATCTTTGTGCCATATCTTTCGGTGCGAGCCCTGCCCATGCCTCTGCCTCAAATTTTGATCCATTTGGCCTTTCCTAGCCCTAATAACCGTTGAGTAAGAGATCTAAACCAGCCACTGAACGTTGTATCATACCTAATCAAACGCTGTAAGTCATGATACCAGGAGGTTCCTGATGAAATTGGTGGATACTAAACCATTATTGTCCATGGTGCCCATTCTTGCTTTGATTTGCATCTTTTGAGCAAATCATCATCCGTTGGGTCCTGAATAGCCTTTGGGTGGTGTGAAACAACCACGAGCCTCGTGTAAGATGCAGGCACATCTTATTATCCCATTACCCCAAAACATTGGGACTCTCAGCATGTCCGGGGTCCAACCTTTTCTTTAAATCTTCCATTGTTCTCATGATTTTTCCTTGAGTTTTCTGAATTTTCTTTAGTTTTCCGGGCGGTTGCTGCAAAAGTTTATATGTGCAAGAAAGGTTAGCTGAGGTGCCCGACAGATTCAAAGAAATAAAAATTTCTCTTGTAGTCAAATTAATTTGTGGTGTTGGTCTGTTAAAAGAGAAGGGATAAAAAAAAACTCTCATTCTTCACATCCCAAAAAAAAAAAAGAATAGAGAAGAAAGTTGTGTACAGCTCCCCCCCCCCCCCTTCTTCTGTGAGAACCACTAGGATTCTTAATTAAGACCCTTAATGCCCAAGCACTTGAACAGTGGCAAGGACAGCACTGGCAAGCATATCAGTGACCCTAGTCATCAGCATGCTTCATGCTTCTCCCTCACATCCCAAGTGAATGATAGCATGTCACTTTTTTAGTCTTCTGGTTATAAATGCTATCTCACCTAGGGAAATACAGGCCCATATATCACATAAGTGCCAGCTTTTTAATAGGTGAAGACTGAACTGTATGAGGTGCATCTTTCTCAGATTTCCCTGCAGGTTTATACGTCCATTTTGAGTTGATGAACATTGAGGGGTAGATGTCCTGTGAAAACTAGATATCCAGCCACCAAATCCATCTTTTTGTCACTAGCTAGAGCAAAATGACTTGTGTACATCAGCTTTGCTAATCTGAAAATGTATGGATTTGCCTTCCTAGGTTGACGTCATCGGAGTAGGTTGCTACTCTTCCAAGGACTTGTGGGCATGGAAGAATGAGGGTATTGTGCTTGCAGCTGAAGAAACCAATGAGACACATGACCTTCATAAATCCAATGTTCTTGAGAGGCCAAAAGTTCTGTACAACAAGAAAACCAGAAAGTATGTTATGTGGATGCACATTGACAATGCCAACTATACCAAAGCCCGAGTAGGAGTAGCCATCAGTGACTACCCAAACGGCCCTTTCGATTACCTTTATAGCAAAAATCCTCATAGTTTTGACAGCAGAGATATGACATTCTTCAAGGATGATGATGATGTGGCCTATCTCATATACTCTGCTGTGGAAAACAGCGAACTCCACATTGGACCTCTCACTGAAGACTATCTTGATGTAACAGACACTGTGAAACCAATACTCATCGGCCAACACCGTGAAGCACCTGCCCTGTTCAAGCATGAGAGCACTTACTACATGATCACATCGGGCTGCACAGGCTGGGCCCCGAATGAGGCTTTGGCCCATGCATCGGAGTCCATAATGGGCCCATGGGAGACTTTGGGAAACCCATGTGCAGGAGGAAGCAAAATATTCAGAGAAACTACATTCTTTTCACAGAGCACATTTGTACTGCCATTACAGGGGCTTTCAGGCTACTTTATATTTATGGCAGATCGATGGAAGCCAGCAGACTTGAGGGACTCGAGGTACATGTGGCTGCCTCTGAGGGCGGTGGGAGCCGCTGACCAGCCTCTGGAGCTTGACTTTGGGTTTCCAACATGGTCCCGAGTATCGATTTATTGGCACAAGAGGTGGAGACTGCCTTACAGATGGAATGGCTAACTAGGTGATGATTTGGTTTCGTGTGATACCAATATATGAGCTTTGGCTAATTCTTTCTTGTGCTTCCTTCTTGCCATATTTGTAACTGTAACAGTAATTCTTTCTTCATAGGAATTGCAATGCCTGATTCGAAGTTTTAGGCACTGCTGTACAATAGCAGTGGATGTGTATATCAATAGTGTAGGGTTGTTTCATAGATTGAGCTCTGTGACATGTTGAAGTTCTACTATAATAAAAGCAATTTTTAATTTGTCTTGACTCAAAGACCTATATAATAATTATACTATTAGAGGTGGGGGGGGGGGGGGAGGAAACTGCATCATTATGCATGCATGACAGCACACATGAGAAAGGATTGTCAATGTGCTAAACAAGAGGGTGACCACAAAATCAGGGTTCCCATTTCATTGGCGGTGTGTTTAAGCTTGTGTTTCTCATACTATAACAAACATGATTTCAGTTGTGGGGATGCCAGGGGGGTTTCCTTTTTTTTGGATAATGGGATAAAGATTCGACTCTTTAATTATTTGACAGATTAAAAAGGTCACCTAAATAGATGTAAATTACTCGCATACTTTAATTTTCTATACTCCTACAACAATCATCTAAATATACCAAGATGAAAATAATTGGTTTTTAATGAAAAAAATTAAAATAAATAGATCATAATGTATCGGCATACAATTAGTACATTTTCTGTTACTAATAATAGAGTTGTTGCTCCTATAAACACCTAAGAATCCTATAATAATGAAACCACAACTAATACGACACTAGAATGCACCAATGCATCAAAACTTTACCAGGAACATCCAACAAAATTATCACCAAGTAATGACTCTGATGTAGACTATACAAAGAATACGAAAACAAAACATAAACTCCACCTCAGTATTCATCTATTACTCCCAATGTAACCTTCCCTAATAGTTTTGCAAAATGGCACCATCAAAGGAGAGATTCTTTAAAATTGCTAAAATTCCTGGCAAAAATCCTCATTTTCTTTTTTATTTTTCCTCGCTCAAAGATTTAATAGGAGAGATTATACAATACTAAAGCTTCATTAAAAGTCACTGTAAAAGGCAACAAATACCAGACTCATACATTTTTGCATCTTGGACTTTGTTTTTCTTTGTCCAAATATATGCATTTCTAGGATTTCAAGAAGTACGTAATTTGATCCTTCTTACCTTTTTTTCACCATAACACATACAATACTCATTTACAGAAATATTATTTCCTAGAAAGAGAATATATAAACATTAAGTAAATAGATTGTCAATCAAGTTTAAGACCCCACAAAAAAGAAAATGAAAAAGAACTTAACCTAAATTTTTTTTTTATCAAAGTAAAAAAATAACTTTGTTAAATATGCAACTCTAAACCCTAATGTAAACTACCAAATAGAGAAAGATGAGACCCCATGGTGGAATGTATTACATAATTATGGCATCACAAGTGTTTTTTCCCCTTAAAAAAAGAAAAAAGAAAAGGGAGGAAGTTAAAAGAAGAGTCAAAAGAAAAGACGTAAAAGTGGCACAACTGAAAAAGAAGATCCCACCATTCCCACTACCAGTGCCAGTACAAGCTGCTCAGAGTCAGAGAGGTGTGTTGTGGGCCCAAAAAGGCACAAACCCACTACAAACTCCTCAGAATGGGACCCAATTAAAGGCCCAATCCCCCTGCCCCAACAACAACAAAAAAAGAATAAAGAGTGCATGAAAATAATAATATAGAAAAAAAAAAAATAGAATTGACCATTCAAACAAAAAATAAAAATAAAAAATTGACCATGAGATAAAGCAACTCTCAGAATTACATGTAGGCCACCACAGGATTTAGCCCATATCCTCACACACATGTAAGAAACTTTTTGGTAGCCGTCCTTATGCTTTTAATGTTATTTTAGTGCCACCATTGTATCACTCAAATGCTCCTTTTACAAACTTCATTATCAATTTCTTCCTTGCCTAGGAATATACATAAAAAAATACTTATTATCAAACCATAGTATTTAAATTCTTATTCTAATTTCTTAATTATCGTAATTATTATAAAACCAGATCCCGTGAAAGCGGGACTCATACTGGGAGGCATTGTTGTTGATCGTAATTATTATAAAAGGTACATGTATTGTCTAATTCTTCTTTATTTCTAAGCTAAAAATATCATTCAAGCAGGATCTCTTTTCAGCAAATTAAAATGGTATTTAATAAAAAAAAAAGGTAGAGAATAGGCTATCAATCTGAAAGCTATGTAACAACTAACACTATTATAGAACATTAACACTGAATTATTGGGATTTTTTATAAAACTGACATCAAAATATCTGATGAAAAATGTGGGATGAAGTCGGTTTTACATGTGACAAATGTTCCCTAAGTTCAAATGCATATTATTTTCATCATCTTTTTTTCTTTCGTGTACGTTGGGGAGCCCAAAAAAAAAACAAAAAACAAAAAAAAGGTGACCACACAAGTTGAGGAGTAGGATGGTTTTTCTTGATTCTTCCTCAAACCTTTGATAGTTGATACATAATGCTAGTGGGACGACTAGTCACATCTTGCTCTCATGTACCCCATTACCAAATTTGTAGGTCCAAAATCGGCACCTCCTACCCCCTAACAAAATTAAAGGGGAAAAGCCCGTGTTATTAAAAATTAGCTTACTTGAAAATTTTAAATGGTATATTTTCAAGTCTGTTAAGTAACTAGCCACTTAAAACTGTCACTTAGAAAAGGAAAAGAAAAAAAAATTTCATTCCCATGTTTGTTTGAGGGAAGTTTATCCAGGAATCTCTTAAATAATTAAGATCTAATCCATTAATTAGTACAAGCTGAATCACTATAATCGTTTCTTTTTGCCAATAGAATCCTGTATTCTCAAGGTATATATTTCAATGATTTTATACTGTCTATTCTGGCTTAATATAATTGGTGATTATTATGTTTGCATGTGTGGATATATTTGATGTATATTTCTAACAAAATAGACTTTATTTTCTAGCTTTTTAATAATACAATAGCCTTTTTTTTAAGGAAAGGGGGACGGAAAAGGAAGGATTGTTAGTTTAGTTAGTTAAGGTGACATACATACCTGTAAAAAATTGAACGGCCCATGCATGCTGATAAATTAACACCTGTCGTTAAAAAAAAAATCAATACAAATTGGTTCAAGTGGTTTAACAATTGTTTCTCTTAAGCAAGGTCTCATATTTGAGTCTTATGAATGGAGAAAATTTGTGATGAGAGATTTCTACCCCTTATTAGAACGATAGTAATTAGAGGATCCAATACCAAAAAGAAAAAGGACACAAAAATTACTCCCAAAAAAAAATCCAAATTTAAAAACCAAATTTAATGCGTCCTAAATCAATTTAGTTTGCCTGATCAAACAACGGCCATAACGAAATATTTCTTTCGCAATACACATTGATATGTTGATTAACCAAACAAAATGCACAATTGATTGCAATTTTCCTGCTCTTCTTTTCTAAACAACCCCTTCTTGTCGAAAAAATAATCAAAAAGAAACAAGTAATTAAAAGAACTACAATTCAATTTCCACATGACATCTTTCAAGACTCAAATGTTCCATAAATAAATATGTTGCTCATTTTAAATAAAAGTTTAAAGGAAAATCCATATTTTATGATCAAAAATTCAATATTTATTTTCGAATTGGGTAAATATATATAGAATATTGTATCTTCCATTCAACTGGAATCAATATTGAAATTTTAAATTAGACTGTCTATTTTTCGGTTGGATATTTGTGAATAACACTAATAAACACTAACTACTGCCGCCGCCACCTCAAGGCCGCCATGCACTGGCCCAAACCACCGGTTGATCCCGCCACCACAACAGTATTCCAGGGTGATTACCGCCATCCATGGTGCACTGTGTCATTGACCATCCTTCCTTGTACCTCCTCAACAAGGCCCTCACATCATCACACACTTCGTCACTGAACCCCACGTGCTCGAACCCCGCCCCATGCATCCGACCCGACCACCGTCTCGCCGTCTCCCTCCCCTCAGCCGACCCACCAGGCTCGGGACATGCAAGGAGATCCACCATGGCCCGGCCCGCGGCCCGCTCTAACATCAATTTCTCATTGCTAGTCCTAGGAAAACAATCTCCTACGGCCTCAAAGTAAACCCTAAACCACCTAAGACACTCCTCAAACCGCCTAAAAAATTCATACTGACCCTCACCCACCTCAGTCAGCTCCGCCTCTTCCTCCACCACCGTCACCACCCTCGGCCGCAGCCGCCTGAACGCCGCGAGCACTACCTCCCGATATCGGAGGTCCACCGAGTGGAGCGAGTTGACACAGTTAATCGCCACCGCTTCATCATCTTTAATATCCAAACGAGAAAAATCCAACTGGGATAGATCACCTACGTGGTAAACCACGTTGAACTTGAAGGGAACCCCCATTAACCTAGCGAACTTCTCAAGACGAAGACCAATCTCTCTCATCACCCTCTTTGATCCTTCTCCCCCGTCGTCCTCGCCACCGCTCACGGCGGCGTACTTGTTGACGACGACGGCAGTGAGGCTGAGGTGGGGAGTGTCGTCCATGCGGGTGGCTAAAGCCTCAAGCAAGGTGGGCCACTGGGTGCAGAAGGTGGTGCTGATATCGATGACGTGGAGCTTACTCTTTTCATGTGGGTCCCTCTCTAAGGCCTCGATGATTGCACCGTTGCAAGCCACGTGGCCGAAGGTGGTCCACGGGCTGACTTCCTGGAACTTGAGGAGCAACCTGAGCGTGGAGTCGAAGGAGGAGGTCTTGTCCGCAGCGGCGAGCATAGCGGCTCGGTGGCGGGGTCCGGTGGCAGTGAGGCGGGATAAAAGGGCTTGGTTAAAGTACGCCACCAGCTTCTGCTCGACATCACCGTAGGGGGAGCCGAGCTCGTTCAGCATCCAGAGGAGCTGGTGGAGCTTGGTGGTGTTCGTGTCTGAAAAAGCCCTAGCCGCCTCCATAAGAATGTCAGACGCCCACTTTCCGGTGGGGGAGGAGAGGAGGATGTCCGGGGAGAAAGATAATTCCACAGCGGCAGACGGGGAGGAGGAGTCAAGCCCACCACCGAAGCCATGGTGGGTGGGAGTGGAGGATGAGGTGGTGGTTGTGGCTGTGGTGGTGGTGGAGGGAGGGTCCAGGGTATAACGGGAATTATAATTGGTGGGGTAATGATGTTGGAGGTGGTGTGTATCATAGTGGTGGGAAGAAGTAGAGGAAGAAGAGAAGTCTTCTTCATCCATGAAAAAAGGCAAGCATTCTTCTTGTTACTGTCTTTAGGCTCCTTTTGGTGGGGGTGAATGGGATAGTGGGGATGATGATGATGAGTGATGGGTTGGTTTGGAAGACGTTGAGTTGCTGTGGAGCTTGTCAAGGTAAAACGATTATTGTTGTTATTGAAATTATTATTCAATTCAAGCTTGGGATGCATACATCAATCAGATTGTTGATGTTTGGGGGTGGTGGAGGTTGTTGGAAATTGTTCACTAGTTCAACAAAAGTATCAAACTAAAATCTCCCCTCCCAAAATATAAAAATACTTTGAGAATTTTTGGAGTCAACCATATTACAGAATGAAAGGCCATGAATGATGCATCGATTCTATTTATTATGGGTACAAGTAATTTAGTAAAAAAATACATAATCGTCATTATATATGAAATTAATATACTTCATAATTCTTTGAAATCAATATATTATATTTTTTAAGGATAGTGATATATGTCTTGCCGCTTGCCTCATCCTAGATTAACATATTTTATGATTTAAAATCATAAATTTTTTAATGATTACACTTAATTATGAACTGCTAACCTTAAACATTCGTTGGCTACGCTGATAAAATCTTAAATGATGCCCTAATCTTATTAACCCTATCCATAAGTAGATATGATATGCGTATTTTAGAAATGTGATAAATTATGGATAAAAAGATGATTTTATATAATTTATAAGTTGTAATATGCTTCTGCTACTTAATCTCACTTTTTTTTCAATTTAGAAACATAATAGTATGATTTTTAAGTTAAAACACGACACTTATGAAGTGTATTGTAGTAAGACACTTATCATTTTGTATTTTTTAATTATATATAAAAAATATAATATCGATAAATGTCTAATTCAAACTACTGTTAAAAATTCAATTAAAAAGACTACTAATTAATTACATCAAAGAATCAAAACAGATTCTAAGTAAAATACACATGCATGTATATATACAGATTAGGTTCAAACAGAAGGATAAAGAAATGGGTGGAACGAAAAAGGGGATAAGAAAAATATTGTTACTTTAATTTTGCAGATAAGAAAAAAGGACCAATGGGTTAGTGTTAGTGTGTTAGCTTTCCATTGTTTCTTAAAAGATAGAAAAGAAAACATAGAAAAGAGAGCAGGCGTGCCAAATGGGGTTCTTGCAGACAAAGAGAGGTAAAAGGACAGAGAAAAGCTGCGGTGTATGCAGCACCAGCATCAAACCCACCACCACGCCACTCAAAATCCAAATGCAATCTACCTTTCCTTTTATTTATTTTTTTTGGTGATCTTGATTTTTTATTTCATTCGAATTGAGTTGTTGTAGAATTCTTTTATTATAGATTTTTTTTTTCATTTATAAGATTTGAATTCAAGATTTTACTTAAGAAAAATAAGTATCAAACGACTTTAGTCAACCTATATTAATGTCGCGGGTTCAAGCCGTGGAATCAGCCACTGACAAAGTCAGATTAGACTACCTACAATTCATCCATTGAATGTGGCCCTTCCCGAACCCTGCGTGAACGCGGGCCTTATGTCTCCAAAAAGAATGACCTATATCTTAGCACAACGTTAATTAATTTCTTAGTACCATATGCCAACATGTCAAATTCTGTGCCATCAATACAAGTTATTTAAAAAAGAAAAGTCAGATTATGTTATATGTAGGTAGATCATCATCTGTAGGACTACTGTATACCTAATCCCACTTCCAACGTTTGAAAGATTACTATTTTCGGGGTTGGGTGGGGCACAGAATGAAAGGATTAGTATTGAGATTATGCAGGTGATTAATTAATTAAATTAATTACTGCATGCATTTGAGAATAATTTGTTGCCGCTTAACCCACATGCTGCCATTATATATACACCAAAAAGCATGTCTTGATGTAACATTAAACAACCATTAGGATTTTTATTAATCTAATAATTACCATTTAAGTTTTAAAAAATTATTGTTTATGAGTTTGATTTATTTATGAGTTTGATTTATTTATTTTTTTGAAAAAAAGATCTTAATCTGATTTCTTATTTGAAAAAAAAAAGTGACAAATTACTCAACACTAATTAATTTTATAGATAAAAAGGAAGAGAAGATGGAAGATCGCTTTTTTATAACCCCGATTTTGACTTTTTGTTGAGACTGTTAGTTTAATAACTTAATAGAGAAATTAAGCCGAAAGTTTGCTACTATAACAACTCGTTTGGAGGCACGTAGATTGTGGGTTACCTAAATAAATCATTTCTAAAAATAATAATTTCAGAAATAACGTCACACTAATTTTTTGACTTTGACAAAAAATTTAGTTAGCAATTGGAAGATTTCACTAATTAAACCCTTTATATTTGGATTAGAATATGCAAAAAATACGTCAATGCTAATAGAGAGTACTATAAAAAAATTTTAAAAAAAACTCATCCATCATATATGCCAACAGGAATGTGGCCATGTCTCCATGATGTGATCCTGCGACTCTCAATTGAAAATTTGGTCACATTTTGCTTTTGGAATGATGTCGGAGATGAAGAGAGATTTGAGAAACCCCACAAGATTACTTTTAATAATTATGATTTACACCAGATTACTTTTAATTATTACTTCAACATCTCTTCCTTGACCACTGAAAAGTAAAACCCCACTGAACTAAATTTATGATGGGGTGACTAATTTTTGATGCCCTTTGCTTTTTACTCCCTCTTTCGATCATGATTCTGCTGTAAATCCTATCCAAATGTTCTCCAAAATGACTCAAACAATTTGGACCTTCATTTCAAATTGAATATCAAGGATAAATGGATCTAAGCTTACAACTTACAACCTAAGTATCACTGTGACATTCTGTTTCAACCTCGGTATCACTAATGATTGAAAAAAGGCCTGTATTCTGCCCTCTAGAGTGTTTTACGTTACAATTAGGCCTACACAGATACATAGCTCTAATTTACAACAAGAAGTGAAAATTCACCAGCCAGAAAAATCTTTGAATTCTCCGACCATGCTCGCTTTTCTCTTCTTCGTTGAAGCGGGTATACTATTGTCATCTGCTGTCTGTTCAGTCGGAGCAGTCCTTGCTTTGAGGTATTTGCCGACACCACCACCACCTACAGCTCCACCATCTGCAGCACCTGGGTTGCTGTACCATGATCCCACTTTCTCCTGAGATTTCCGACAGTAATATCGTGAGAAAAAAACGGAGAAGTTGGAGAGGGGAATTAAGAGTGTGCAGCAATGTTTATGAAAAGAGACAACTAGATCAAGAGGGGGCTAGAAACTCACACTTTCTTCATCCACAACATTGTTCTCTTCATTCTTCTCTTTCTCCTCCTCTTCATCAGGTTCAGTGTAGGGGTTGACAAACACGGTGACACTATTGATCTTGATTTCTTCCTGAGAAGAAAAGAAAGAAAATCCAACTGTTATCTACAGATACAATGAAAAGAACAAGGACCAATAAGCCGTCTACCCAAGCCCGAGAGCTCTATAGTTCAGCCAGACAACAAAAACTCTATTTGAGTGCCAGCAGCACTCCAGAAATGAACCACCACTTAATCTTTTTACATCAGGGAGTAAGGGACCAAAGTGAGCATGGATGCACATACATGTGGATCTTCCAAGTCAAGAGAATGTCATACGGATTAAAGTCGCACAAAGCTCCTGACATATTCTCTTCACACCCAGCTCCCCTACCCAACCCCAAAAAGTCATGAAAGTTTCATTTGAAAGGTTGGTTTAGGTGCCACGCGCAAGCAAATAGACACACTCAGTTTCTGCATTTCTGGCTATCAGGAAGTGATGTGGACAACCTAATGTGACAACACAGATCTTCCAGATGACAGTTACTGAAAACAAAAACTCCAGGAAAACAAAGCACTCACCAAAGGCCGGTCATCATCATCAACAGGAACCTTCTCCATTGCCGAGAGTGTAGTTAATCCACCAACCACCATACCAAATACTGTATGCTTATAGTTCAAATGATTTGCAGATTTGTACAAGATGAAAAATTGTGAACCATTGGTGTGCGGCCCACTATTTGCCATACTGACAACACCCCTTCCAGAGTGGAGCAGCTTTGAGTTCAGCTCATCCTTGAAGGACTTGCCCCAAATTGATTCACCCCCTCTCCCAGTTCCAGTTGGATCACCGCCTTGGATCATGAAATTCCTGTCGGCACCCCAAACAAATCTTTAGCTTGAACTTTGAAGTTTGAATAGCGAGTACGTATTCCCTCCATGTCAAAGTTACTACTTAAGTGACTTCTTGCAATAAATAAGGAGAGTAAGCAAATTTCATACCATTAATGCATCAAATGCAAAGTTACAATGGAGATTTAGGGCAATAGATGTTCCTACATCTTGAATGGAAAGTGGGACAAACTTCATGAAAACTAGTAGTAAATCACAAACCGGATCATTAAAATTTGCGACTATACCTTATGCTTCTGTGAAAGATTACACCATTGTAGTATCCTTGCTCACAAAGAGTGAGGAAGTTCTCACAAGTCCTGGGAGTGATGTCACAATGTAGCTGAATATTCAAATCACCATGTGTTGTATGAAGCTGTACATAACCCTTTTTCTTAGGATTCTTTTCGACTTTCACATATTCAAATTCATTTTTCGTGACAGGATCATAGGCAGTGGACGTGAAGGATCTTGAAGCAGCACCAGTTGTGAAACGGCTCTTCACCTGAGGCACACAAGAATTATGAGCAATGACATCAATAACAATTACCTTTAATGGTGACAAAGAAGTTTAGATAATGAAGAGAAGAAGTCTTTTGAGTTCAGATAAGTGTAAAAGAAGTCTTTTTCAGAAAACAAAATCATGCATATGTAAAACATCTATACACTGCGTAGTTTCACTTCCCACCAAACCCAAAACACAGGGAAAGCTCATGAACAGATACCTTGAAAAAGGAGGGCAGCGAAGAAGGACATCAGACAAACACAATGCACAACAAAACAGCAAATGGCAGAAGCATGCACAATACCTAGGGAAACAGAGTTCTGCCATTACATATTTCAGTAGCATTCATCATTTTGACTATTGTATTATATCCCCCAAATCCACCCCCCCCCCCCCCTTCCCCCAAAAAAGAAAAAAGAAATCATAATGAATATAATTCTGAAGTATATTTTACTTGATTCAAAAGAAGGTATACAACAAGTATTAAGAATTTAAGATTATCATGAACTAAAACTCAACAAGATGCCATAGCTAGCTGAACTGCTGAAGACACAGAGTATAGCGCAATAATATTGTCCTACAACAAATTCTTTTTGCATCCCTAGTTGGAAAAGAGCAAGCATTATACAGAAGAAGCCACCAACCATTTTCGCATTCACAGGAGCTCTATCACCAGCCATGTGAGCAGCTATTCGAGCAGCAGTTTTCTCAGCTGAAGCAGCTTTGGCTGCTGCAGCACTTCGCCCATGTACTGAAGCAGAGGCCGCATCTACAATACTAAAACCCGGTTTATTTTCAGTCTTTCCCTTTGATTTAGAATCCTCATCAACTCGTGATCTTGCAGCTAGAATAGCTTCAAGTGCAGCAGCCCTTTCTTGTTGTGCCTTGCTACCTCCTCCTCCAAGCATTGCTGCTTGTTTTGCCTTTTCAGTTCCAAGTTCTGCAAGCATCTGCTTGATATCTCCAGTGACATTAATGTTATATGTTGGATCTGATTCCAGTTTCTTAAGTTCTGACCAAAAGCAACAAAGATGTCAACAATACTCAATGCCAGCCAAGCACAAGTATGTGATTAGCGTGTTCATAAGATACCTTCATCATCTACTTTCAAGCCCTTTTTGACGTGATCAAAATTGTCAAGAGCCTTTTTGACGTCGAGCTCATTCGGGTTCTGCACAATGATACCAAAAATTGTCACATAGTTTAGTAATGATAGCCGATGAAGCGCTGCAGCATTCATGCAGAAGAATATACTCAACGCAGCTTGTCACCTGAATTGTTATAATATCTTCTTTAGTAAACGGTTCATCTGTGAGCAGTTCCTTCCAGTTCTTCGTTTTTATGTTCAATTCCTTGATTGCCTATATAAGAGTAACAAAGTTAAGGTCTAAAAGTAGGATATTTGAAAAGCCATTGAGGAAAGGCACACACAGACGTGACTTTCTGTGCCAGACCGTGTTCCAGCCATAGATTTAAGAGTGAATAGTGAGACCTAAATAGCGGAACCAAGATGTCTACCAGAAAGTGCATGTGCAGTATTAAGAGATAAAATAAACAAGAACGGACTCCATGAAAGTGCATTGTTTTCAAGCACATCAACTGAAATTTGTTTTCAGGAATTAAAAGATGAAGGGCATTGCCAGAATTATCAACAAAGCGGGAATACAATAGGGAACAGGAGAAACATGCATGAAGTGGTTATCTGGGGTTGAGATAATGCTATGATAGCCATCTGTTACTTTTGACATCCATCAATTCAGAAATGGTACAGACCCAATTTGGAACCTTGCATAATACGATCACTACTTCTTGTTCTACTTCGGCTGTTCGGCATATGGTGAGAAAGATCAAATTAGAAAAAGAAAAAAGAAGAACCAACCTCATAACAGAACACATTTCCTGTTGTCTTCACGGCAACTATGTGAGTAAATTCCGTGAAGACCTTGTTCAGAACTGGACAATGAAATTCACCTAAAGGAAAAACGCATTAAGATCATCAGTCAAATAATTGAATTTAACAGTCATAAAATGAACCAATTCCAGCATCTAGCACTAACATTTTCTGAAGCAATTTACGCCAAGCAATCATTGATCAACATTTCCCACCCCCCCCCCCCCTTCCATCCCCTGTGGGTTAGATGAACTATTCTGATTCAATAAGAATTACTTGGAATTTGAGAAAAACGCATTCTTGTTCCTCCTAAACACCTAAGAATGAAGTCCAAAGAAAAATTAAAAAGGTGGGAAAAACCTAGCCAGCCATACATACACCTAAACACCAAAATGACAATTGTGAATCAACCCATGAAGCCGAATCAAGTACAAAGACCTCACCTTCAGAGTTTTTGTGGAAAGTAAGCGGAATAAGATCCCCAAGCTTAAGAGGTGCTCCAGTAACAGGGTTCTTCCCATACTTCCTGACATATGGTATGATGTGCCTACCACCCAATAACCAAAACTTCAATCACTGGAAACCAAAAAACCTTCAAATTCACTCCTAAGTATCCTCAACAAACACAGAATTGGAAATCAAACAAACCCCATTGAAATAATAGAGAAGTATAAGGAGTAGTTATAGTGAAGAAGCTAACATTGTCTCAAAGACGGAGCCATCCTCAGTGCACACAGGAGTCTCAAAGGGTGTAAATGTGAGTCTGCAATTCAAAAATCAATCAAAAACCGAACAAGGAAAAAACAAACTCTCAATCGAAAAGCAAAGATCAGGGAAAATTTTGAAGAAAGTCCGACGATAATTTGAGAGAGAGAAAGACGGTAATTACGCGCAGCAATAGAAGGGAAGCCGTTTGAAAGGGGCATGGAGTTGCTTAGATTTGGCGCCTCCCCATTCGGTAGCCCATTCGGTCTTGGTGATGAACATGCGATCTTTACTGTGTTGCTTCTTCCCCATCTTCGCCTGATTTTACGATCAATCGGAGAAGTTCTAGGGTTCCGGCGACTTATGACGACGAAATCTAATGTGAGATAATCTGAGCTTGGCCGGTTATTGAGCAGACGAAGCCGGCGGAGGCCGTGAGGCGGCGTTCGCCGACGTTAACTGAATACGATTTGCGATTTGGGCTTGCGGGCCTCTATGATGACTCCGTCCAATTTGTTGGGCCCAATCCTATTAAACCCGCTCTAAAACACACACAAAAAAAAGTTTTAAAAAAATTGAGGTACCCTTTTTTTTGGGATCAACTTTGAAGATATTTATTTCCCTTATATAAAAAGTAGCAATAACATTGTCTCTGTATGAGCAAAAGGTCACTGGTTCGAGCTTTGGAATCAACCATCGGGGTGAGCCATTTTTCTAGACCATACGTGAACGCGGGATGCTTGTACACCATACTGTTCTTTTTTAAAATAGCGGCTAGATATCAGGGCTTTCAAATCTCAACTATATGAGGTGCTTAAAATAATTGTCAATTTTAAATTGTATTTTAGTATTGCAAGTAAAGAATATTGGTTTATATTGCAATTTATCTCAGTTTAATTGGCGCCTTCTTAATGAGTCTCTAACCTAACTTGGAATATTTTACTGAACATTTAAATCTTTCTTTTAGTGAGATAGTTTAAGGCATGGGCGGATCTCTTTTGGAGGTTAGGGGTGTCTATGGACACCCCTTACCCCTAAAATGTTTTAATGAGGTTAAAAAAATTTTAATGATGTACTTTAAAGGGGGTCAATTTGATACATATGGACACCTAAAATAAGCCCTAAAAATTATGCTTTATGGACACTCTCTAAATATACCCGACCTACATACTAACATTTTTGTTTTTTTAAATATAAAAATGACAGCTATAAAGTAAAAATTTCATAGCAAAATGAAATAGAATTAAATACTCCCAAACTCAATTTTTTCTCTCTCCCTCCTATTCTCAGGTGAAACTGCATTCCACTTTCCATACTCTCTTTCTCTATCTCTCTCCCTCTCTCTTAAGTGGATTTTAGACTTTCTAATTTAATATAATATTAGTCTCTTTGATTATTTTTTTTAATTGTTATTATTGATTTTTTTAACCATTCAATTGCAGTATGTTCTTGGCACCGAATTTTATTTAACTTGGCACTAATTACTTATTTGAACTTGATGCTGATTTTTTACCCCTTTCTTTTGGTGCAACTCCTACTAGATAGTGGAGATTACTTATTTGTAATTTTATTTCATGCTTGACATGTTCACTTCATGACTTAATTTTTTTGTTTAATGAATTGGTGCTGATGATGTGTGCTTTGCAACGAACGGTTTTAGTAAATGATACGATAATAATATTCTACTATTTCAACACTATTTATGCATCATCTATAAAATATAAAGACCATAGAGAACAAACATAGTAATAGACTACCAAAGTTTTAAAAAAAAGTAAAAAAGTGAGGCATATTGCATATTAAGTTCCATTAATGTGGAAATATGAGATGGAAGGTTTGAAAAAAAAAATTCATGACGAAATGTCTCCCCAAAATAGACTAGTATAGTATATATCATATGACCATTTTTTGAGGAGTGTATATTAGCAATGAAGTTAATAGATAGACACACTCCTATTCTAAATGTTTAGATCCGCCCCTGATTTAAGGCTCATCTTTTTGTTAAAGCATGGTATCTAATCCATTTTATTTGAAATGTTACTAAGGCCCTATTAGGTAATAGTGTTTAAGTAGCATTTAAGGCACTGTTTGGTGAGAAAAATTAGAATGGAATGAAATCATGATTTGAATCCTCGGGGGTTGGGTATGAAACTTGAATCCTGAACCTAATTATTCGGTGAAAATTGGAATGAAATCAGGTTCCAATCCTTCCTACTTGGTGAACAGTTTTGGAATGGAATCAACTCTATTTTTATTTTAGAAGTATTATATACATGCATGAATTATTGTTTTAACTTTTATTATTTTGTTTTGTTAAAAATGAATTTCAACATAAACACTAATTGAAGCATATTTCAACTAGAAATAGAACAAAATTTGCAAAATTCGTCCAACAAAAAATCAAAAAAATTGAAGAAGATGCTAATTCGAGATCTACAACTATAAATCGAAATCCATGAACATTAATTCAACATCTAGAACAATAATCCATGGCTAGTTCACGAATTGAAACCAAACAAAAAATGAAGGCAGGACAGTATCGGCGGCGAGGAGGCAGTGTGTGCGGATGACGACGAGTTGGTGGTGAGGGGTGGCGGTCGGTAGGGAGGCGTGGCGCAGTGATTTGTCTAAGCTTTGTGAGTGGAACGAAAATGGAGAAGACCAGTAAGAGTTGTTAAGGCAGCGTGCGTGGTGGTCAGCGGCCGAAAAGGTGATTGCGGACAACGATGAGCCGGCAGTGAGGGGCAGTGGCCGGCAAGGAGGCATGGTGCGCAATTTGTCTAGAGTTTGTGAGTGGAACGACAATGGAGAAGAAGAAGAACAGGAGTTATTGATGTAATTATGCCTGAAAAATATTGTCCTTTTTTGTGGTTAAAATAAAACTAATATTTAGTGGGGAGGAAACTTGATACCTCTTATAAATGAGGGGGTTCAAGTTCATGAGAATTGGAGAGAAACTTAAAACCTGAGGATATCAAGTCATTTTCCTTAAAAGCACTCACTAAATAATAAGGAAAGGAACTTGAACCCGCAGGTTTCAAGTTCCATTCCAATTTTTCTCACCAAACGAGTCTTAATGAATTAACCGAATCAAAACTCTATTTGCTTCAATTTTAAGTATTCAATATAACAGCATTTGTCGATAATAAGTAGCGTATTGCACTATTGCATGGCTTTTTCCAAACGATACGCTCGTAAACATTTCATTTGCCTCCCGAGCGTTTTCATTTTTGCTTCTAGCTGGGCCCTTTATACTTCATGCATTTGGATACCACTCATAAGTTCTTCGACCCCCAATCTTTAATGGTTTTTTACCTCAATTTGCCTGAGGTGTTTGGAAAGGGCTCGTGTGATTATTTGCCCAAAGATTGAATATAGTCCCGAACTCCTAATCAACAAATAACCAAAATGCCATATAATTTTTGTATTTAATTATTTTTTCAAGAATCAGTTAATATTACCTTTTATTATTAATTCACAAGAAATTTCTATTAGTTGCACCGATAGTAGCAGTAGCAGTAATAATAATAACAATAATAACGAAGCATAACACTTAGGCCCATTTTGTACTTATATCTCTATCAACTTCTTCAATAGCTAATTTGAGTGAACATTTTTTCTATAAATAGATAGCCAAACAGCTATATGCTAACCGCTAATATTAAATTGTTATATGCTACTTAAACAACTATCGGCTATTCAAATTGTTATCAACTATTCAAACAACTTATTTTACCGAACAGAGCCTAAGTCTAAATTTGTTTTTGCGTTCTTTTTTTTGTAGCCAATAATTTCGCGACACCTATGTTCTGGTCAACGAATATAATGCAAAACATTATTATATAGACGTAAAATCACACCAATGAAAAGGGGACATTTAGGAATTCAAAGGCTAATTTGTATTTCCAAATTATCTTACAAGTCAATTAAAAAAATTATCTAATAAGTATAAGTTAATACCTAAATTTTTAAAAAATAAAATAAAAAAGACTTGTAAGTTGTATCTCTCTAATTTGACATGTGCACCTCCAATTCATAATAATTTTGTTCCCTCTTTATTAATTTTTATTTTTCTCATCTATATCTATCTATATTATGTATTCTATTCTATATCTATACATAATAATAATCTTTTAGTAACTACCCTTTCCTAAATTCTCATTAATTTGAACTTTTCAGCCATCTGATTTACAGGATAATAAATAGCAACCGTTGATTTACTTTATCACCTAAACCAAAAATAAATAAATCACTCTAATAACTACCCACCTACCTATCTTCTCTCTTTCTGCCCCCATCTTCTCTCTTTCTACCCCCCATCTATCCTCATAGCTGAGCCTGCCCAAAATTATCATAACTGTCTTCTCTCTCTCTGTCTCCCCTTTGTTTCTCCATTTCTTGCCTTCCCATGGCTTCCACCATGAAATTCACCGCCGCCATTACTATCCCAACAGCTTTGAACCAACAATTTTCCCCATTTCTTTTATACCCTTCAGTGATGAAGCTGATTTCTGGGTTTCTGTTATTAGTTGTTCATCCCTTTTTGTGGGTTTTCCTTCTTCTGTTATGGAGTTCAATGTCTTGGTGATTTGCATATCAATGGTAGAACACACCGGATCTGCTAATGAAGGGTACAAAGAGGGTTTGTAGCTACCGCCAGTCTTATCTACCCAGGCGACTATAACATCCTCATTCTTCATTCGGAGGTCGTTAGGAGTTCTGCCAAGAACTCTAGTAATTTTTGTTTCTGGTTTTGGTGAATGGTGAGTTGTAGTAGTTAAATTTCTTCTTTTTGCAAATCTGTCGTTACACTAATGAATCCTCAGTCAATCAGAGAAAATTCATAGTCAGGAGCTTAATTTGGGTTTCATTTCTTTGGGTGTATCTGTGTAGATGTAAAAACAGTCATAACATGCACATTCAATTGCCAAGAATCGGTTTATCAATTGGGTATCTCTGGATGTGGTTTTTTTCCTTCTTTTTTTTTTTGGTTTTTTGGGTTCAATATCAAGTTCCATCTGGATTCTGTAATTCAACAATCATCAAAGTTATTTGCCAATCAAGTAAATTACTATGATTGTATCAATTAGTTGATCAAGAAGCTTTAATGTCAACACTGCACCTCTGTAGTCTTCAGTAATTTTGGCAAGCTTGCAAAAAATGGGCTAAAATTACAGTTCGCTTTCTGCACTCATTACTTCCAGGCTGATTGTTCTGTTATTCTTTAATTTTGAAGGACAAATGGCAAACAACTACAACAACTTCAATTGAGAAGAAAAAAACAGAAAAGACGGTTTTTAGTTTGCCAAGGCAGAAATATGACCCTCCTGAAGAGATATGATGCACATATCTTTCTGCTTGTGTTGTTATTGCTAACAGATAGAGCCCTTGAGAACATTTTATGAATCGTTGTCAGATTCCAACAAGTGAAATTGATGAATTTAGGTGAGCATTCCTACTACCTTTTCATGCGAAGCATCTATTGTCGATCTATGAAATTTGTTGATTGGAATGGGTCATTATGCATTTGCTCAGTATTTCTGGTTTTTCCTGGAACTTCCTGTATTGGATATTTTATGTAATGCCTTCTGAGAAGAGGAAGATAGCTAGCCTATTAGAGTTGGAATTAAAAGTTGTTATGGTGATACTTCTGAAAATGGAGCCATACCATCCCGTTGGAGTTATTTGCAAGGATTGCGTATGAGAAAATCAAGCGATCATACATAAAAATATTTTCACCCTTTCATAAAAACATAAGGCTATATCTTATGTGATTATTTCACCCTTCCACGCTAACACTGACTACTAAGCTTAATGGGATTACCATAGTTGCTGAGATGTAGCAAAGTGCGTATATGTTCTTCTCTAATTTTATGTCTAATATGATCATGCCTGTTCACTTGGCTACTTTTAAATTTGTGCTTGGGAGCCATTGCATTCTTATCATCAACAAAATCGGGGCTCTGCTAGATAGGTCCTGAACGATTAAAATCAATTATGCGGAGAATAAGTAAATCTGGCTGCCCTGGATATAACTCGTCTAAGCAACGATCAACTTGGAGTGACCCTAATTCATCTTACCCCGTCTACTGATTTCAAAGCAGCCTTGGACTGGATGCAGACACCTAGAAGTTGTAATGACTAAATTGTGGTTATTGGGGTACTAATGCTTGAGAGCCACAAACTACTAGGTAAGTTGAATTTTTTAACCCAAAAAAAACCTTTACCTTTATAACTTTGTTTGGCAGTTTTTGCTTAGCTTTTGTTTTTTTACAAAAAAATTTATCATTCCCATTTTAATTTACAATTAGATTTTATCCCCACAAAGTTATTCACTACCCAGTATATATATTGTCCACCAAACCTTTTGTTAATAGTTCAATTAAATTTGTGCAATTAAACAAAAAAATATTCACTGCAAACAGTATTATTTTTAATTTTTCAATTAATTTTTGCATTGTGGGTCGTTGCTTAAGTGAAACAAGTCTCATATTTGCCATTTATTAAAGCAGCATAATTTATCCATTTAAAAATCTTTTAAAAAAGCCCCTCTATGTCCCCTTATCCCTGGATTCTTGCCAACTTTAGTTACCCAAAGTCCATCTTTCACATTTCCCACACTCTCTCAGACTCTCACAATTAATATCCACTTTTTAGAAATCAGTTTTCTCAACTCTCACATTTCTTTAGGTCATATGCCCCTTTTCCGAAAACAAAAAAATAGACTCACTTTAGACTTCTCAGCCATTGTCCTACGTACATCAAGCAAAAACTTGCTGGACGTCATTGTGTGAATTCGACTTTGGCAGAAGTGGTAAGAGTCACCATGTCCATGTGATTTTGTTTTTTCCTTCAGTCATGAAATGTACTATGCTTCGACAACCGCGTATGTTTAATAAGTATCTCACATACTTGATATTTATTCAACGGAAAACAATTGAAGTGTGAGGTGATGTATATGTTTAATGTGTTATCATGGATTTGCTATTTGAATGTATGAATCATTTCTTATTATTTGAATTAATTCATCTCTTTGAGTTACCTATTGTTCTTTAAATAAGTGTTGTTTTTAATAGTATCTAGTTTATTATCCCCTTTTCCCCTTCGTTAGGTTCTTTTCCATAGCAAATTGCCTTCTCCACCTGTACGTTGAGTTGTGGAGTAATGCTTAATGCATGAACGAGCATAATATAGATATTACTCTAGCAATAAGTTGATTTTCACATTCGAATATTCAACCCTTAATTTCACTTTTCTGTTAGTTTATTAGCATTATTGAAATTGAGACTTTGAAGAACATCTTGAAAAAATATTTACAACCTACTGAATGATTATATGTTCATATTTGGAGATTACAACCTACTTTGAAGAACATCTTGAAAAAGCATTTACAACCTACTGAATGATTATATGTCCATGTTTGGAGACCATATAAGAAAGTTTTCCTCTAGTATAATCCTATGAATTCTTTCTTTTAGGCACTAAATGTTTATTGCACATGTGCTAAACAACTTTCGTCAATGTAATGGAGGATAATAACATTGATCACAACATAACTATTGAAGGGTTAGAAAATAATGTCATTATCAATCATAGAAGCAGCTAAACCAGGGAAGAGATAAATATGAACCCTTCAATCGGACTATGAAAATGTAATAGCCATATATTTTAACTGATTACACTAGCATAATCTATACTAATACATAATACTAATTTTTTCTTTTAGGCGTGTGGTTTTTAATTGTTAATTCCGACGGTTATAAACAAAGTTGCTATCCGCATATATTTTTTAATGATTATTCTATTATCTTTTCTAATTTATAATATTAATAATACCTATAATGACTATCGGTTCATTACTTGCATAATATATATTACGAAATGTCTACTTTAACATATACTATGTAGAGTATGGATCCAAACTAGTTTTACAAT
>JACYFF010031956.1:106621404-106675635 GCA_017589665.1 Selenicereus undatus | reverse complement strand
CTTTAACATATACTATGTAGAGTATGGATCCAAACTAGTTTTACAATAACAACAATCTTTAGCGTGTGTAAGAGATCGTTCATTTATAAGCATCCACCCACAAAAAGGGCAATTTTGATAGACCCGCGAAAAGTAATATTTTGTCTGAGCCCGGATTCGAACCGGGGACCTTTAGCGTGTGAAGCTAGCGTGATAACCGACTACACTACTCAGACCCCGTTGCATTTTTCGTGCGTCTAGATATTATTTTAATGCTTTGCACATATGATTTTTTACTTCAATTTGCCAGAGGTGCTTGGGAAGGGCTCGTGTCATTATTTGCCAAAAGATTGAATATAGTCCTAAACTCCTAATAAACACATAACCAAAACGCCATATAATTTTTGTATTTGATTATTGTTTCAAGAATAAATTAATATTACTATTTATTAATTCACATGAAATTCATAGAGGTTCCACCAGTGATAATAGTAGCAACAACAACAACAACAACAACAATAATAATAATAATAATAATAATAATAATAATAATAATAATAATAATAATAATAATAATAATAATAATAACAATAATGAAGCATAACACTTAGGCCCTTTTTATGATTATATCTCTACCAGCTCCTTCAATAGCTAATTTAACTGAACATCTTTTCTTTAAATAGCTAGCCGAATAACTATCTACTAACAGCTAATATTAAACAACCATCTGCTATTTAAATAACTATTCGCTACTGAAATAACTATTAACTACTCAAATAACTGAATTTGCCAAACAAAGCCTGAGTCTAAATTATTTTTGGATTCTCTTTTTCTATAGCCAATTATTCCATAACACTTACATCTTGATCAAGGAATATAATGCAAAATATTATTATATAGACATAAAATCACACCAATGAAAAACGGCACATTTAGGAATTCAATGGCTAACTTGTATTTCTAAAATTGTCTTACAAGATCAATAAAAAAAAGTTATCTAATAATTATAAGTTAAGACCTGAATTTAAAAAATAAATAAAATAAAGAACCTTGTAAACTGTACCTCTCTAATTTGACATGTACATCTCCAATTCGTAATAATTTTGTTCCCTCTTTATTAATTTTCATTTTTCTTATTTTACAATAACAACAACCTTTCAGTGTGGGTCTCATTTATCTGAGGTTTGAAGAGATGTAAATATAAGTTAAATTACATTTAAAAGTATCCTATCCACAAAAAAACTAATTTTAATAGACCCCAAAAATATTATTGTCTGAGCCCGGATTCGAACCGGGGACCTTTAGCGTGTAAAGCTAGCGTGATAACCGACTACACTACTCAGACCTGGTTGCATAGTTTACATCTTAGCTTCTGTTTTATTTATTTTACAATTTTTTTTTTTAACTAGAGCGCACGGAAAGGGTTTGGGTTTGGGTTTTGGCATGGATGAATCATGAAGTGACTTGATGGGTTCACAACACAAGGACGCCGATAGCAGTAGCAGCGACGAAGACGGGGACGAGGAGTGGAAAGCCGCCATCAACGCCATCGCCTCCGTCACCGCCTCCACCTTTCTGGGTTGTCCTTCGCCGCCCAACCGCAAGCCCACTTCCACTCCTCTCTCTGAAGAAGATGATGAAGGCTCCAAATCCCAACAACCCCTCAAGCACTACCAAATCAAGGTTTGTCCCTTTCTTCCTTACTTTTGTTATTGCCAAAAGTTATTACCTTTGATGGTATAGAGTTTGTCTTTGATTGATATAGTTGGTTTAATAATTGCCCATTTGCTTCAAAGTGAGCATATTTGCTGCCGAATGTTGACAAACATTCTTATGAATAGCTTAATGGTTAGATTTTGAGCTATCTTTTTGGTGGCTCTGTGCAACGTAATCAATGATTATCATTCAATCAAATCTTTATTTTCTAGTTCTTACATAAAGAGCGATATTTTTGCTGAGGAATGGGGTAAGGCTAGCAGGGATTTGGAGCTGGCAAAGAGGGAATGTAATGACCAATAAGCTGAAATAAAATGAAGGAGCTATGGTTCAATAATCAACTAGGTCCAGGATAGTTAACAGTTCTGTGACACTCTTAGGCAGTGCATCAGAGAACAGGGATGCAATTCATTTCTTAGTTGGGCTGCTGCAGTCTAATTTAAGGTTCTTAATTAAAATCCCGCGGTATTTGCTATAACAGGATTTGCGGTTTCCCACTGTTCATTTATCTAATGACAATTTGGGTTTATTACTCCTGCTTCAGAGTCATGTTGATAATGCTTCATTCAGTAGCTTGTTTAGCAACTGTTTCTGGTTATGACTGATAGGCACAGAAGGCCTTGTATGACATGTTGGAGAAATCTTTGGTCTTCGTCAAAGATACAAATCCCATGGGTATCATTAAGGATAATCCTGAGGTGAACGAAGGTGGAGTTCGTTTATTCAAGAATTCTCCCCTAGGGATAGTGTTTGATCACAAAGGTATGTTTACATTTATGTTGTTTCCTTTTCCTTTCACTAAAGTGGCATCAGAAACTTTGAACATCTTGGGTATTGTTGCGAATGTAAGTGTCTTTTTGGTTTTCAGATGAACCTAAAGGACCGAGAAAGAAACCCAGAATTCTTCCTGGCGAAGAGATTGATGAAAAATCAAAAAAGGTTAATCTTATACACTTATGCTAATGAAGTTTTCATGCACCCTTATGTCTCTTGTAAATCAGGTCCTCTGGGGGAAGTGGGGCTTTATCTGAACAGCTACTTATTCTCCAGTTCTATATATTTGGGTGCAGTTCAAAAGAAGAGTGCAGTCTGTTGTAGTCGAGGGTATGGATATCTTAGCTTCCGCAAAAGATGCATGCCAAAAGTCTCGCGTTAAATGGGAGACCAAAGAAGCAGCTGCCAGAGAAGCTGCTAAGAGGGAGGAAGAAAGAGTCGCGCAACTGAAGAAAATCAGGGGAGAAGAATGGCTGCCATCTATTGCTAGAGAAATGCAGGCTCAGTCGCGAATCCATTGATGCAGGCTCAAGAAGTAGCATCTTTTTGTCCCACTTTCATTTTGGCTTATATCAGATTCAGAAAGCCCTGCTAGCTGTGGTGATTCCGTGATTTCAGGCAAAAGATGAAGTACTGCACTACAATGTTTGTGTACCATACCTCTTCGATTTGGCACCCAGTTCACTTTCCAAGGAAGAAAGTGGGGTTTGTCAGAGATACCTCTAAATTCTTATGATTTGGAATCAAATTATCTTCATAAGTTGATCAATATGTGGTAATGCTTAAATCTATGGTGCTATCTCTTGCTACTTTCTTCGTGGACCAATGCATTTGTGCTTCTGTTTTTACTAGTAACTGGCTCCATATCAATTATGCCATTGCCAACTGTTGATTGATGCTTGCAGTTGTGTATTTGGGACGAAGAGGTTAAGAGTTCAGCATCCAGTAGCAAGAATCTGCATATCCTTGCCTTTATTGTACAGTTTGAAGGCTTTATGCAATTGTGGAAGAACTGGAATGGTAGTCATTCCCTCAGCCGGTCCTCAAATGAGCTTCTCCTCCAAGGGTGTGTTAATGGTCAATACCTATATTATACTCCTAGGAACACATACTCTGATGAGTCACATCGGCAAATACATATTCAAAAATCAATATATTCATGTGGAGCACATAAAAAATTGTTGTTAATGGACGGAACTTTAGTTGAGGTGTTACATGATCTAGCTATCCAAGCCACCATATGCGACCTCATGAAATAAATTTTTTTTGTTGCTTTACCTACTGACTGAAGAGGGATTGGAAAAGGAGAAAAAAAGAAAAGAAAAGAAAAGAAAAGAGAGACCTAAGATTAAGACAATCTGCTGTCACCAAAAGAAAAAATCATTTTGCCACGAAGCTTTTTTGAGGTTGGGAATCGATTTATGAATTTCCATCTTGGTTTTTGATACATGGCAGTTTCTGGTGAAAGTAAACATCGTTAATTCTTATATGTTACGGGATATTAGGATAGGAATAGAGTGTTTGAGTGTTTGACACTTGCAAACTCAATTTCCACATAAATAATTTTTCGAAAATGATGGGTTCTTATTTTAAATTCTAATATTACAATTATTCACTAATTCTCATTCCGACAAGTAAACAATCAGAATTATATTACCTCAATTTACATTGCCATTTTCATTTATATTCCTACTTAACCAAGTACAAACGACAGCTGAATGTGACATCTTTACTGGTCTAAGTCTACTTTGCAAATGCTCTTTTCAGCAACGTACAGGTGGCCCCCTCCATTACTTGTAAACTTGTAGTTGTAATTGTTCCTCTCCTTTGAGATTCAGCAATGGCCACACAACATCACCAACATAAAGTTAATTATTATAGTGGGACGGCCAATGTTCTCTGCTTCAGCACTGGCATTAGCTTTCTTAATTCTGATTCTCTCTCTTCAATCTTACAAAGACAAAGAAACGAATAAACAACCCATCTGCGTAGAAGCCACGGCCGCCCACTCTCTCAAGTCAATCATTCAATCACATAAACTTTGATCACCACTGATCTGTGATCTTAATTGTCGCCGTTGTCGTCATCGTCCTCCTCTCTCTGTCAAAAAATGCCGATCTGGGTGTCAGCCATTGTAGGAGGTCTGGGTTTCTGCATGACAACGATATGGGGTCTGCAAGAGCGGCGGTTTTCTGCGATATTTCAAGCAGTGAGTTCAGCTGCAAGATGCATGACCATGGGTCTCATCTTCTGCATCTTTTCTCTCCAGAGGGGCGAACTGGATTATACCTTCGTCTAATCCTACAACTACTCGCAGTGTGCATCCGGCTTTTGCAAGTCTAGAGAGATCCTGATGTCAGTAACCTCACCCTTGCCCTTGTATAACTCAGGAATGAATCATCATTCATTTTTCGCCATCATTTTTCAACGCCTGAAACTCTGTATTCTGCATTCATGGAAACTAGAAGCATATGTACTAGAGGATGTAATGTAATCCACAAAGGAAGTCCTTTTATTTCATGTAAATGACTGTATAAATACAGAATTTACTGTCTATTGCTGTATAATCTAATATCTTAGTACAAAAATTTGACAAACCGGGGCCACAAGACTGGTGTACAGGAACAACTACAATGAATAGATCTACTTCATGGTGAAGGAAAGGCCACTTTGAAGCTCATAACAATTACAGAAGAGGGTTGGGGGGAAGAGGCGAGGAAACAAGCAGTTTCCAGTTACACACCACCGTGTGAGGGCAATCGACTTTATTCTCACTAGGGACAGGCGCGAAACTACTGCACCGGAAAATTGGGGATTTCATCATGTTAGGCTTGCAAGTATCCATGTTCCTCCAAATATGATACCACAGTTTCGGCCATTTCACATGGGGTTGTGCAAACATCTGGTTTCTGTTGCAACACAATCTGCAAAATTCGAACTTTACATTTCAAATTCCAAATTTCCAATCACAAGAAAAAGGAAAAAAAAAAAGAAATTTAGCATATGATTTAGAAAACAATGGATACAATATGCGTAACAGATTCTCGGAGGAGAGGATGCAGAGATGATATCATAATCACAGATAAAGTTTTGTCCATGACATCATCTTAGCAAATTCAGATGATTGGGGCACTCAGTTGCATACCGTTTTGCTTATGTAAAATGCAGGCGACAGCCAACCCTTGTTCAGGGAGGATCAGTAACCCCCCCCCCCTCCTCCAAAAAATGCTCCTAGAATCGACCCTTAGTGGCCTCTTTTGCAGCCGAGTCCTCTTTTGATAGGGCAAACTATGCTTGGTATTCAGTTATTAGTATTACATATGCATAATTCAGTAGGTACACATCGACTCCAACCCATATCAACGTCCGACCAAACATAGAGAAGCATTATATGCAGTTTTAGTGGAGAAAACAGAGAGGGCGGAGAACCATTAAGAAAGGACAAGAGATTGAACCTCACAATTTAGCGGTCGTTCATAGGGATCATCAATCCCTGTAAACCCTGAAAAGCATGTGCACAGTGGGTGTCATGTCAGATGTCAGTTCCGTTGAAACCAGGCGGGGGAAATAATGTAGAAAATATCAATGATTTGACTCATTGCATTACAAATGTCACGTAGCTAAATTCAGAGGAGAGTTCAAGAATTTCACCGTAGCAGTTACAGTTTGTAAGGACTTCGTGGTGCAAGAGAGTGACACATAACCTAATCCTATTTACATCAAGTCAGATAATCACTAAAACCCCAAAGGAAAAAACAAAGAAAAAATAAAGAGAAAAGAGAAGTCCACGTTGCTGCACAAGACCTGCCTATTCCAGCATCAGTCATAAACCACCCTCATCACAAATAATTTGACCTAGCTCAGCCATTAAGCCATTGAGCCAAGCTCGAGCTACTTCATAAGCTTGACTGACAAGCTGATTTAGCTTTTCCAAAGCTTCATCAAAAGCTTCAAGTTCAGATCATTCAATCTTCTAATACTACTACATAAATATGCATGCATAAATTCTAGGTCTCTGGAAAATAGCCTCTTGGGGCAACTGGTGATAAGCGTACTTGGCATATATCTGGACCTTCCTGTAGCGTACTGCTCAGAGGATCCCTACATAGAGGTTGTTGTTCCAGTTATCGTAAATGCAATTACGTAAATGCGAAAGAATTGATGTCATTCAAGTCTGACGTATCAAAAGCGGATGGAATCCAAGGTTGGACTTGATCGAGCTTAGAAATCTAGCCAATCCAACACTGCATGTTTGTCAGGAAAGAAGCTCAAGAGCTTTACAATATTCTACCTGGTTGAGCGAGAGCGTAGTTAATATCACTCAACTAATCTAACTTCTTGGCCCATCCTTACCATTTTAGATATTCATGTAACACTCTATGAAGAGTCCGAGCATCTGCTCATTAGCATCTCAATCAGCATCTTTCATATATATAACCCTCATCAATCCTTCCTCCCTCCAAAATAATCCCATCATGCCTTGCCAGAAGTCAAAGATCACATTGATATATTTCCTCGTGAGTGTACACTTAGACCCAAAGAACTGTTGCAATAGGTGTAAATTGCCAATTGAGCAGCAAGCTTCATACAAAGCCTCAAGCAACTCTTACAATTAGTTATGGCAAAATGAATGGGCCAGTCAGGGTAGGCCAAGGTCAAATATGAGTAGGCTAACTTGTTTCCACTCAGACCACAAGCGCAGCCGAGTTTAGTTCGGGTGTTCACAAGTATATAGCTTCGCTCAACTTTGCCTAATGCTTTTCAATTTCCATCATGTGACTGGGGGGCCCCCCCCCCCCCCCAAGATACAAATGGGGAAAATAACCCTAAAAATCAAAATCACCCCCACTTGCCCAAGTGCAATGAAGCTTTTGATCTGATCCAAGTGCTTATCCTGCCTGGCCCGTGGTGAACCAGCCTGATTTGCCCCCAGGGCACTATTACCTATGATTTCCTATGTGACCCCCAAAGTTAAATGCCTCATCTTGTGGCATCACCTTTTCACGAGCTTTAGCAGAAGAACCACACAGAGAGGATCATATCACCAAAAGAAAACAAGAAAAAGGAGGTGATAGAAATTGAAATATTGAGGGACAATATCTTAAACACACTGTAGAGAGTACCTTTGATTTTCCCGGCTCGTGCCAGCTTATATAGGCCTTTTGGGTCCCTTGCTTCACAAAGTTGAAGGGGAGCATCCATGAACACCTGTCAGGTTCATTGTCTGTCATCTTAAAAATGAGGCAGACAGCCTGGCCCATTCTTCACTTTAAATAAATATTCATCCAGAAGGAAGTCCAAAGAAGAAGCACATACCTCGATAAAATCCCCTTTTGGCAAAAGTGCACGGCAGGCATCTCGGTCCTTTCGATAAGGAGATATCAAACTAGCAATGCAGATGACACCAGCATCAACAAAGAGCTTGGCTACCTCACCTGGAAACATGAATGAAGTAGCTTTAGTAACAAAAAGAGAACAAATAGCTTAAGGGCGCGCGAGCGAGAGAGAGAGAAGAAAAGAAGGTTAAAGGGCCTACCAACTCTCCTTATATTTTCAGCACGATCATCTGCTCCGAAACTGAGATCCCGATTTAAACCATGCCGAAGATTATCACCATCTAGAACATAGGTTAACTTTCCCCTAGAGTGTAAGCTATGACTCAAGGCACATGCTAATGTGCTTTTCCCTATGAGAAAAAAACAATGTCAAAAAAAAAAAGGAAGAAAGGATTAACAGTAACAACAAAGTAAAGAATGATTAGTAATAACAACAAACGTGGAGAAACCGATAAAGGCAGGATTACAGGACCAAATCAGATAGCACACGAATGAACTAATGTGATTCACTCATTCCAGACCAGCAACAGAGTCAGATAAAACTAGTCTGTTATACTACTACTGCCAAGGTCAAGAAACCCAAAGCAAACTGGACAAACAGAAAGTTGGAGCTTGGAGAATGCATTTGCAGTGTAAACAAAATCCAAATAATGCAGTATTATAAACACGGTAACTGTATTTCCTAGCGTGTCCTGTACAGCATGCACTATACACCTGTACATCACCTTCAATTAGCCTAATGGATGCTTTTGAGCTTGTGAATTAGTTATGCTTGCTTATGCTTTTATCCACATATTCCAAGAGTTTTAACACCATCAGCAAGGGTTACAATGATTAGATGAAGATAAAATACAATATTTTTCTATGCATGATAGCATATTTGTCGCTATAGGCCTAGATTTGATCAGCTTCCCTGCTCTCATTATTACAGTGTAAATACAAGGCAACAAGCTTGTAACACAATATTCACTGCCACTCTTTACAAGCGAAGCATGTCAATTATACAGGACTAACCTGAACCGCTGAGTCCTGTTATCCATATGACACATCCTCTTTGTTGAAGTAAATTTTGCCTGTCATGTTTGCTAACTGAGCATTCGTGCCACACAATGTTTGAAGATTTCTCAATGGACGACATCTGCTTTAGAATTTTGCCTGGTCAATTATCAGCCAGTCAGTTCCTCTGAAAAGTAAATTTGGAAAAGAGTACACATTTGAGCCATTTTTTTTGGAACATTTCCTGAGAAAGAGCAATTGGATAATAGAGTAAACTGCAACGAAATTGGGGCAGTTAACTGACAGGGCAGTTTGAAGCGGAAAAAGAAAAGGAATGAAGTTAGTAGTAAAACTATCTGAAATCATCTTGATATCGACAAAAAGCAAACAACAAAAAAACAATGCAGCTTTCTGCTCACCACTTGTTCCCATTATCCATAGGACGAATGCACGAAACAGAAGGTCACCCATGAAAACAAGGGTGAAAATTGGAAAATGGTTCAACATGCAGTGGTATTGAAGCAGTATGACACTTGCTTCTCTTTCAGTCCATAAGTACATAAATTTTGTTTGTCAATTATCAGAGACACGAGAGATGGATGGGAACAGAAAAATTTTGCTCAACATCGATTTTGAATCACAACCTTAGCTTCTCTAATTTCTACTACATTACAGAACACACCACATGAAAACTAGGCCCCTGAAACGTGCAATTGTACAAACCAGCCTAAGAGTTTCATGAACTGTCAAGGGCGTTTCCATCCATCCTCAACACATCATTATTGCCATCGCATTATAGAATGGCAGAGAACAAGAAAAGTAACCACAGAAGCATCACACCACATTAGGCTTATAAGTGCTCTCATCCCCTAAAGACATCCTGAGCCAAGCATAGTCTTCTCCATAGACATAACATCCATTTAAATCCTCTCCAATTCAAGGGTCACGCAGTCCATAATTTTGCATAGAAGGTGAATACAAGTCTATGCATAAGAATTGAGCTTGCATGTCAAGATCATGGAGATTTATCGTGACCATATAACACCACCACCAACAACAACAAAGGACAGTGTTTCATAACAATAACGACAAAAAGGGCTACAACATCAACAGCAGTCAGCAGGCCCTGTATGATCAGGAGTCCCTCCAGCCCATTAGCCAGAAACCCTTTCTCAAAAAATACAACCCCAGAAAATCATTTAAAAAACCATTTACGATCACAGGCCCTGACACCCACGGAGTCAACCATAATTAATTGTTAAAAAAAACAATTTGCAGTAGCTAATGGACAAACCCAGAACAAATTAGTACAGAGAATGGAACAATACAGAACATGAAGACAAATCATGAAGCATAAACAAGACAGACGTCATCTTCTATCAATCCTCGAAATAATTTGGACAAATTTTCAGTAGATAATCATACCCATAATCCAAATAAACAATTCATACACATATTTGGGTAGTAATCGAAAAGGGGGTTTCAGAAGAAGACATAATATAATCCTTTACCCGTTCTTACCAGCCACCCAATTGATCTTCAACTCAGTTGAGCAGGGGGAGAGAGAGAGCGAGAGAGGAATAAGAATGGGTTATGGGTCAGGACTGAAATGGGGCCAAAAAAGAAGCAAAAAGAGAGGAGCGAAGGTCAAACTGGGAAAGAATTTCCCATTTACAAAACTTTTTCCAAACAAACATGCAAGGTTTGATACCATAGAATCACAACAGGAAGTCCTATGATTGGGCAAACATTCTACAATAAATACATTAGTACGAATAAGGAGTGGCCGACTGGGGGGTTTTATTAATTAATCAGATCAAGACAAATTAAACCTGAAAAATTGATTAATTAGTTAAGTTACTTACCGCAATTCCCATGTCCGTTGAGAAAGCCAGCATCGTTAAAGTCGCGATCGCCTTGACCATGACCATTTACGCAGGAAAACGACGACGTTTCAGCCCCTCTATCAATCGCCATGACCGTCTTCAACTTCAACCTTCCCACCTTCAATTTCGTCTTCTGGTAATCGGACCCAAACCGAACCACATTACAAGTTGGATCCTTTTCAAGCCCAAAATCCGACCCGGCATCGCCACCCACCAATCTAACCCGACCCGATGGCAGCACCCGCAGAGCCGCCATCTTGCAAGCTCTTTCTCTCTACAAAAATGGGGGGCGGGATCGTGAAGAATGACAGAGATTTAAAGAGGGTCTGCCGACAAATCCAAGGACAAGATGGAATTGAGGAGAGAGAAATGCGGGATGGAAATGGGTTGGCGGGAGATAATTAGGCACATGACCCACTTACTAAACCCACCATTTTCACTTAATTACTTACAGCAGCACTCTTGCAATCGTCGCAATCTTTGTCACAGAGAGAGAAACTAAATAGAGAGGGAGAATGAGTGATAGAAGACAAAAACCAGGTTGATTGTAGGATGAACATGATAGACTAGGACTAATCTAAGTTGGTCAGCAATCTTGTGTTTTTCTTTGCTTCATTACCTGTTGTTGATTTGATATCTTGCCCTTGTTGGACAACAATGAGATCTTACGTAGACACAAAAGAAGAGAGGGGGAAGAACAAAACAAAGCAAGAACTTAGATTAAGGTTGAGGATATGGTTTTTGGGGTTATTTAATGGAGCTAATTCGTCATTTGTTGATAAAGAGTACCATGTATTTGTGTAAATAGGTGGCTTCCTAAAAGTTAAACAAATACGTCAACGATTAAATTATAAGAAGTCTCTTTTCCAGGAGAAAATTATTAGAAGTCGATTGACTGGAGAAACCAAGGAAGTTGAGTATAACACATGCACAGATAGTGACAGAAAGAAGAGATAATCGAGTGGAAAAACAAGTATTGGACATTAGCCAATATCCATTGATTGAATGACAAATAACAAAGATACCTAAAGAAGTTGTTTTTGAAGTTCAATACTCCTTCGATTCGAGTTGAGTTGTTCCGGACACATAAAACTTTACAAGGATTAAAGGAATGGTTGTTATTAGCATTCTCAGCTTTGGAACTCATACGTGCTGCATCGGCAAAAATTTCATTTTTTTGGAACTTATATTTCATTATTTTTCCAACCAATTGAACTAATTCTTGGATAATTGAATTACATATTTGTCATGGAGCCAACCTCGTACACACAATTTATTTTTTTAATCAGTTCAATAATATTTTTAAGGAAAAAGAAGAAGAAAAACAACAAATACACAAAAAGACAAAAATAAAATAAAATGGAGGAAGGAATGCTACCTCATTCCGTCTCGTGTGTCTATACAGTTGCAAGAATTGAGTTTCATTTTTTCGAAAATGCTGGGTCCCACCACTGGAACTCATTCTAGTGGATGGGGATGGCCTTAGCTCATAAAAAGATAGAACTTTTTCATTACAAATTTTCTTCATTTATATGATTCAAACTCGAGACTTTATTTAAAATAAATAAATTGGGCCAAGGAATGTTAATTAATTTTGACATTTGGTATCGATGAATAGTAATTTAGGGATTTATCTTTATCAGGGTCGGTTAACAACCATGGGTCCATAATTGATCATTTGGGCTAGGGAATATTAATTAATTTTGACATTTGGTATTAGCAAATAGTGATTTATTGATTTATCTTCATGAGGGCATATCGTTGGGTAACAACAATGAGTCCATAATTGATAATTTGGGCCAGGGAATATTAGTTATTTTTTTACATTTGATATTAGTAAATAGTGATTTACTGATTTATCCCTATGAGGGAATATTATCCTATCTTATGCCCGACGTTGCATCCACGTTCATGTTTCAGGTTCATTGAATTATTGCCAAGAATTTTTAAGAAAATTCAAGATCATGAAGTATGTGTTGTGCTTTCAAGTTTTCCATGCGATGTTACAGGAGTGGGCGACAAGGCCTTTTTCAATTCAGGCAAATTTAGGATATTCTCCTCAAATTTGTTCACACATTTATGATTTCTTTCTTCTTAGAAATATAAAAGAAAAATATGTAACCATTTATTCCACACCAAAAAAATTCGAAGAAATGACAAAAGGAACAAATTGAGTCTTTTATATCAACGAATATTATCCCTTTTAAGTACCATTAAGAATGGTGAATGTTAATGACCATCATTTGTGTTGAAACAAGAACATTTATTTAAAGATTACATCGTAGGACAATAATAACACAATAATCGATTCATGTTTATAGGATTATTGGACAGATGACTAATAAGGGCATGTTCTATTTCACGTTTAGATACAGCTAATAAACGTACGAAAATGTAATGAGTTGTAAGAAGTTGTAAGGAAATGTAAAGAGTTGTAAGAAGATGTAAGGATATGTAAAGACCTGTAAAGAGATGTAAAGAGCTGTAAGAATGGATGTAAGAAGTTGTTGAATGTTATAGAAAATCTATATGGAATGTAAGGAGATGTAAGAAGATGTAAGGATTATGTTAAAGATGTACGGAGCTGTAAAGTGATGTAAAAATCTGTAAGGAGATGTAAACTCTTATCTAAATCCAAAAAAACACGAAATAGAATAAGGCCTAAGTCATAAACTTAAGTATACGGTGACCAAAAAAAAAAAGAGGTTATTTGAAGTCAAGATACTACCAATATATAGGGTGTGTTCGGCAACAACATTTTGAACAACGTTTAGTGTTATGCACAAGTCAATAATCATTCAATTTTTAGTACTTTATACTATAGTGGTTTGACTAACATTTCAAGTACCGTTTAGTATTTTAAGTAGCGTTTCTGAAAAGGTAGCAATATTAGCCTTTGACATTCAAAAACAGCCTTCCATATTTTTTGGCCAAAAGATATCTTTGAAAATTTATACTTGGAAATTATTCATATCCTTTTATGTAAATTTATATTAATCAGTCAGTCCAATAGCTAAATTTACCCAACACATTTGTTTCAACCACTTATTGAAACAGTTATCCGCTGACAGCTAAATTAGAAACGTTATCCACTCCCTAAGGCTGTGTTCGACAAACTTAGATGTTTAGGTAGTCGATAGCGGTTCAAGTAGCGGATAACGTTTCTAATTTAGCTGTTAGCGGATAGCTGTTTAGATGAGTGGATGAAATTAATGTGTTCGGTAAATTTAGCTGTTATGGTAGTTGATTAATATAAATTGACATAAAAGGATACAGATATTATTTAAAGATAAATTTTTAAAGGTTATTTTTTGGCTAAAAAATATGAAATGCTATTTTTAAATGTCAAACGTTAATACTATTAGCTTTTAAAAAACGTTGCTTAAAATGCTAAACGCTACTGAAAATGATAGTCAAAACACTAATTTACCAAACATTAAAAATTAATTAATTAGTGTATTGACCAGGTCAAAACACTGAACGGTACATAAAATGTTGTTGGCGAACACAACCTAAATAACTATCTGCTACCTGAATCGTTATTCACTATATAAACAACTAATTTAATCGAACATGGTCACAAACAGTAGAGTTCTAAAATAAGGCTTCTACATTGATAAAATTTGAATTCAAACCTTAACATACGTAAGAGGGATAAGTATTAAATTATTTGAATTAAACTTCGTTGTTGAACAGGGATTAGTTGCCACCCCCCCCCCCCACCCCAAAAAAGAAAACCCAAATGCGGATGGAAGATTTGGGCCAAACGAACTAAAAATTCAATACTGTAAGCCATCATACGGCCCAATATCCCCAAAACCCTCATCAGTGAATCAGTCATCATCTTCTCTTCTCTCTCTTTTATTCGCTTTCCCAAACCCTAAACCTAACCTTCGGCCTTTCCTCCTTGCCGCACAGAAACCCTAACCACAGAGAGAGAGCGAGAGAGAGAGAGAGAGAGATATAGGAGAGAGAAAGATGAAGTACAATCCAAGAGTATCAAGCTCCCGCCGGAAGAGCAGGAAGGCGCATTTCACGGCGCCGTCGAGCGTCCGGCGAGTGATAATGAGCGCGCCACTTTCCGGCGACCTCCGCACCAAGTACAACGTCCGATCGATGCCGGTGCGAAAGGACGACGAGGTTCAGGTGGTTCGAGGCACCTACAAAGGGCGCGAAGGCAAGGTGGTTCAGGTTTACCGTAAGAAGTGGGTCATCCACATCGAACGCATCACTCGTGAGAAGGTCAATGGATCCACCGTGAATGTCGGAATCCACCCTTCCAAGGTGGTCATCACCAAGCTCCGCCTCGACAAGGACCGCAAGTCGCTCTTGGATCGCAAGGCTAAGGGTCGTGCTGCTGCTGATAAAGATAAGGGGACCAAGTTCACTGCTGAGGACATCATGCAGAGCGTTGATTGATTGACGAGAGCGAAAGGTATTTTCTTTGATTTCAAGTTGTTAAGTTATTGGAGGAGATTTTTGGATTCGATTTTGAGGTTGGTTTACGTTGCTGTGAAGACAGATTTTGTATTGGATCTCGTAATTTAGGGTTTTGTCGAACCTCCATTTTCTGAAGTAATGCAATACATTTCTGGTTCTCTGTTATTATACCCTTACATCGAATGCAGTTTTTTGCTTGTGATTGAATGTTTTGAAATTTTTTGCTGTTGTTGTGATGCATTTTGATGCTTTGCTTCATAGATATTTCTGTTTGATGGGTGTATAGGTTTTGATCTTGGATGAATTACTTAGGAAAATTCGCAGTTTTGCAGGGCCTCTTTAGCGTTTCTTCACTTCTTAAGGCTTCTGTGTAATGTGATAGCTGTTTGCTCTTGTTAACAGAGTAACCTTTTGTTGTTGAGCTCTCTTTATCGGAGAGCTGAGTGTGTGAAAGGTGGTTTGTGTATTTTCTGTTGCTGAACTTGTGGGCAAGTTAGAATGCGAACTTAGATTTGAGTGATACCCTCATGTTTCTTTAATCTAATTGTAGATTTATGCAAACTTAGATTGTTAGCTATCAGTAGTTTAACTAGGAGTAGATTGTTGGTATTAGTAGTAGGAGTAGTAGAGGGTGGTGAACCCAAGCTTTTTAAGATTTGACATAGAAAGGTGCGTTAGGGAGGTTTTTATGCAGAAGTGATTAAATGTCGGATTGGTTCTTGATTTTGCGCCAAGATGCTGGCGAACGTCCTGCATCATGGTTCATCTCTGGACCTTTTTCTTGGGTCATTCATGATGATCTTTATCTCCATGAGTGAAAAGTAGTTCGATAGGGCTGAAGTGTATGATCATTGCCTGTATCTAGTCTTTACTTGGAGCATTGCGGTAGTCATGTTGTAATGGTTTTGTCAAGCTAGATTAGCTACGGTTTAGAATGTGATGGCTTATAAGAATAAGAATTGTTTTTGAAGGATGTGATTACATGTATGATCAGCAGCTTAGCGTTCCCGGGGCTTCCTAAGATCATAACCCTTGCCTTAGGCTAGCTTGTTGCTCATCTGATGAAGCGTTTTTGGCACAGGTTAGATTTGCACAGTGCTTGGGCTTCACCCTCGGGTGGCTTTCTTGTGGCATATATATAATATATACATTCTAACGTGCAAGGATATATTTCTGTGGTGGTATATATAGTTGTGCTGTTCTCTGTGATTACCCTATTGTGCTGTGTGCCGCCTCCCCTCCTAAAAGATCCCCCCCCCTCTTTTGTAGTCACCAAATGAAAATGTTTGATACTGTAAATAATATCCTAGCTCATCTTGTGTCAAGCTAGCTCGCGTGAAAATGGGGAGATATGAGAAAGGGATGGTGTTTATGAAAGGAGCCCAGGGGTAAATAAGTTTGTTTCCCCAAGATAAATCAGATAATAATTAGTAAAATGGTCTCATTGAGGACTTAAATGGCGATGGATTCGAAGTTTCCAGGTAAATGTCATCAACTAACAAGGGCCTAATTGAATCCGGTCACAAATCAAAGGTTCAACAAGATGCAATCAAAGCTTATGATGAATGCTTTTGCAGCCTAGACGAAGGGCCTGTTTTTTCAGTAGGTAAATTGAGGTAGGTAAAAGGGTGAAATGAGTTAAAATACTTTGATGTGGGTTGATTTTTTTTTTATGTGATAAATTGAACTTGGTTAAAATGGTAGAAGTGGATTGAATAAGGTTGAAGGGAGTTGAGCTTGATATTTTAGAATGGACTCACAAAAAAAACAGGCCTTAATTTTAATGTCATTTTATTTCATGGTGAGCTACCTGCACCCAAATAAAAAGGTGCAAAGTTTGACATAGTTGAAAACAAAGGTCAAAGGATCATGTTCAGCCGTTGGCTCGCGAGGAGGAAAAGGAGGAGAAAGAGTGCGGTGAAGTGAGGGAAGAATTGCAGGAACACCTCACCCCTCACGGGGAGCCTCGGATCCCTGAGCTAACTCATGAGGCTTGTTTTGTTTTTTTAAAATATTTTTTTATTAGTTTTTTTTTTTAAGTCTAAAAACAAAGTTGTGTGTTATGGAGTGGGTTTATAGGTATTATTTTTTGATTAAATGTAGGATTTATATGTATTATTTTATTTGGTGAGGCAAAGTGATGAACCTTCCACTGGAGAAAGTGAGGATTATAAGGTAAAAAATTGAAGAGATGATTGATATAACAGTGGTAGATCCCTACCAATGAGCCAAAAAATTGACTCACCATTGAGTTTGCTCTCATATTTGCCCCGGCCTGCCTTGCTGCCATGCCATCAATAAAAGGTCATGCCATCAATAAAAGGCCAGACTGGCATAGGATAAAATTGCTCGAGTGACCGCTTCTAAGTTTCTTTATAAGTCTCTCAAGTGGCTGTTGGATATACAACGCTACTCAACGAAATGATCCTCTAACCTTACATGTGTGGTACGTTTCTTCTCTATCACAACTCACAAGCGAGGGCTGCTTCAGTGCTTCTATACCTATCAATAACTTTGATCTATTTGCCGACACCTAGGGTGACACCTCCTATGCCGCCCAAGAATCAAGGTCAGAGTCAACGCCTTAACGGGAACGCTTCATATCATAGTTGTCTGCATTAAGCAAACTAAACTAAATTGCACAATAAGTAGTGATCTGTGTTGTGTTGGGAACGGAGCAGTTAGTACTTTGTGAATATGCCTAAGATCAAGCAAGCAATATCTGTAAAACTGAACTGGTTCAGAGTGGGTCACTTGTGAGTTACTACCAAATTTGGAACTGAACATTTTGCTTAATGTTTCCCAATAAGTCGAGATGATGGAAGCTTGAAACTTGACAGAAGCCAACTGCTCAAAGCCTCAAACCAGTGGTAGTGGTCCCCACAATATGCGCAAAATGCACCACCTTTGTGCCATGCGGTGAACAGATTGTCCGACCCCAACTTTGACCATTAAAGACTCAAATAACACCAGTGAGCAAAGAAACATAGGATGAACGACAACAGTAAAATGTGAGATCTTATATCATACCAAAAAGGCAACAACCAGTCATATTTCCATGAAGCATTCCTAGTATATCACAATCTGAAATCTCATCCAGCCATTATCAGAAAAAGAAAATTCTGGAAATATAGATGCATCCCATTCGTGCTGATAACGAGGACCCAAACATTGTAATCTTGTAGACACTGGTCTAAGACTGAAATATGAAGGCAACATATGTTCAGCCAAAACGGACCTACAAATGAATATTATCTGCAAAACTACTTATTGACAGCTCAAATTACCAGAGCCACAAGGGAGAAGAGAACAATCTAATCGTGTTCAATTCTTTTCCAAAGCATCTAATTGTCCCAAAATATCATGAGATGATCAAGGCTTAAGAACAAGGGCCAGCCCAAACCGTGGAGTTTTGTCCAGAGCCAGGGTGTCAAATTCACTGGCGATTGTGAGCACTGACTTGGGAATGACCTCGTGTTGCAGTACGGCACCAAGCTTACCATGGTTGTTCAGTTTGGCTTTCACCACAGTCAAGTTATCAATTGCATATGATCCTCCAACTGTGAAAGTGTTCTCATTTGTAGAAAACCTCCTGCTGATTTCAGCAACTGCTGCACTTTTCTTCAGCTGATCTAAATGATGCAAATATGAGGCCTTTATAGTATCTCCCTTGTCACCTCTGTCACATGAAGAGCCAGGATTGTTAAAAGACTAGATCAGATCTTATCATCTCAATGAACTAGAAACTAGAATATCAAAATTCGCATTTGATATCCAAGGCAAAAGGACTTACAGAATAATTGAAGCGCATGACTCGGGTTTTGAAACACCCACACCAGCAGTATACTTAGTAAAGGTACCAGAAGTAGTGTCATAACCAGCTTCTACACCAAAGGCAATGGTGGGGGTACCAAGTGTAGCCGTAACATCAACAACTGGAGATTTGTTTAAAGCAACAGCTGTTGTACAGGTTGCATGGTCATGGAAGTACTGAACCTCCAGCTGTTCAACAAATGGACAGGCAATTAATTCAAAAAAAGGTAAAGAAAACAAAATTCTAGTCTCAAGGACCATATAATACCTTGCCAGAAGAGTAATTAGGGACTTTGAATGAAGCAATAGCTTTTGTTGATGGGACAATATCGTTGATTGTGAATGTCGATGAGATCTGCCAAATAAATAGCGTTTACTAAGTAGGTGCTTGCACATGTTTCAAGTCTTAACCAAAGGGATTAACGTGATTCCACGAGCTTACATTTGACTCTGTGTCAAGTTTGACATCAATTATAGTGTTCTTGTATTTGTACACGGCAGCAACATCTCCAGTTGACAGGCCTCCTTTCTTCACAGCAGTTGAAGTGAGGGCCTACATGCGTGACAAGAAAAGAGTAAGACTGAAAAGAATAGGAAACTACATCATTTACCAACCATCAGAAAATAAATATTGTTAGCACAAGTATCCAGACTTGAACCATCAGAATATCATCCCCCTCCCCCAAGCATATGCATGCGGACACCAAGGATTCAAAATACATTTTCAGTAGCGACAGCAGTTTTGGTATCGATACAACAAAATTGCACTAATGCGGCAATCATGTTCCATATCGCGGGGGTCGCATGGTGGTGAAAACACGGTTTGATCAACTCCAAAACCTTTCCAATGCGGCCGTTTCGTCATGGAACGGCCACATTTTGAATCCATGGCGCGCGCACACAAAAGTGTTATCGCTGAACGGCCATATTTTGAATGCATGGCACGCACACACAAAAGTATTGTGGGTAAGAATGTCGTGTGAGGTGCAAGTAAACGGTAAATGCAAAGGAGGACAATTAGGATATCCATACAAGGGCAATGGCAAATTAGAAAGCGGGCAAGATCAGAAGAAAGACCATAAGAGGACTCATGCAGCACCAGTGACTAGGGAATTAGAGAGCATGCAAACTAGACTTGTCAATTCGGGCGGGCAGAAATAGGGGTCAGGTGTACTTCGGTTTGGGTAGAATACAGGTCTGGTGTATTTCGGTTTTGCGGGTTTCAGGTAAACCCAATGGATCGTGCTCGCCATCTTTTGTACTATCCCTCAGAGCAAATAAAATTGGCTATACATGCTCAAATTACTTGGATGCATATCAAATACATCTTTGCCCCTTCATAGCAACAGCCTGATGTATATTTCTAGACTTAAAATTGACTAAAGAGACTTCAAAGTCAAGCAAACCCACAAAGTAATGATCTCCAGTTCTAGTCAAACAATCCTTAAGTGTATGGCACATTAGAAAATATCAAGATATAATTATCATACTAAAAAGGGGAAGAACAAGCCAAGATTATAGAAATATTACTAAGTAATAAATTCAAAACAATAATAGCAACAATAAGTAACAATCCAAAACCTGAAACTACTCTAAAGGCCTGTTCTTTTCGTTAGGAAAAAGGGGTTAGGAAGTGGGTGAAATTGATTGAAGTGGGTATTTTTGTGTTGAAGTGGGTATATTTTTTATATGATAGGTAGAAGTTGATTAAAATAATTGGGTGACGTGGGTTAAAGTTGGTTGAAGTAGGTTGAAGTTGGTATCTTTTTATTGAAGTGGGTTGAAGTGGGTAAATTGGGTATTGAGATTTACAAACGAAAAGAACGGGGCCTAAAAGCCACCTAATTCCAATAAATCCAATATCATAGAAATATGAAGTTTGATTCTTGCTTCCTCTCGTACACACACATATTATGTTGACATCTAACTTATGCCGCGTAATTCCAATTAATCCAAAAAATAGGAGAAATTAAATAGGCTTTCAAATTCTCTTGCCCACCTCAATGACGTCCCTATATAATGAAGATCACCCTACCTAGTTGTTGGAATTTAGGAACCACTATAGCCATGGCCAACATTCAAACATATATTTATATTTGAAAATTGAGTCTAATTAAGTGAGAATTCTATTTTAGAACTAGCGACACAGTGTGTAAAGTGCCATTGATCTAGAGATGCTAATATAGAACAATGTAAACCAGTAAATGAGTAAGCTTCTATTGTGCTTAACCTCTCCTACAATATTCTGTCTATTGTTGCTTTAATATTAGTCTGATTCTATTTGCATGTGACTTAGATGTGATAGGAACGTGACATAAAACATGCCCATGATTATAATATTGATTGATAACAAGCAGCTTATATACTTCAGCATTATGGGGATATTAATAAAATCATTAAAGTGAAGTCAATAACTGTTAATATATAATTAATTTTCATAAGTACACATTTTCAGGATGCTCAACTTTCTTGGATTCACATTTACGAACCAAATCCAATGAACTCATTCAATTGATCCACATTGAATAGTTGATGATCACTTTGATTTTTTTTCCCTATATTTTTATTTGTTTATTATTTTCAGCTCCACCTTTTATTATAATTTTTAGTTAGGAGTAGTAACCAATAAACTGGTGGGCGTGGGAGTGAATGATTCAAGGAATTGGCCTTTAGTGTTAGGCCTGGTCATATAAAGTACCCTAATCAGAGTCAATAAGCTCTCTTTCATTTTAATACCCTTCACTCTCTCATATCTCTTCTCACCATTGAAGGATTTCTCTATGGTTTGTGAATTGTGAAGCCCTCAATTGAGCTGCCCAGTTAAGACAACTCATCCCACCAAAAAAAAAAAAAGCAATAAAACTAAGCCAATGGACAAAACGCAGACATCAATTTAAAGCAAAAACCTAAAAAAATTGCTTTAGAACCTGGCACATGTAGTCAGGTGAGTAACACTTTACAAGAGGCAATCAATTGCAATTATATATGTCAAATCAGTAAGAATAAGACAAAGCTACCAAATCATTACTATTTAATTTACAAGGCCACAAAATCACCAACTCTGCCATGCCAAAACAGAGTAAACTAGAGAAAAACAGAGCATGCTAATTTAATCGAAAGCAAAGAGGAGAGAAACCTAATCGGTAGATGGGAGCATGACTGGTGGTGCGACCTAAATTAGAAGTAGATCGAAATGAAGGAGATCGAGAACTTGAAATAGATCCCACATGAAGAACCTTTTTAAGGCAAGAGATGGAGGAGATAAGTTCTTGAAGTGGATAAAAAATGAAGAAGATCGAGATCTCAGTATCTTATATTTGAATGGTGAAAAGTTAGCTAGTCCATGGCGTAAAAGATCGAGATCTCACTCTGAGAATTGATGGGTTTAGAGAAAGCGAGCCAGGGGGCGAACTAAAGAAGAGACTGGAAAGCTAGGCTTTGTGACTGCGTAATCGCGCCTGACATTGCGATTTGGGTGATTTATTTTTGCTATTGTATCAGAAAAGGCCATACCCACTGACCCAATACTTTAAAAGTGTGAAAAACAAAAAATTGGAAGGTTGGCTTGTCAGGTCAACCTGGACCTGATTTTTTTCGGGTTCTGGCAATTACGGATTTGAGTCAAAAAATTGCGTTCAGAACCCTATAACTTTCAGGCAGGTTCAGGTCGGACCTTCGAGACTGGATAGATTCTGCCAAGTCTAATGCAAATTATAAATTCTAGTTCCTAGATCTTACATTACCTAACCCTGCAATGTGTGATCACACAGAAATAGAAGCAGACACAGACTCTCTCTCTCTCTCTCTCACAAACACACACACACACACACAGATAGTCAGTCAATGAATACATCCCAGGTGCACATGATGCCAAGGTAGCAAAGAGTGAGAGACTGAAGAAATAAAAGCCATATGCAATCCCTTCCCTTTCCTTCATGCTCTTTTCATTTTGGGTTAGAGGGATGACAGTGGTGGATAAGATTGTTGCGTAAATAGATGAAATTTGTGAAAGGCTAGACTTCAGCAATGGTAACTAGTGATTTTGTAAATAAATTGGCCAATCAACATAGGCGCTTCATTACATCTGAATATGACTGATGACAATGGCCACCCCATTCTCGGCAGGCAACTTCTTCTGTTCTTTTTTCCCCCCGTTTGGGGCCCCCCCCCCCCCCAAAGCCCAGTGGCTATCACTGCTAGGGGTATCATAGGCCCACGGGCAGGGAGCAGGCACACCAGGCCAAGGCTGTTTGTATCATAGGGAATATTCCTCCTCAGGACTAGAGTCTGGGAGAAGGAGAAGTGCTTACTAGCTTGCACCAACACACCTCACATTTGCTTCATGGAATCTCATAACAAGTCACAACTCTACAAACACAGTTGGCAGAACACAAATTTTACGCATATCAGCCCCTCCTTTCCATAATGTATGGACCTATAAGTATACCCATAGTCTGTGGGCTAGCTTTTGGACCCAAATGTTTGACTTCTCTCATTTACTCCAAGAAAACACGCATTATAGTCAATGGTTTCGGAACTCATCATACCTACCATGAATCACATCCTGACGACATATTTCTCTTCTCCCTCTTGGTTTTCTATCTCCTTCTTTGCTCATTCCTAATCCACAAATACACTAAATTACAACCGAACTACTCACAGACTCGTCTTTTACCCCAGTCATCCTTTCACCTTCTTCCTATATTCCGCTTTCTCAATCTTCCCCAACAACGGCTGACACCATGTTCCCTCCATGAATTATCAAATTGCATTTACCAAGACCTACCTAGATATCTTTCTTTGGTTCCCTCCACTGTTGCACATATTGTTGTATACAAGCCTGGCCGACACCATGCTCAACAGTCAACATACACCCAAAGAGACCCAAAGAGAGAGAAAGCAAAAGATCAAAAATGGCCTCAACCAAAATACAAAGCCCACAGCAACTTTCAGTAACGTCCTTTATCTGCGGTCTATGGCACGTAACCAAAGCTTCACTACTTTGTGGACAATGGATATGTTGCCAGGAACAGATCCACCGCGGGCAAATCTCACTGCTTCATGGGGAAGCCAAGGCCTAGCCTAAAGGTGAATTGATCAAATCTACCACCAAACTTCAAATCAAACCACAATGATATTCACACTTTGCTACAACCAAAATTATTTCAGGGTTTTTTTTTGGGTCTTGGGGGGGGGGGGGGGGCCCCCCTCGCAATGAGCTTGGATGTCTTCCAAAAAATATCCAGAAATGCTGTTGATTTTTGATACCGGCCTCCTTCACAACCCATTTATTCATCATTCATCAAAGCTTGATCCAAGAGATAAACAGAGAAGCTACACACTCAAGAGCACATCGTTTAACTGCAGAGGGCAATAACTCCGTGCAAGACTAGAGGTTTTATAGTGATTATTAAGTAATGCAATACTTTCTACAATTCTTTCATTTCCCTGAAGACTGCAAATGGTGGAATAAATATAAGCTATAGTATGATGGACACATTAGCAAACTGCTGATGTATGCTTGAATGATTAGTTTCATTGAATTCAATCACAATTGTAAACAAAATATATGTAACTGTCGACAATGTGAATGCAGTGACAGATATGAAATATACAATGAAAGCATCGAAGTTAAAATTAAACCCTAATTTCTACTTCGAAGTGATGTTAGTTAACATTGACAGGAGCAGAAAACGAATCGAAGCTATAAAATTAATGCAAAAGCCAGAATACTACCACTCCAGTGTCGCTGCATGTTGAGATTGAAAATTTCTGATCCGAAATATAGTCCTTCGTAAGAAGATCTGCTCGAAAAAATCAACAATTTTGGATAAACCAATGCCAAGAACTATGAATGAAACACCAAATCGAAAACGAAGTAGAAACGAGAATCAATCCAACAACGATTGTTTACCTCTGGCTCGCTTGCCGATGTCGGAGAACAAGCCAGGGCCGCTCACCATCTTGGCAGAGAGAGAGAGAGAGAGAGAGAGAGAGGCACTACTCTGGTGGTGGAACAACGGTGACGACGACACACGAGAAAACAACACACACACCGAGCGTGAGAGGTGGCGCTTGCTGCACGCGTGCTTAGGTGTCTTGTGTACCAGTAAACGTTCAAATTAGACCTAACAAAAGTCGTTTGGCTCATATACGACTTAATTGTCTTGTAAAAAAGGCAACTTTGTAAAAACAGCAAATTGGTTTCATTAATTAAATCGATTTAAGGTTCGGTTTAATTTTTAGGTAAGTTTATTTGGATGTTGAATAGGATATATTGTGAGTTTATTTTGTAGTTCATTCTTTTCTTCTTATAATTAATTTATATCCTATTACAAAGTAAAACGCGTAAATTCTACATTATGCAGTTCTTTTGTTTAGAATACTGACCAAAAAATAATAATAAAACCCTTATATAGAGAGAGGGTTTAGAGATGAAAGATAAATTTCTAAAGGGCAAAATGGGTAATTTTTTATAAATTATGGAATAAAAAAGATAAAAAATATAGATTATTTAGTGGATAAAGTCAAATATTAATGCCATAACTACTAGACATAGTACAAAGAAACAATTAGAAGCAAAATCACAACGAGAAAAGCAAAAAAAAAATAAAATTAGATTATCCCTTTTAACAACTCATTTAAATATGAATAATACTTTCATATTTTCGCGGAGTTTAGGAAATCCAGATAGAAATAGTCTCATTTTTATAGATTTCTCACTTTGCAAAGAATAATATTCTTCTTAAATATCACAATTTTGTAAGAAATGAAATATGTTTTTTTTTAATATTACAAAAAAAAAACAGCGTACAAAACTAAACATTTTAGTATCAACTTTTACACTTATATAAGAGGGTGTATATCATGTTTCAAAAAATTTTAGATATAAATATATATACTTTAGTATGGTATTCTTTTTGGGAACCATCTACAATTTTGCATTGTCCAACGTACTGTTGTTGTGAGTTGCATAATGTGCTCCACACAAGCTCAAGAAGTGAATCTCCGAGCATTTCGTTCACATCACCATGAAATTTTCCATCAAATATCGGATCACCTCTCCCCATCTATTCCAATCCAACCCACCATCTCCATTTTCATGCTTTCTTCCTCCTCCATCCAAATTCTCTGTTCTTCCCTTTCACAACAATGCTTATTTCACTCGTAGAACTGGCTCTTTCTCTTCCTTTTCTGGGCTGCATCTACTAGTTCTTAGCTTTTTGAAGATTGTTTATAGAAGGGTCTTGTCAATTGTTATGGTAGAAGGTGAGAACGAGGACAGATAATGGAGAATTATTTGAACGAGTTTGATGTGAAGTCCAAAGGGTCTTCGGAAGAAGCATTGGAGAGATGGAGGAAGCTGTGCGGCATCGTCAAGAATCCCAGACGACGGTTTCGATTCACCGCTAATATCTCCAAGCGTTACGAGGCGGCGGCTATGCGCCGCTCCAATCAGGTTCTAGTTATCCCTCTCATTCTCTCTCTTCTTACATCCTTATGTTCTATTCATACTTGTTTTCCTTTTTGATCGTCAACCCAGAATTTCAATCGTGTAAAAATCAAGTTTTTGGGGAGTTAGCAACCAGGACTAGCTGAAAATCTTTTTTTGTTTTTTTTGTTTTTGGGTGAGCAATTGAATGCTGGATTTGATAGGGGAAACTAGGTCAAGGGTTTGAAGCAAAGCTTAAATCTTTTGCCGAAAATTTGCCAAATTTAGAGCACTTGTCTCCTTTTCCTAAGGCAATTATGATTTTTTAAAGAATAATCTTTTGGTGAGTTTCATTTTTATTAATGCATAGAAAAAACAAGTAAAAATGGGCCAAGGATAAGAAATATATGATGATGAATTCAATCCAAAAACAAAGAGGAAGTTTATTGCAGGTAGAGGCAAGTTTGAATCGATACCGTGATTGGTAGGGTGAAAGAAAGTTTGGGTAGAAAAGTTGTTTTCTTAGTTGAAAATTTGTGATTAAATTTCAATGCAATTAGTAAAGGTACAAAATGATCTTCATTATCTTGTTGTATTCCAGGAGAAATTGCGAGTTGCCGTGTTGGTTTCGAAAGCTGCCTTTCAGTTTATCTCTGGTGAATCTTTTTGCTTTTCATTCAAGAGTTTCTGAAGCTAGTATTATATTGAGGGGTTTCTTATGGAGACTTAAATGTATTCACATTTTTGTTTTAGGTGTGACACTAAGTGATTATACTGTCCCTGAGGAAGTGAAAGCAGCAGGTTATCAGATATGCCCTGATGAGTTGAGTTCTGTTGTTGAAGGCCATGATCTAAAGAAGCTAAACGCTCATGGCGGTGTGAAAGGCATTGCAGAAAAGCTAAAGACATCAACTGAGGATGGGCTGACCACCGACCAGGATGCCCTTAGTTGTAGGGAACGGATTTTTGGGATCAACAAGTTTGCCGAGCCTCAACTTCAGAGTTTCTGGTTTTATGTCTGGGAAGCCCTTCAAGATACAACCTTGATGATCCTTGGTGTTTGTGCTTTTGTCTCTCTCATGGTGGGCATAGCCATGGAAGGATGGCCTGCTGGATCCCATGATGGTCTAGGGATAGTAGCTTCCATCTTGTTAGTTGTGTTTGTTACAGCAACAAGTGATTACCGTCAGTCCCTACAGTTCAGGGACCTCGACAAAGAGAAGAAGAAGATTGCCATTCAGGTCACAAGGAATGGCTATAGGCAGAAAATGTCGATATATGACCTACTTCCTGGTGATATTGTGCATCTTTCTATAGGGGACCAAGTCCCAGCTGATGGCCTTTTTGTCTCAGGATTTTCTGTTCAGATCGATGAATCAAGTTTAACTGGTGAGAGCGAGCCTGTAATGGTAACTGCTAACAACCCTTTTCTTCTGTCGGGCACCAAGGTTCAGGATGGATCATGTAAGATGATTGTGACTACTGTTGGGATGAGGACCCAATGGGGTAAGCTGATGGCAACTCTCAGTGAAGGAGGTGATGATGAGACCCCTTTACAGGTCAAGCTGAATGGGGTTGCCACTATTATTGGGAAAATTGGCCTTTTCTTTGCAGTGGTGACTTTTGCTGTGCTTGTAAATCGGCTGTTGGTCCATAAATGGGTAGAGGGAACCCACATGCTATGGACTGGGGTTGAGGCACTGGAGTTGCTGGAGTACTTCGCTGTTGCAGTGACTATTGTTGTTGTGGCTGTACCTGAGGGGCTGCCTTTGGCTGTCACACTGAGCCTTGCTTTTGCTATGAAGAAGATGATGAATGATAAGGCGCTTGTCCGACACCTTGCAGCTTGTGAGACAATGGGCTCTTCCACTACTATCTGTAGTGACAAAACTGGTACGCTAACTACCAACCGCATGACTGTGGTCAAGTCCTGCATCACCATGAATGTTAAGGAAATAACCAAAGAATCTACTTTGCGCTCTGAATTGCCTGAATCTACCCTAAAGCTTTTGCTTCAGTCCATATTCACTAACACTGGCGGGGAAGTTGTCACCAATGACAAAGGCAAGCATGAAATACTGGGAACCCCCACTGAGACTGCTCTTTTGGAGTTTGGTTTGTCACTTGGAGGTGATTTCCCGGAAGAGAGACGAGCATCTAAGCTAATAAAAGTTGAGCCATTCAACTCCACAAAGAAGAGGATGGGTGTAGTGGTAGAGCTTCATCATGGAGGTCTACGAGCCCACACTAAAGGTGCTTCGGAGATAGTCTTAGCTTCTTGTGATAAAGTGATCAATTCAAATGGAGAGGTGGTTCCCCTTGAAGGACGTTTGCTAGAGCATCTTAAGGTCACAATCAATCAGTTTGCCAATGAAGCTCTCCGAACCCTATGTCTTGCTTATATGGAGCTCGAGAGTGGGTTCTCTCCAAATGGCCCAATTCCCACAGAAGGTTATACGTGTATAGGAATTGTTGGCATCAAAGATCCTGTTAGGCCTGGTGTCAAGGAATCTGTTGCACTCTGTCGTGCAGCAGGAATAACGGTCCGGATGGTTACTGGAGACAACATTAATACAGCTAAGGCAATTGCTAGGGAATGTGGTATTCTTACTGATAGTGGTATAGCTATAGAAGGTTCAGATTTTCGAGAGAAAAAACAAGAAGAACTTGACAAACTTATTCCCAAAATTCAGGTTGTCCATCAGCATTTTCCATTCACAGATTGCTTAATAAAAACTAATCCATCCAAGTCAGTATACTTATTAATCAATATACTTGTATACAGGTGATGGCTAGATCATCTCCCCTAGACAAACACACTCTTGTAAAGCAACTGCGAACGACATTCAATGAAGTTGTGGCAGTGACAGGAGATGGAACAAATGATGCTCCGGCACTTCATGAAGCTGATATTGGGCTTGCAATGGGCATTGCTGGTACTGAGGTATTTAATTGTATATAGAAGTACTTGTATGTTTGGAGTATGCTGGTCTAAAAGAAAATTTCTTGAAATTGTCTTCTACTTCTATCTTTGTGGAGGGGTCTGTTATCAATTCTTTTGTAGGGATTAGTCTAGGTACATCTGACCTCCACCCGCACCATGTATTAGGAGGCAGGATTACAGGGTATCATTTTAGTTTGGCTGAGACTAGGTTGTGGCAGTGACAGGAGATGAACAAATGTAAGTTTGATCTCATATAAATTTTCAGGTAGCTAAAGAGAGTGCAGATGTTATAATTCTGGATGACAACTTCTCCACAATTGTAACGGTTGCAAAATGGGGTCGTTCAGTTTACTTAAACATCCAAAAGTTCGTGCAGTTTCAGTTGACTGTTAACATAGTTGCTTTGCTTGTTAACTTCTTTTCTGCTTGTTGGACTGGTAAGAATGCATGCCTACTGTCCTTGTTATCAATATATCAGAATTATATTTATTTCCATATGATGCTAACCCGATGATGGCACCTATTATAGGGAGCGCTCCACTTACTGCGGTTCAACTCTTGTGGGTGAACATGATCATGGATACCCTCGGGGCTCTTGCATTGGCTACTGAGCCTCCTAATGACGACCTAATGAAGCGATCACCAGTTGGGAGGCACGGGCATTTCATCAGCAACGTAATGTGGCGGAATGTATTAGGTCAATCGTTGTACCAGTTCATGGTAATTCTATTCCTCCAAGCATATGGAAAAGTAATGTTTGGTCTCCATGGCCCGGACAGTGAATTGACCTTGAATACTCTTATCTTCAATACATTTGTCTTCTGTCAGGTAACTAGCATTTTGAGTGTCATTCTTTTACAGTCTGAAAAGCGAGTACATTTCTTTGGAGATATTGAATGTTGATTATTTTATTTTGGTTGCAGCTTTTTAATGAAGTAAGCTGTCGAGAGATGGAGAAGATAAATGTTTTCAAGGGCATGTTCAACAATGGTGTATTTATCAGTGTCATCGGTACCACTCTTCTCTTTCAAGTTATAATTGTTGAATGCCTCGGTACATTCGCCAGTACTACTCCTCTGAGCTCCGATCTATGGTTGATTAGCATTGGCATTGGATTCGTGGGCATGCCAATTGCAGTTATCTTAAAGATGATACCAGTTTGAGACACTCTTGAAGTAGAAGTGCAGTTTGTATTTACCAGGTGCAAAGCATTTGTGATGATGAAGTACTAACACCCATGTAAATCTATACTGACGACCCAAGTACAGTTCAAGCAGTTGACCAGATTGTTTTGAGTGAATGTGCAAGTTCTGAGTACATGAGCTCAGGGCAATTTTTGTTCCTCAATTTTTCTAAGGCATGCCGGTTTTAGGAATCCCGACATTATCAGTGCTAGCTAGTCTTTTGCTTCTTTTTTATCTTCAGCTTGGTAAATTTATACTCACACAATCCTAGAGGGAGTTAAACCTTGGTCTTTCTTATGGGAGCCAAGCAGCATCCTGCGAGGCTACCACTAGACTAACACCAAAGGGGCTGCTAGTGCAGTTCAATCTTAGAAAATACAACTTAGTTCTAAACTAGCAGAGTAACCCTCACTGTTTGTAATTAGTTTTCTCAATTTGTACTATTGAATTGTGGATCATTTGATCATCTATGCAGAATATAAAGTCTTCTTTTCTTAAATATTGCTTCACAGTAAACTTTGCTTAATCACAAGATAAACTATTATGCTCAATTAGATTACAACTGGGATTTTATTGGAACATATATAATACATCATGCAGTTCCTAACTTCACAAAATCATGCTACATCTCTCATTTCACATGAATACAACCAGACAGGCTGAAGCAATGCTTTGACGCCGATAAGTTCTTGCAGACCATCTGCACTGTTCTCTGTTTCCTCCACACAATTTTCAACTTGAGGGTACAACTCTTGTAGATATGCCAACATCATATTAAGCTTTCCCAGATGTGTCTCATCATGCCTCGCCAACTTCACAAAAACAAAATGAACTAGCCCTGATAGTAGGCCAAAGTCCTTCGTCTGCAACCCAGTTGCAGAGCCAATGAGAAACATTAGCCCTACAATGTCTAGTATCTCATGGTTTATCCGTAACACTTCAATCATCAATTTCATTAGCTTCTTGAATGCCGGGAACTTTTCTTTTTCAACTGCTTTATCATCCTCTTCCTCATCTAAGGCTGCGTGTCTCATCTCATGAAGCTCGATATTAGCTAATATTGAAAGCCATGGATGAATATGCATTTGACCTTCATTAGAGACATGTTGAGATATAATATCTTCCAATGAGTCTTTCACGATGCACGGGGATGCCAACGCCAGAATAACATCTGGCAGCCATTGCTTTGCTAAAGTGACAAGCCGTGATGCATAACCTGACCCACAGTACAACTCGACTGAGGCTATCAGACTGAGCAAATGGTTGGCAACGCCATAAGCTTCTGTGGCAGCAGGTGAATCTTCATTGACGCTCATAAGAACCACATTGATCAGCTTGGCTGCATAACTGAAGGAACTTTTCAAGCAAGCATGGATTTCTCTCAGTTGCTCTTCCTGAAACTTTAATTCATCACGAGATGATCGCTTTAAAGTGGAAATCATGTTCTGCAAATATGCAGATGTGAAACTCAGGCACCTTTGCGGACCATGAGAAAGGAAATTCAGTGCAGCAACATCAACAATGAACTTCAGAACCGCTGTGAGAATCTTCACCATATTTAGCATCCTTGTTCGGTATGAAAAGGCAGATCCTAAGGAAATAACAAATTCAGAAATTAGTTGCAGATTTACAAGGATAATTCAACATTATATACAAATTGTAACTACTGTAGCATAACCACTAGGGTTTTCAAGGGGAGGTATCCAACTAAAGTTGAGCTTCTGAATCCTCTGTGGATAAGTTATTGTGAGACGCAAGATGAAGACTACTGTGGCATTGGCACGCAAGATGAAGGCTGATGTGGCATTGGCTTCTCACAGTAAGGTTTCTTGAGACTATGTCTCTAACTACAAACTATTTTAAGAACGGGCATTGGTCGAAGATGGCTTGACAATCTCGGACAAAAGTAACAACGACAACTAATAATACTGAAAACCAGTGGATCCTGTTTTGAATTTGTGTAATGAAGACATGATTTATCAACAGACAATGCACGGCAAGTCAGCAGCCTACAAAATGGCTGAACCATTCACATAACCATACTAAAGTGACTCACCATCGTCACCAACACAAGAAGCATCAGAGCAAGAGTCTACGTGCTTTTTCTTGTGAGGAAGAGTCTTTTTGGTACATTGTTTACACCCTGAAAACATTGATCCAAACTTTGCCAAGCCACCAGCGCTAAATATTCTTTCTGTACAACTCAGAAGATGATCCAATGTCTCTGCCAAAGCTGATTCCTGGAATGCAAAGAAAGGAAACGGAAAACAATCAGCAATTTCGACATCTTAGTCTGGTGTACCAGAGCTAAATAATCTAGGCTAATAACCAGCACTATAAAGCACCAGTCTTATAGCACCAGCCTAGCACACAAGACTTTGACCTAACCATAATCGGATGACATGTCTGAAAGCATAGAGACATTTGAATTTTGATTGAAGCCAATTACATAAGCTTCAGGTCTATTTGATGTCTAAGCATCAATTAAATATCTCCGACAGACATGATCCAATTTTGATTGAAGCCAATTAAATATCTCTGAGAATGGTGACAGACAATCATATGGACAAAAGAAAAAACAAAACATACTCAGCAATCCAACTTCTTATCATGTTGTCTAAGATGTGACCGCATTTTGATTAAAGAAAAAGATTACTGTGTCACTTGCCTCCGGAAACAATCCAGAATCCAGCCCATTAGTCTTCCTGTTGCTATGCTCTCCAACATTGTCGAAACTGATATTTTGGACAGACATAAGCAGAGAAAGAGCCATGTATGCATCAACCAATGATGAATCCATGAAATCACAACACATACAGTGTTCAATGCTGACTTCAGAAATCAATTTTAACGAAGCGACTGCCAATTTGAAAGCCTTGGATTTGAACATAGCTTTTCGGCTGCTTTCAGATGCTAACAAGTCTCGTATTTGCCATGCTATTCCTACAGCATTTTGGTAGTTATCTTTGAATGCTAGTGGCATTTTTCCATCACCATATTTCCCTTTTCCTGACATTTTAGAAGAGCTGCCCTTTTTTCGCTTTGTGGATGGAACTAGCTGCCTTGGTACTTCGATATCGAAGTAGTTACTACACCCAACAGCAGTTTCTTGCAGGAGTGTTGTTAAAGCCTCAAACATATCATCAAACCAATTGCAAAATAAGACCAACTTATGAGCTGACCGCACTTCCGCCTGCCTTTCATTATCTTCAGACAAATCACGACAATTTGTCACGAGAGCTATGCATTCTTCAAAAAGTCCACTCTCCTTAACTGGAGAGACAGCAGAAATGATGTCAAACAGCAAGGATTGAGCATGCCCCAAAGCAGAAGCAGCCAATAGACCCTTCAGCTTTTCACCTGAAAACAATTCCTTGAGAGCTGCCCTAGTAGATGACTCCTCCATTAGACTACCACAAAGGTGCGATATAGCAACAAATATGCCCTTGCTGAGATCAGCATCTACTCTATCAGGTGACAGAGCAAGATTAGTAAGAACTCTGACAAGCTCCAGGAGACACTTTGAAGATGCCCCTTCTGATCCAGCAAACTCACAAAATCTTGCTCCAGCCATTGGAGCCCTCTTTATAAGTGTGACAAAACGAGTGCATGCTTCTGCTTTGTCGACTTTTGGTGGGAAGTACGATGGTAGAAGCAATTGTGTGACCTTTTGAGCAACAGGTGATTGATCATTTGCGAGCGTGGACAATAAGACATCCAAATTGACAACCTGAAAATTGAGAGGTGACTACGTTAAACAATCAGAAGGGAGAAATATAGCGGGTGACTATTTCAGATCTCAATTCATCTTCTAAGTCATTTCTCTACCTTATTGAACTGGAACCCTCGCACATCCATAATTAGCAGCAGCAGATCAGTAACAGCAATTCGAATGGACAAAACAGGATCCAGAATCATGTTTCCTAATCTTGGTAGGAGAACTTTGAGGAGTTCATGAGCTTGAGGATTGCCCAGTAAATAAATGATGCCATTTAATGTGGAAAGTCTAACCTCATTGGATACATCATGAGACATGTCATCAAAAATTATAGTTATCATCTTTGTGATAGTTGAAGACGGAATGACTTCCCAGAACAAACGAAGGATACGACAACAACCTTCCACAGCAACTAGCCTCACATCCGGACAATCATCTTTCAGCAATTTCTCCAACAAGAAGAATTGCTTCTCAAGCAATGTGTCTTTAGCCTCTTTTGTTGCATCTGGATCTTCCAGAGGGAACATGTCTAGGAGTAAATGAAGCGCATTGTGACGAGCATTTGTATTTGCTACCTGCAATTGAAAGAAACTATATAATTTTGACATATCAACAAATAAGCTATTTCTTAATCATTTCAGAATGTATAATCTGTATTTACATTGGTATGTGCAGCACTACTGACTAGCCTTTGATAATTGGATTTGCACATGATAATGATTGATGACATGCATGATCACTTTAAGAGTTGAAATGAAAGGTAAGAGCTTTTGTTTTCCAATGATTTTATGAAGGATGAAAGAAAGCAGTCGTTCTATACATCTTGATACCCCCCCCCCCCCAAAAAAAAGAAACGGAACAAAATGGCAGAGTCAGAAAACAGAATGCTAAATTGTGCAATAGCAAGCTAAGAGTCATTTGACCAACCCAATGTTGAAAAAAGTAGATAGCTTTCTAGAGCAATCAGACGTCAAATACGGACATTTCTTTGATAAATTGCAACAATAAAGAAGGAAATCACAAGATCCAGAGAGGATGAACTATTAAAGCAGCAATCTTATTTACAATGACATCATTTTATTACCTGTAGTGACCGAAAAATCACAGGCTCAGCCAGGCGAAAAAGGAGCTTCTCAACGCCTTCAACAGTTCTCTGATTAGTAAATGCTCCTAAGACCCTGCGAATAGAAGCCGCTAATGAGGCAGAACTAGCCAGGGTCGCCCCCTCAATCAAACCCTGCAAGAACCCATCTTCAATCTCTCTCCTTAGATCACCATCCACACTCTTCCAACCCCTAAACACAATCTCCCCATACGACTCCAACATCGACTTCCTCCCAAATGGGATTTGGGATTTGATCAAAGCCAACGATTCCTTTAGAAGCTGGACACTCAACCCAAACATAAAAGCAATGAACTTTCTCCCATCTTCGGTCTTCAAGTACAAAGGGGTAATCACACATCTCACAAGCAACAATTTCAAATCCTCTATACTCTCATCCTCAAAATCAAACAACACAAAAGCATCCCTAAGTGCATACACCCTGTGCACATCAACTTTCTTCCTCAATGTCAAAGACCTCGAAACCAAAAACGGAAGAAACTGAGAAATCAACATCTCTCTACCCACAAGTTCCCCCTTCCACCATTCTTCACACAAATTGGAAATCTCGGACAACAACACCGAATCCGACTCGAACAGAATCAAATTGTCATGTAATTCCCTCACAGCTGGGAACAAATCCTGGGGGGAGAAAGCCCCTTTGGGATGTCTTGTGGAAATTAGGGCAATGTAGGCATAGATTTGAAGATTGTGAAGGAGGGATTTCTGGGTGGGTTTTTCTTGGGCGTTTTCGACTTGGGCAGTTGAGTTTCGAGTGGGTCTTCGAGGTTTTTTTGATGGGGGTGAAGATGGGGTTGTGGGATTTGATGGGTTTTTGAAGGAACTGATGGATTTAGAGATGCAAGTGTGGAGAGAGAGAGGAAGAGAAGTGCACAGGTCGGAGGAGGGTTTAATGTTGTGGATTAGAGACTTCAATGAGGGTTTTGCAGATTTAAGAGAGAGTTTTATGGCTGATGCTAGGAATGATTCGGCCGATGTTTGCAGCGATGAGCGAAGCCTCTTCTCCATTTGAGAGAGAGAGAGAGGGAGAGAGAAGGGGGGAAGAAATTTGAATTGACAATGGCAATGGCAATGGCGCTGAACTCGAATGAATGCGTGGATGGGCTTGGACCGTTGCCGGGTCAACCCAGAAACAGAACATGCATTCAGGTTACCGTCGGGGTATCATAAATTCTTGCCCTTTTGAAAAAAGAATTATTTTCTGTTTTTTATTATGAGTTTCATGTTTTCCCTAATCTTTAATAATATATATCTGGATAAAGCAATCATCTTCCCAAATAAAAAGTCCTACATGCAAATTTTACAGTAAGATTTTTTTGTTCTTTGGAAAAAAAATCTGCTAGCCTATTTCAAAATTATTTAGGCGAGACAATTTATTAATAAAAATACCAGCCTTTGATAAAAATAGAATATTTGTTTTTTATGTATAAGGCTAAGACTTCAAATTCAAGTACTTAGGTCCTGTTCTTTTCGTAGGTCAATTCTAAAATATCAACTTCAATCTATTTCAATCCACTTCAACTTATTTCAACCTACTTTAATCTACTTCAACCCACTCTAACTATTTTAACCAAATTCAATTTATCACATAAAAAAATTCAACCCACTTCAACCTACTTCAACTCACTTTAACTGACCTTAACTTACTTCACCCTTTTACCCACCTCAATTTACCTATAAAAAGAACATGCCCTTAATGCAAGTCACTTGAAATGTAATACTCCCACTTTGCTACATGTTACATGACGGCTAATAACGATGTATTCTTTTAAAAGGAGGATGTGCAAGAGATTCATAAAAGCACCCGCAGCACGTGATTCGCGTTCGAAGGGTCCGATGCATGCGGTCCGAATTTTGCCCTTAGACCAAGTGCACCCCATGCCCCGCGGGCCAAAATTTGGGAGGGCCGAGGCAGCGGGTAGCCCGTGTCCTTGCACTGGCCGGCTTCGGCCAGCCGACTCGCGGGGTGGCTGCCTGCCGCAAGCCATCCCCCCTTCCTCTCTTTTCTTTTTTTTTGTTTTGTTTTTAAGTTTTATTGTTATTTTATTTGTTTTTTGGATTTTAAAAAAGTAGTTGTGTGTTGGAGTATGAGTTTATGGGTATTATTTTATTTGGTGAGCCAAAGTAGTGAGCTAACCATTGGAGAGGGTGAGGCTTGTGAGCCAAAAAGTTGGAGAGAAAGTTGATGTGGCAGTGGTAGGCCCCCACCGGTGAGCCAAAAATTTCACCCACCATTGTTCATGCTCTTATTGCTTGCAACGCACGAGTCTGATGGAACAACATGGGAGACAGACGGGTACAGAGCTCAAACATACAGGGCATGGAATTGAATTTTTTTTTACTTTGTTTTTGTTTTGGTTTCTGTTAAAAAAACATAAATATTTACAAAGTGAGTCAAAGATGAGGAAAATGAATTCCAGAAGTAAGAACTTCGGATAATGTGTTGTGGCGGGCCCCCGCTTGGAGTTCCCAAAAATGGATCTTACATTGTTGATGCTCGAAGAGGTATAAGTTGAAGCTTGTGCATGGAAACAGCATATAGCTTTGTGCAAATTGCTTTGGACTGATACAAAATGATGACTAACGCATACAAGAGTCGAATGTACCACCTGTGTACAGTATCTTCGTTCATTTCACCTTATAATTTTGTATCACAATAAACTCATTCAGATCCAATAAGGCGAGGTGAACGTAACCAATACATAGAGTCATGTTACGACATAAAAATGGGCAGCAACCAAATCATACTCTATTCCCAAAACTGGGGAAGCTCGAAATGGCATGCAAAATGAAAAGGCATGCCACAAAATGAAAGCCGAATTATATCCAATGTTCCGTCCTACCAACGGTTCATCCCAAGACCCTACGCAACATACTCCATGGCGATAAATTAGGGGAGATATGATCAATGACGAAATGTTTATTGTAAAGCAAAGTCGATGCTTGGAGCACACCCGGATAATATGTACACATGAAGCTCACATGTTAGAAGGGCGCACACAGATAAATGATGTATCTTCTTCTGTCATCAATTATTTCTTAAATGCCACCATCTTTTCTTCTTCTTCATCTCACATGGAGGCACTTCTGCATGGTAAATCACAATGGCATTTCACACTTCGATACGGAACACTTCAAAATAGATTTAAAAACTTCTCGATGAGAGAATAAGTGGTTTGCAAGCAAGTTTGCAATGTTCAAATGAACCCCCGCCCCCCAGGGCGAGGCTGCAGCCTTTCCCAGCCTCCCCCTCTTCTGTGTGTGTCAGAGAATGGGGTGGGGGGAGGGGGAAGAGAAGAGAGTTGTCTTGGACATAGGTTAATGTTCTGTATCTAGTTTCCATTGCACAGAACTTCTTCAACACAACAACAAGGCGTTTGCTACAAAACACCAATGCAAAGAGCAGTAAATTACCTCCTTGGGGATAGATTGAGTTGTAGTGCACTTCTGCCCAAAAGCTTAGAAATATGACTGCATAAACAAACACAAATCAAAAATAGAACAAGAAAATGGAAAGATGATTTTGAATCTGGGCGACAATAATACCAACATAACCTCTCCGATGAAGTTGTGTTCATGGACTTGAAGCATGTTCACACCCCGGGGGGGGGTGTTGAATCATGCTCAGCCACATATTAACCTTCCCTTATGCATTAATAAGCATTAAAACTAAATATAAATATAGTAACTACTAACTACCACAAAATGGTGAACAACTAAACGAGACAGCTATAGATGATTTAAGGTATGGAAGAAAATCTTCAGTTTGCTGACCGCACACAGAAGAGAAGCCCAAGAAAACACATTATTGACAATTTGACATCATATATTCAACTTCATCACTTCTGTCTAGATTTCCAGAGCATTGAAGACATTTGGGGACCTCAAAGCCATAATATTATCACTAAGGGAAGCACAAAGTGAAGGCCAAAAATGCCCAGTTAAAGTAACAAAACAGAACCGGTCAAGGACATAAAAAGGAGTAGAAAAGATTGAGTACCATGTTCATCAAAGCTAGGGGGTTGAAAGAAGAGAAAAAGCACTGTAAATCTACATACTGGACTCCAAACAGAAGCTCAATGAAAAGTAAAGATGCTTAACAGCGTACCTCGATTTGACTTTTGAATCCTGGGAATGATCTCCATGTAACATGTATCCTTGAATGAAGTTATAAGAAATATTTTTACACCATACTGCAGAAGTAGTCATAAACGTATAAGTAACAAAACAAGCATAAAAGTTATGCCAGCAATAATTACTTCACTGAAACTAAGACATGCACCATACCACAGACATTAGCAATATCACTTCAATGACATTAAAGCTTCACCTTTGTGTGTGTTGGGGTTGGGGGGGAGGGGGGGTTGGTTATCAGCACAGGAAAGTCCCCACTCAGGAATAAGGACAACTTAAGAAAACCGAAGTGAACAGAGTCCCTAAAAGACATACATGAGCCTTTCTCCTGCGCTACAGAATTGATCATAGATAGTGAACTAAGTTTCTCTAGAAATGAACACATAGATTAAGCCACAATGAGAAGCTTCAAAATGAATTTCCATCTTCAGAGCCCTTGCAGGATTGAAGTTTCAAAGTGAACCCCCTCTCTGTGTTGTGTGAGGTGAGACAAAAATATGGAAAAAATCAGTAAACAATTTACTGTAATCTACGCAAGTGGGCTTTCAGATTTCAGTGAATCAAAGGAATGGAAAAAATGCTCTGATAAGAGATTATAAGGGGAGGAAAGCAAAAAAGGCACTTTCAGGCCCCCAGAGTTAGAATCCATAACCTGAGAAAAACAAAACCAAAGTCTAAAAAACAACCGAAAAATCAACTGTACATGCTTACCGAGTCAGCCACTGCCTGCAAGGTGACATGATCGCCCCATTCACCACTCCTGTTTCCAATCAAGATAAAGTTAAAACAGATGATCTTAACATAAATAATATCTCCACATCCCAAATATGAACCTCATTCCTAATGACGGGAAACTTATAATAGGCCACAAAGATATGTATCGGAAGAGAGTACAATTTAAATTGTCCCTCTTCTAGGCAAGCAAAAAACAGTCTTCTCAGAAAACCCTGGGAAGCATTTTGAGAACAAAAGCCTAAAGATAATTTCAAGAGTTTTTGCATACCAAAGATATGTACTAGTCTACTAGACAAGTAGTAACTAATTACACCATAGGAGGAAATATAACACTCCCTAAAGATGGACAACTAATTAGTATACTGCAGCAGACCCCAATTTAAATGTCATAAAGGAATTCGGAATTCCTTAGAAACTTAAAGAAATCTGCAAAAGAAAATTAAACAAGAGAAAAATAGTACTTGGACATCTTCTGTAAGTATTCACCATATTCCATTGGCACATATCCCTCATAAGACTCTGGGTGGGATTTGAGCTGAAAATATCCAAAGTGAAGCAGAAGAAGATAAATGTATCAGCCTATAATAAAGTTTCCCAGAGAAACTTCCTGGAAGCAATTCGTATTTTGCTTTATCTGGAAGCAAACCTGATTGACGACCTGTTGCCTCACAAACTTGTGATGCTCGGGGGAGCGGTAGAATTGATCTGACAAAGCACGGAACTGAACAAAAATAGCATGAGTCCAAAAGAATGAGAAGTTGCACACAATGCACTCAAACTCTAAACGACAAATACTGCAATCGGAATGACCAAAATAATGGAAAGCAAAGTTGCATTGGTAACAACTAACAAGTACTTGCACCCATTGATAGAAAGCCATTATCCATGCATGGTAGGTAAAACATAACTGGCACATTGAAAGAAGGCCACAGGAATGATAAACCCAAGACAAGCAAAGCATGTTGCAGAGAGATATTACCCTTTGCATTGTAAGCTACATGCAGAGACATGATGCACCTATACAGTCATATAAGGTAGATTGGACTACAAATAGAAGTTGAACCACCAATTAGGATTCATATTCTGAAAAGTTACACATGAAGTATGACCTAAACATCAAACTAGAAGGCGCCAGGCAGAGCAAATAACCTGACAATTTCCATCTCCTTGTACCTTGCGCTCAACCAAGTCGTACAACCGCAATCTAAGAAAAAAAGTGACATCAGCTAGCACAACTAAAGCAAGGATAATTGGAATGAAAACATTGAGAAGAAGAGTCAATTAAAGGCAACAGAACAAATTATACTCTTCTAGAGAAAGGATCCTACAACAACTGGCAGAAACTCTCAAGTTGAGAAGACACCATGATGAATAGGGTATTATGTGTCGTAATTACAACGGAAAAGCTCATCAACAAGAGGAATTGGAAATATTATAAGAACTAAATTCAATTTATTTCCAAATCCCAAAAGCAACACAGTATAGAAAGGATCTTAGCTATATAAACTATTGACCATATAAGAAGGGGTTCCATGTCATGAATGCAGACAAGGTACTATTTTCATAGAGAAAATATACTTCCTAGATAGCAATCTAATAAAATAATAATCTTTATCTGTCAGCAACGTCCCTTTTCCACATTGGACACATTCTCCCCTCTCAAGAGAAAAACACATTTGGATCTCCCCAAGCCCTGCGCAAGCGTGACCCACACTAGGAGTTGTTGTATTCTCCCCTTTTCGGAGAAGGAACACATACTCAACCTTAGAAAACGAGAACAAACACACAGGCAAGCACATAGAAGCAGGCAGTGAAAGTGAGGCATACAGGAGGAGGGAGAGGGGGTGATGCTTGGCGCAAACACATGAAGCTTCGCAGAAGGAAACTATTGTCAGCACTTCCGCAGAAAAAATCAATGACACTGACAGTAGCTGCAAGAGTTGGGATGCTAGGCACAGACTTAATGAATCGATTATCAAGGTGATCACAGGTTCACAACAGAATTGCAAATTAGCAGGAGGGCCTAATACTGGTCAAGAAACTGCCTTCAGACTATTGATGGAGAACATCCAGTTAAAAGAAACATTCCCAATGCATATTGGAAGTCATTTCTAAGTTATGGAAAGAGCATAGCATACAAGAATAAATTATAAGTTGATTGCAAAGTATTCTAACATAACAAAGATATTACTTTCTCAGTTCTAGTAATTGGCAATCAATCTATAATCTAAAGATTAAAGCACTATCAAAACTATATAGAAACCAAAAACATCTGAAGTGCCGCAAGAAAATTAATCATTCAGAAGTACGCAACTCTGTGATCAAGAGATATGTTGGAGGGGGGAAATGAATAAAATACAAAGGGATGGTAGAGACAGAGAACTTCTTTTGTTGCAACTTGGAAGGCAATACACAAAAAGTAGTTTTACATTTTACTCTTATTGGTTCTATCTTGCTTTCTGATCCCTTCTAATTTATAAATCAAATTAATATGACAATACAAGCAATAAGTTAATAAAGCAGTCCATTTTGTGACAAAATAATTGAACAGATGAAAGGGTTGCAATAGGAAACGAACAATGGAGTAGATTTAAAGACATTATTCACCACCAGCAGTTGACCTAGCAAAGCTGTTCAAGAAAATTTGACCACAAGAAAGAGCAGTCTGGGGAAGATTGATTCTACTACACCAAAATTTACGGGAGAAAATAGTAAAAAATTGTCAAAAGAACATGATGGAGATACCTATCCAGCAATCTCTGATGATCCGTAGTTGCTTCATCCACTGTAGGTATTTCCCCATTAATTCTAGGTACATGCTGCAGAGGCAAGGGATATATTTCACTTTACTCGTTCCCTTATAAAATTTTAACCAGAAACACAGAGCAAGCAAGTGCATTTGATCATGACATTGACTTCGATGATTCAAAATGGGGGGGGGGGGGGGGGCGGCACTTTAAGCATAGAACAATCAAACTAATATCCAAAATTCCATTTATCGATTGATATCTGTGCAAATGACATTGACTACGAATAAAAACATAGATAGATATTCAAACGAATTACCACTTTACCAGAATTGTTAATAAAAAGCCGTTTTAAAAGCTACACAGGTACATTTTCCCATAATGAACTCTTGGCTAGTACAGCTGCACTTGTGGTCATGGAGTGATTGTGAGGACTCCTCACTAGACAGTAGACACAAACATAGTGAAAGGAAGGGGAAAACGTCACAGGTGACAAAGTTTTGAAGAGCTGTTTCCTTCTTGACAAATGTCTGCATCTTAACAGTATTTTGCATATGAGATGGTGCTAAATTCTCATCTGAAGAAACCAACCACAGAGATAAATAACATTTTGCTGAAGAGCAAATATCCTAGCTGAGAGTACATGGAAAAAGAAGAAATAACCAGCAACCATACAAGTTGAGAATTTTAGAAAATGCAAAATAACCATTTGCTTACTGGCACAGGGACCATTTGGGTCACTCTCCTGCCCAGTTCTCCATCAAGTGCAGAGTCATCTGTCAATTCTAGACAATAAGAACAATCTTCACCATCATATGATTGCTCCCCTGGGCTAGAACACGAACTTGAGTAACCCATATCATTTGCCTCCTCCTGGGCATCCTCTTGAGCTGTAGTTTAAAAATATACACATGACAAAGCAAGCAAACCAAATGGAGACAAATGAAACAATCAGATACAGTACCAGGATAGTAATTAACCGAACACGGTACAAGCCAGTTTGATGCAACAATGGATGAATGAAAACCCTCTGCATCTGTCTGGGAAGATTCAGCTGCATTGTCAACTTCTAATTGTGAAAATTCCTCTTGAAGATTATGCTGAATTATTGCATTATCTTCAACATAATTGTACACAGAATCATGCTCTGTATTACAGCTATAGTCTCTCACATAATCTGAACGATAGATGCTTCCATCTTCTTGGTTACAATAGGGTCCATAATTAGAATTGAAAAAATCAAGAACATGTAAACCCCATTGCACGGCATCTTGATCTTGACCATTTTCTGTCATCCTTTGAGCGATGTTTCACCAAGAAACCTGTAAACCACCAAAGCAAGTGGGTTTAAAAACTACAGATTTACAACTAAAGTCAATCTTATCTTTCAAAAGCCATCTCTAAATCTTGTCTAATGGCATGGAAACAAGGAAAGGAAAATAACATAGACGTTAATTGAGTCTCAATACAATTAAAAGGGCTATTTGATACTAGCACTAAGATAAAATGACAATGATACCTTCCCAAACATGATCAATACATACAATTGCTACATGGAATTTTCGAAGCCACACTACACACAGGATTTCTTCTTTTTTTTTACTTTTTATGATATCTTCGACTTTAGAGCACAGAAGCCCACACACAATCATGTACATAATTACGACCTATTCAGAAGTATATACAACCTGCCAATTGCAAAATGCAAATGAATATATGTATAGAATTCGTTAAGGGCATGAAACCTACCACACATCCCCCCCCCCCTCGAGGGCAGGGCATCTACAGATTCTACAAACGTGTTGAATGGGCTGGTGAGCACTAAGCAACATGCATAGCTTACCGAACTAAAGAGATATACATAAGCAGGGGCGTAGTTGAACCCAGTTGAGTAGACTGGATTAATTAGCAAGTCCAGCCTCGAGCTCAATCGAAATCTAGCTCTAGTTCTAGGTCGTGTTCCAATTATGATTTGGGTAAGTAAACTCCATGCCTGTAAGTACCACAAACAGGCCTAGCTATTGCCTCAATCTACAAGTTCGTCTATCTTACTTCAAAATGAAGGATATCCGCACTCCGGGAGAAGTTTCAAATAACCAAAACAACTATTGAGAGTGAAATAGACGCTATCATATTTGTAAGCTACTTTTCAACACCTTCTATAACCACTTCACCAAGCAAAACTTCAGCCATATCTTGTCCCATTTAGTCCCAGGCTCCCAGCCAATTAATTTTGCTACCTTGTCAAGTATCATACTTTATACCTTCCGAAAGTATTTTAAGCATACTTCTCCATCTTGCCTTTCAATGCATCTTACAATCTCACATTCTACAATTTCAAAGTTTAAACTGCGTTCCAATTTTCCTTATAATATCTTAATCTTTCTCTTCGTAAATTTCAAGAATCTAGAAAGTATATCTGAAATGCACCAAATTTCCTATATTAAACTATCAAGTTTCACATCCGATCATATCAAATGATGTAAGCATAGCCAAAACTTTCCCCATGTCATTCAAACAAGTTTAATTCTCACTTTTATGTTTTTACAAAAATGCCGTTTATCCGCCAAGCATCCCTGTTCAACCATAAGACTAATGATGCCCTACTTCAATACAGAGCCACAATCATCTACCTACCACTCACACTAGTTCGCTTCACCTTTCATCTTTGACATGGAGTTTGAAATTTCAATTGGGCAATATTTATTTTTAATTACCACCAAATATTTTGTCACCAGTGTCATCAGCAACGGACAAAATCATTCCCAACTCCACCACCACCGCCCCTCACCGGGGCCACTCAAATACCATATCTTTCTCTCTTATTTTTGTCATATACATAATACATTCCCCCCCCCCCCAAAAAAAAAGAAAAAATTGCATGCCGCAACATTAGATCAAGAGCAGTCCCCCATAAAAATAAAACTGTACTTACTAATTCAACGAAGTAGGCATCAAACAAAACAGCGCAACCAAATCATCAAATTCAAAACAAGGAGTAAACACGCCAAGATTCGACTGAAGACTAGTAGCTGAATAATTCAACTCATCCAAGCATGCTGAACAATTCTACATAAACTAAAAGCATATATGACGATAAATTGCGATTGATGATTCAATTTTAACCTCCAAAATCAAATAGAGAACATCAAATCAAAGCACATTTGATACGAAGATGAAGACCATTAGACCAAAGAACAAACAAAAATATCGAGAAAACCCGACAAACCTTGAATTCTGGACGGCGTCGCCGGCTGCCGGAGAAGCTGATCGGACGGTGATCGCAATGACGGAAAAGGGCGAGAGAGACTGAGAGAGGGGGGAGGGGAAGTATGGCCTTATAGGAATTTGGATTGTCGAATCAGCAAGACCAGTTCAAGTACGGACCGTGAGTGTGAGTGTCAGTGTGATCGTGTGTGTTTTAATTCCATATCTTAATCACCGTCCATTTCGTCGTTAGGTTTTTTGGATCCGACGGTAGTTGGGCCTTGGGCCTGGCCCTCTCATTGTCACTGAATTTATTGGACCCTGATACGGAAACCGTACCATGAAGCATCACTTATATATAGTACATTTTGCAAATTATTAAGTACATCTGAGAGTACGTGTTCTCATATTTTATTTAGATATATTTTGTTGGGTATATTTATCATGTATTTTATTTTTAAAATATTTATTTATTAATGTGTCTTCTAAGAGTATATGCTCTCATATGTATAGTATTTGCTTTGGTAGATTTGGGTTCATAGATTGACTGACTATGTAGCATATTGTGTTGGGAGTAGGAAGGGTATAGGACAGGTGGAGTTATACCCGCATCCTTACTCATTTTCAAAATTCATCTTCATACTTATACTCATACCTATATCCATCGGGTTTTTAAAATCTATCCTCATACCCATACCCATCGAGTGTTTCGAGTATTTCGGATTTTATTTAGGTATATACTTATATTACAATATAATATACATTAGGTACAATAATTTCTTTTACTTAAAGAAATTCATACAACTAAATTTAACTAGGGAAAATGTTCTAAAGAAATAAAATACCCATTGGATTAAATGGTTCATACTTAGGGTCTGTTCTTTTCGTGGGTAAATTAGGTGAGTAAAAGGGTAAAGTAGGTTGAAATAGGTTAAGGTGGATTGAAGTTGGTATTTGTTTTTTTTTAAGGTGGATTGAAATATGTTGAACTGGGTTGATGTAGGTTGAAATGGGTTGAACTTGGTATATTTTTTATGTACTGGGTTGAAGTGGATTAAAATAATGAGAATGTAATTAATGCGTGATAATTTATGAAGTTATCAAAATTTTGTGCAATTTTTGTTTATTCTTTTTTTTAAAATTTTTTTAATTTTTTTAATTTTTTTAATTTTTAATTTTTAAATTTTTATTTCTTTATTCTTATTGTTTCTTTTTTTATTTAGTATTTTTTATTTTTTTATTTTTAATTTTATATTTTTGAATTTTTATTTTTAAATTTTAAACTTTTAAAATTTTTTTATTTTTAATTTTTTTATTTTATTTTTTGTATTTAATTTTTTGTATTTTTTAAAATTTTAAATTTTAAAATTTTAAAAAAAAATTATATTTCATTATATATATATATATATATATATATATTGTATTTTTAAATTTTTTTGTATTTATTTTTAAATGTTTTATCTTTTTAGTTTTATTCTAAACAAAAGCTACAGAAAATTCCAAAAAAATAATAAATAAATAAATAAATAAATAATAAAACATAAAAAAATAAACAATAAGAAATAAAAAATAAAGAAATAAATAAATTAAAAAAAATAAAAAAAACTAAAAAACTAAAAAAATAAAAAAATAAAACTAAAATTTAAAAATTACAAAATTACAAAATAGCAAATAAAAAATTAAAAGTTAAAAATAAAAATTACAAATTACAAATTAAAAATTAAAAACAAAAAATTAAATATTAAAAATTTAAAAATGTGAAAATAAAAAACTAGAAAAATACAAAAATACAAAAATAAAACAACTCCTAAGTAATTTACAAACAAGTAGTCCGGTGAACTTTTTGGTGCAAGAATGATTAAATCTCACATGATATTTTACAAATTATTAAAATTATGAAAAGGGTGGGTTAAAGTTGATTGAAGTTGGTATTTTTTTTCAAGTGGGTTGAAATAGGTTGAAGTGGGTTGAGGTTGGTAAATTGCAATTAACCCACGAAAAGAACAGACACTTAGCTTATAAATTAAAAACTGCATTCGACAAATGATTGAAATGAGAGAGTGAGAGACACAACAAATGAGCTAGAATTTTAGGTTAGTAAGTCGTGAATCACATGACTTTATGTATCGACATAATAAATAAGCGACACAAATGGATGCATTGCATAGTTGGGGATTAATTGCGCTATGGAGTTTTTTTCTTAAAAATAAATTACCAACATTCAAAGCTCAAAACTCTACTCAACAATTTATTTACCCCCCAAAAAAATTCGGGTATAGGACGGGTATGGGTATGGGGCGGGTGATGCCTATACCTGTACCTGTACTCATACCCGTCTTCGGTGTGCCCGACCCATATCCAATTTTTCGTACCCATACCCGTTATAAATGGGGCGGGTTTATGGTAGATTTTTCGGATTCGGTTGCAACTCTCATCCCTAATTGGAGGATGGAAGCTAGTCGTCTATTTTTTCAAAGAAGGGACCTTAGAAACAAAACATGGGTTTAGATCAATAGAACAAGTTATCAAACACGATAACCTAAGTTTATAAGTCCGGAGTTCTCATATAATTTGTAAATTGTAACTCTGTGGTGATGGTGAGTTATAAATCACTACGGTTTGTTCATTAATATAGTTAATTCAATTGCTAAAATTTCAAAAAATGGATATCATTTATCAAAAGACCTTGTTTGTATTATATCCATATTGATATTTGCGTCTCTATCTAAAAAAAAAATGTACTATGAAAATGGTTGCTTTTGTCTTGCTCTCACATTTAAACGTTTATTCTCAAATATCAACGATGTACATCAGTTGCTGAAACCCGTTAGTAATAGGTAAAATTATAAGTAGTACCAAATGAGACTGAACAGTGTAAGAAAGACTTTGCTTTTTCACTTCAAGATAACAAGGATTATTGGATTGGAATTTTCACTTCCGATCTTGTATCTTGAATCTGAATATGAAATTTTGGGAAAAAATTAAAATATCGTATTCATATTAATTATTAGGATGTTTTCTATACTTGCCTTAAAAGGCGACATGATCATCTACAAGACGAGCATTGTTACTGAGTGAACAACTTGTTATGACTTATGTGGCGTTTAGTACTTAGTAATGTAATATAACTAGCATTGCAACACAAGCATGATTATGTGTAATTCTTCGACTGCAATATACTTTTATAATTAAACATGATAATAGAAGCACTGTTTCAAATTTATTTGCATTTAAAAGTTACCCGCATTTAACCAAACAGATCCTTAGACTTAGTATGTTGCTAATGAGATTCATCTATATGTGTTTCCCTGAATGGGGCATGCATCTAAGCCCTAAGGCTATATAAGCCTTCGTGAATAATTCAAGTACTAGTAAGGATTGATCATCATATTAGTTGGTTAATCATTATGACGGTAGTTCTCAAATATGACGATGTTCCTAACTTCGATTTGTAGGTCAATGTTAGCATTAATCCTTATAAATAGTACGAGAAACTATTAGCAATAAATAATTAGTTGTGAAAAATAAGCTACATTATAAAATATGCAGATTTATTAAAATGTAATTTAATCAAATTGAGATATACTTCATATGTTTACACACTTTTAAAAGCATCGGTGTATTTGTAGGTAATGATATTTGCAAAAGTAAGATCGTTTACATCTGAATTTATCTCAACTCCAAACACGCAAAATCTATACTGAAAAATATTGTTATTGTTGTTTACACATTTTCCAAAACCAATAAACTGAAAGATCCATGACATGTACTATAGCACGCAACAAAGAAAGGGGCGTGATTTATTGTACATGAACATGACTTATGATACTACAATCTACCAATAACTGATCAAGATACTTTTACTGTTGACCAGATTATCTGTCTCATATGCAGTAAAAACTCCTAAGCAATTCAAGGCCATTAGGGTCTAGGATAGGGAAGTGACATTGGGAAACCCTAACAGCAAAAAACAGAAAAAACAATATATGTTGATACCACGTACACCCTAGTACACCATACGGACAGTAGGGCCATCTGTATCCGATAACCAAAGCAATTTCACCCCTGTCTGTATATTTGTATTTTCTATACCCTGCAACTTCTAGTAATGCCAAGTTCACAGCTAGCTCCGTCGACTGCGAGCCCCAATTGGAAGCTAGTCATGGTCAGGCGGGAGATTATCACCATTTCAGTGAAAAATAACCCCCCCTCCACCCCCACCCCCATTTTATAATTTTTTGAAAAAAGAACTTATGTAAGTTGAATGCCGGTAATATCATAAATCAAGATCCAGTATCGATCTGAAGTTTAACAAACGCTTACTGATATCCTTACAGAGTTATAGATTGTATATTAATAGAGCCGTTACAATGACAGTAAGAATCTAACAGGTACTTCTTTTTAGATTCAAGCTTATTCTTTACCACTGCTCCAACAGTCTTTCGTACCCTTTTTCAAAAAAAAAAAAAAAAAACAGGTATATATATGTTGCAATAATTTGTACACTGTGAGAAGACTAGCACTGAGGAGCATGGCCTAGTCTCACACTGTCACAGTCATGGCATGGTTGGGGAAAATGTGAATAAATGTATGCATGCTTGAGACAGTGAGTTACAGACTGTATAAAGCTTTCTTTTCTTTTTCTTTTTTTTAATGATGAGGGACAATTTTTTTATGCTCCCTTTATTTGGCTAAGGTATGAATGATGACTTCTGAGTTCTGACAGCTATTTCCTAATGGAATTGAAGTTCAACCATAGTGATGAATTAAATGCATAATTAAGTCTCCACCCCCTTTTGAACTTTTTGTGCTTAATTGTTGTTGGTATTGAATGAGGTCTATCTGTGCAATTCTGCCTCCTCTAATGGTGCACTTTCTAACATGAAAATTGCTCTGCAACTTATTAATACAAGTAGTCATAAATTGTGGGTATCTGCAAGGAATTGAATTAGTGCAAATGGGATGGATAGATACAGATTGGTAGTGAAATGTAGTTGACTTGTAAGTCAAAACAACGTAAAATGACCTATATATTGAAACACATTTAAATTCTTTATCATTAGATGAAAATATATAATTTCACAATCATCTCATTGGACAATTTAGAATCTGTTTATTTATCGATATTTCTATCACTAATAGTAAATGGCTCAATATTTGACATAAATGACCTATTATGTCGATAAAAAGTTACAATATTGAGAATTTGGTTCTATGTAAAGCATTTGTCAACATCAAGCATGTTAACATTAGCAACAGAGAATGCAGTCCCAATAAGAAGCACATTAGCAAATAATAGGTACTGAGACCCCCCAAAAGCAGAGTGTTTGGATCTTCCCAACAGAAAGAAAGGGTTTTGTGAGTTAATAACCAATAAGAAAGTCCCTCTTCATGTCCCAACAAATCCTTTTGTCATTTTCATTCATCTTTTCCAAAAGATGCACCATAGACCCATCAAATCACCCCTCCCCCTTCTTTTTCCATATGTATATTCCTCACTATTGAAAGGCACAGGAAGATGCATAGTTCCATACCCATAACCCTCCAACCAAATGGTAGGTGACCACTCTACTCAGTTGTTCTACTAGATATTGGCTATACATTAAAGAAAGCGTACGTGACAATCTAATATAGATGTCTATATATGTGGATTTTTTAAATGTTTTTGGGGAAAAACAAAACCCTCTTGATGACTAGTTAGAGTTGAACTTCTAATCTTCCATTTGGAATGTAAGTACTCCACTACTTGTTCAAAGATGTTTCTTTACTTGTAGTTCGAGATATAAGTATACTCCAAAATTTAACATCCATTAAAGAAAACAAAGTTAGTTTTAGTCATAAGATGTAGATTCATTACATACTGTACAGGATGAACTTGAACATGTAGTTGGTGGATTTTGAATTCAATTCAATGTATTGCAAGTTCTTACATTCTACTCACGTACTTAGATGTTAAGACATAAGTAATAGCTTTGCTTAGTATACTTCAAATCCAATATATCTACTACAATCGGCCTAATATGATCGGGTTTCACTATTGACCGAACAAGATCCATTTTTCATCATATCTTAGGCATTTCTAAGTTCTCGCTGAAGAAACAATATAATGTCACCTGATGTAGTCTAAATATCAAGAAAATATTGGAGTTTTTACCTCTTAAGCAAATACCAACATGTCCTTACAAAACATTATGATCCAGAATGCATTACTGTTTCAGAACAGTACAAAGCAAAGCATACCAGAAAAGAGAATGGGTTAATAGAAGGCATTGAAAACAAACTAAACATACACTGCCAAGAATGAGTTACACAACAAATCATTTGCCTCCGTTCACTTTTGCCCTCTCTAATGGCTTTTTGGCCTTTCAGTGAACCTCTTATACCTGTCAGTAGTCACTCTGAACTTTTTCACTCTTTCATTTATTTACTTTCCCTCTTTTTTGCCAAATGCTTGGTTGTATTGCCAGATTGCTTTGTTGGGTATTGGAAGTTGGCAACCCCACAAGCAAAACCTCACTACATCATTGGATGAGAAAAATCAAAATAAGTTGAAATCCAGATTTTGAACTCAATATTTCTTTGATTGGTCACTGTTTTTCTCCGCTACAACAATTCAATGACATTTACAACAATTGTTGTAGTGGAGATAAATGTTAATCAAATAAAACAACTTGAACCTCAAACTTCATATCTGAGTTTCTTTTAATCTTCCTATCAAATGATCAAATTTTGATCCAAACCGTTGAAATTGTTTAAACAGCTAAAAATGTTTATTGAATTGATTTAGTCACGAAAAATGTTAACCGAATTATCGTAGTAGAGATAAATGTTCATGAAATAAAAAGAATTCAAAACTTAAAATTTAGATTTGAACTTCTTGTAATATTTCCTATCAGATATTCAAATCTTGATTCGAATGTCGAAGTTGGATTTTCCTCTTAATGTTTGACGGACCACACTATCTCTTTGTTACTTGTATTTATGAGTATTAAGTAATCAATATATAAACTTATAATACTCAAAGATAATAACTAATGTGAGTAGTACCCATATTGGTTGTGCCTGTATGAATAGTAAGCACTATAGGTCTGTTCTTTTCGTGAGTAAATTTCAAAATACCAATCTCAACATACTTCAACCTACTTCAACATATTTCAATCTTTTTCAATATACTTTCACTATTTTAACTAAATTCAATTTATCACATAAAAAAATTCAACTTACTTTAACCTACTTTAATATATTTCACTCTTTTACCCACTCTAATTTATTCATGAAAATAAAAGACCCATAATATTGGAATATAATATAATTTTGATATTAAAGATTGTATTTTCATTAATCGAATATACATTATAAATGCTATATGACGTATTATAAATAAGCAATGAATTATTTCTTTTCCTTGCAACAAAAAAAAAAATCTCGAATAACGTGTGTATACGACCGTATAGGCATACCCTACCCATGCCCCCGTAATACGCACTCCCAATCTAAAATAGGGTCGTGACTCGTGACGCTGAAAAAACCGTGGCAGCAAAAAAAGGAAAAAAGATTATGTTGGTACCATGTACACCCTAGACGAGGTCCCTAGTACACAATAGGGACAGTGGGGCTATCTGTATCTGATTATCAAAGCAATTTCACCCCTATGCATATTTTTGTATTTTCTGTCCCCTGCAACTTCTAGTAATGCCCGGTTTACAGTTAGCTTCGTTGATGGTCACGTGGGACATTATCACCATTTCAGTAAAAAATAGAAACCCACATTCTTTTTTGAAAAAAGCTTTAGGTATTTTGAATGCTGGTCAATCATATCATATATCAAGATCCAGCATTAATCCAAGGTCAATCATATCATATATGAAGATCCGACATTAATCCAAGACTTAATAACAGCTTATAGATATTCATACAGATCTTATATCAATAGAACCTCTACATCAGTAGTGAGAATCAAACAGATACCTCTTTTCAAGTTCATGCTCATTCTTTATCAGCTATTCCACCTCTCTTTCATTATATATATACATATATATATATATATATATATATATATATATATAT
>JACYFF010031956.1:106548528-106621004 GCA_017589665.1 Selenicereus undatus | reverse complement strand
TACTCATCCATTTTAGGTTGGAAAAATTCAAAAATTATATACAGGTGATTAATCTACACATCCATCTAGTTGGCACTCCAATTAAGCCATGTCATATTTTGGTATTACACCAACAACTTTAAACTAATATATAACGTAAAAAAGAAAAAGTGTTTAGGAGTCAAAGGGCATTTGCTTTAATTTTAAAGTTTAGGGGTATTCTCTACTTTTTATTAAAAGGTCATGGATAGTTTATTTTTAGGACTCTAGTGCACTTTCTAACATGAAAATTGTTCTGAAACTTATTAATACAAGTAGTCATAAGTTGTGAGTATGTGTAGGGAATAAATTAGCGCAATTGGGATGGACAGACTTAGATCAAATACAATGGTAAGCTAAAATTTTGACTCATAAGTGGTTATCTATCCTCTGCACATCATTTTATGAGCTAATGTTTTGGCTATCAAATTTCCATCGTCACAATGCAAGACTCACAACTTTGACACATCAAATAAAATAATACTCATTGACCCACTCTACAACACACAACTTTCTTTTTAAAATAAAAAAAGAAAAAACTAATTAAAATTACAAACAAAGCTAGGAGAAAAGGCTTGTGAGCGGGCTTGCTACTTCGAGCCTCCCCGGGGCTCCATGAGCTGCTCGTAGGCTCGTTGTGCTGCAACATGTGTGAGCCACTCGACTCATTTCCCAAGGCAAGCAGGCCAATTTTTTTTAAGGCGTTGCATGTGCCCGTAGTCAAATGTAGTTGACTCGTAAGTCAAAACAATGTAAAACGCCCTATATATAAAAACAAAGTTAAATTCTCTATAATTGGAGGAGGGGGAAGATACAATTTCAAAATCATGTTATTCGATAGTTCAATATCTATTTATTGATAAATATTTCTATCACTCAGTAAATGGGTCACTATTTAATATCAATGGCCTGTTATGTTGATGATAGAAAATTAACAAGATTGAGAATTTGGTTTCATATAAAGCATTTATCAACATCAATCATTTTAAAATTAGCAACAGATAATGAATGTACCACCAATAACAAGCAGATTAGCAAATAATAAACACTGATACCCACAAAAAGCAGAGTGTTTGGATCCTCCCAACATCATTTTCATTCTTCTGTTTCAAAACCTCATATAAGCTTTGGACCCATATATATGCGGCATAGACCCATCAAATCAAGACCCCCCCCTCAAACCTCTATCTGGATGTATATTCCTCAGTATTGAAAGGCACAGGAAGATGCATACCCATAACCCTCCAACCAAATGGTAGGGCACCACTCCACTGCACTGTTCTATTAGATATTGCTTATACATTATGAAAGCAGTGACAAAGTCAAGAATTTAGAGAAAAGGTGTCGAAAATAATAGTACACAATGAAAATGTGTTGCAAGGGACGGATGATTTTTGAGTTGCAAAAATGAAGAAAGTTAAAAAATTAAAACAATGAAACCCGCAACCTCATGTGACCAGGGCATAACACACACACACACTCTCTAGCAGGTTAGCTAAGCACATTTTAGTGTTGCTGTTTGCCAAATTTTTTATTCATAGTAAACTTCTTTTTAAATTTTTTTTTTACCATATACCTTTTTTTGCGAGGGCTGTCGGGTGACCCCACTATAGCTATATTGATCTTTTTTGGGAGGGGTGTTCGGTGACCCCACTGCACCTAGATTGATCTCGCCCCTGTACGGAAGGCATACGTGACAATCTCAAGTAGACATCCATACATGTAGAGTTTTAGTTTTATTTTTTTGACAAAAAAAATACACAGGTTAGTTTTCATTAGTAAGGTAAAGAGTAAGCAAATCCTTAATAAGTGGTTAGAGTTGAACTCCTAATTTTCCATTTACAAAGCAAAGCACACAAGAAAAAAGAATGGCTTAATAGAAGGCATTGAAAACAAACCATACACTGCCAAGAATGAGCTAGAGAACAAATCATTGGCCTCCATTCACTTTTGCCCTCTTTAATGGCTTTTTGGCCTTTCAGTCAACCTCTTATACCTTGTCATTCTCAACTTTTTCACACTCTCATTTATTTACTTTCCCTCTTTTTCCCAAATGCTTGGCTGTCTTGCCAGACTTCTTTGTTGGGTATTGGAAATTGGCAACCCCACAATCAGAAACTCACTACATCATCTAAGCTATGTATAGTCCTCATCAATCCTCACCTAATCTACATATCTTCAATCATGCTTCCTTCCTAAAACAATCATTATATCAGTAATCAATGTTGTATTAATCCAATCATAGCGCGCTATCTCGTTGAATCTTCTCAGGAACTTCATCAGAATCACTAAATCTAAGCCTTCTCTTTGTACCCACGGCCGCTATACTCGTATCAGCACATGGTGTTTGATCATGAACTTCGCTCGAGTTGGGTGTACTGAGATTACTCTTAGCAGATAATCTCTGCATTATGTTGTAGCAAGAGAATAATTGCTCCTGGATGATGCCATAAAGTAAATAATTAGTGCAAAGAAGCCTCACATTATAGTAATGATGTGATTATTTGAGTAATATTAGTACTATCCAATTGAATCATTGTCAAGAGCAAGGAAAAGTAAGCTCACATTTTCTGAGGTTTCCCACTCCAACAATGACAGAGTGCTAATTTTGCACTTCAATGCTTCTTGGGTTAATTGCCAATCTGTAGCTGCTAACACTGCTGCTGCTGCTATCACTGACGGCCGATAATCCATCAAACTAATCTCTGCATTAATTTATCTAACACATGATCAACAGTCCACTATAGAGCAAGAATCGAAGAAACATACAACGAAATCATTACCAAACCAATACCCCGAACCACACCTATTGTGGCCCGTGGGAGATCAGATGTATACAGTCTTAATTGTGCTTTCTTTAGACTCGAAAACATGACATGACAATTTGACGACTTGAAGGGTCATTTTGCTTTAGACGACTATAATCCCAAGATGGAAAGGGGGAAAGAAAGAGTTGTTACCTTTGATTATAGCCATAAGTAGCTCCATTGATCTAGAGATTAATTGGTCCAATTTAGCTCCATGATCACCCAATTTGTTGGAGAAGTAATGCAAGTAAGGAAAAGGGGTGATCAGCCTCATGTTCCACTCCAAAGAACCCAAAACAAGAAGCTCCATCTTTTGAATATGTTGGCATTGAAAACGGTAATCTTTCTTTGTTGAATACTCAAACAATGAGACTGCTTTGGTCTCTTCCATCTTCACAGCAAGAGATAAGCATGCTATTGACAGTAATCTAATTGTCCACCATTCATCTTCCTACCATCAACATCAATCATCAACCCACATTAATTCATATGATCCCAAAAGTAGCTAAAAACCCAGAAGGATTAATTACTACCTAATCACAAGAAAATCATATCGCATCAATTAGAACTCACCTCAATTCGTGTTGCTGATAAGTAGCGATCGAAGTATGTGACTGATAAATATGCAGTTTGATTGCGCAGACCCAGTAGGATTTGATTCTGCATTGAGATAAATTAATCACCATCATCATCATCATTTATCCCAGAAAATGGGGGGGGGGGGGTGGAAAAGATAAGAGGGTCGAGGAGAGCGAAAACGGACATGAAGAATCCAATTGATAGCATCCAAGCGGGCATGAATCAACCACGACCCAGATAAGGGCTCGGATCCGAAATCTGTTTGTTGCTCTTTTCGGACCAAGAATTTGATATAATCATCATCACAGCCAGAATCAAGGCAGGGGATGAACATGGGCTGAGAGTAGATTAATTGAGTACCCATTTGATCATCTTCTTCTTCTTCATTCACCCAAAATTTATCTTCTTCACAAAAAAGATTAGAGATAGCAGAAGAAGACCAAGGAGTAGACGCACCCACCATTGCGAATCTCAATCTCCTTTTTTTTTAAATTTTCCCTTCAAGATTTTTTTCTGGGTTTTGGGAATCTATGAGTACAGAAATGCCAGATTTAATAAGAAACCAGAAAAGGAAATTCGTGATATTTCAACTGCCAAATTGCACGAAGGTAGAGATTGAGGCAATCTGGGGAGAGACTGGAGAGAGATGATTGAGCAATGGAGCTGTTAAGAGCGGTTTTTGTGCCGCCAAAATTAGCGGATGTGATATAGAGATACTGTTTGTGTTTGTGTTTGTCAGCGGTTTTATGTTATCAACCCAGTAGTAATTACCTAGTCATTAACTAATAACTACAGCACGGCCTATGCCCCCCCCCCCCCCCCCAAAATTACAGCAGTGAAAAAATGCTGAATTTTGTGTCCAACTGCTACAATTTTGCTAGATCTTGGGGTTTTTTTTAGGTCCATGGTATTTAATATGCAAGATCAGGGATTTAAAATGCGGATTCGATCGCATTTGCGGTTACGATCGCAATAACACGGAAGCGTTATGATACACTGATCGCGGAACGGATCGCGTCCGTTGCGGTGTGAGAAGGTTCACCTAGTTTATGTTTTCATTTGTATTTGTATTTTAGTACTACAATTAATTAAGTAATGTTATTTTAATCATAGTTCTTATTTTATTATATTACAATGGGCCAGCATAGTTCTTATTTTGGTACCACAATTTCACATGTTAGCATAGTTCACATAAAATTACCATAAATATAACTTAAAAATAACATAATTAACATAAAATAACATAAAAATAACATAATTAATATAAAAATAGCATAATCATAAATAACATAAAATAACATAATTAACATAAAATATGATGACAATAACATATTTAACAATTTAACAATTTAGATATTAATAATATCATTCACAATATTATATTTATTAATAACTAAAGTATTGTGATTCCCTCTTCTTCTCAAAACCAAAGCCTTTTCAATTAAAACAAAATAATCAAATTAGGCCCAAGACTTCACAGTTGTCGTTGAAAATGCAAACCAGCCTTGAAAAGTTAAAACCCTAATTTCATTCTTTGGTTGTTCACTTCACCGTCTCCTAGAGCCAGACCCTCCAACTCCTTTGCACTTCGCCTCCCACTCCTTTGCCTCCCTCTTCTTCGTGCTCCCCACTCTCTGTCGCTCTCACCGTCGAAGCCTCAACGCCTAGTTCTGAGTACCTCCATGGCCATCAGGCAACCACCGAGCGCCCCTCACCAGTGCTGCTCCCCCACTCCTTCGTGCCTTGAAAATTGCTTGCTTGTTGCAAAAAAGTAAACCAATGGTTAATGAGGTATGTCTTTCTAACAAATTCAATTCATTACAATTTTTTTACCTTTCAGATCTGTTTTCTCCCTCTATCTTTCATCTTTCTGGTCTCCTGAATTTTTTTTCTTGAATTTTATTCCAAGTCATTCGTCTGCATTGCGTTGCTTCTTGGCCGTCGCGGCCGGTCCACCGTGAAACGGAGTTCACTCTGATTTCTCGGTGCCTTTTGGTTCGCTCAAGTGTATTTCCGAGCCAACAAGGCCGTTCCGGGACGGAATTAACGGCCTAGTTTTAAATCCTTGTGCAAGACTTGTGCTGTGTGAAAGGTTTTCAACCAAGTCAATTGATAGGTCGTAGTCAACTATAAAGATAGAATATGTAATTAATATGTATTTCGGTGCAATAATATAATTTAAGATGGTGAAAATAGAAATTGAATTTAATATCAGATACCGTACAAATCAATTAGTCTAATTAGCTAACAGTTTAATAAAAATCTAGTTGTTGTTTACTCAAGTTCAACCATGAAGATATCATCACGTGTTTTGTCGAGCTTGACAATTGTCCAGCGCCCTTGGTGAATTATGTGACAGTTCGCCTCATATGGCAACAACCTCATCATAAGGCATTCAAATACTTCATCTTGTGTGATGCGAGCAGGAGATCTGACATCTAGTTTAGATAACTATCAAGCAGCGTAATAATCATGTTGTAATAAGAATCCTTCGGTAAATAAACTTTCTTTTCTTTTCTTCTGTTTTTTTGGAAGATAAAAAAATGCAATCAATTGTAGAATTATAGCTTATTCGTCATGAATATGCAAGATATCTGATATTTCTGATGAATCTACTAAGCGGAGGCCTGGAGGGATTGGATCTCATATTCCTTGACATAAAAATTAGGCAAATATCATAAATATTATCCAATGGAAATGTAGAGGGACCAGATCAGATACCGGTGAAAGTATGAAAGTATTTGGGTGAAGAGGGATTGAAGTGGTTATAATAGAGCTTTTTAATATTATTTTTAGGACTGTTAAGATGTCCAGAGAATAGAGATTTAGTACAGTCATTCCATTGTACAAGAACAAAGGGGATATTCAAGATTGTAATAATTATAAGAGTATAAAGTTGCTTAATCACACTATGAAGTTATGGGAGAGGGTGATTGAGAGAAGGTTGCAGAAGGATATTTTGATATTACAGAACCAATTTGGTTTTATGCCTGTCAGGTCAATCATAGGGGCGATTTACCTCCTTATAAGGCCCATGAGATTGTATCAAGGTGGAAATGTATATCTTCATATGGTGTTCATTGACCTGGAAAAAGCATATGATAGAGTTCCGCATGAAGTGTTATGAAAATCCTTGGAAGAGAAAGGAGTGTAACTTGTGTATACTCAAGTATGCTTCAGGTATGTTGTGTGATAAGAGGATACCTGTAGGATTAAAATGAAAAGTTAATCGTATAGTAGTTAGACTTGCTATTTTGTATGGATCGGAGTGTTGATATATAAAAAAGACACAGGTTCAAAGGTTTATGGTAGCAGAGATGAGGATGATTAGATAGATGTGTGGTTATACGAGAATTGATAGAATTAGTAATGAAGTGATTAGAGACTTAGTTAAAACATCTCCCATCGAAGTTAAGATAAGAGAAACAAGACTCAGATGGTTTTGCTATGTGAAAAGAAATAGTGTGAACGTTCCAGTGAGGAAATGTGAGGATTAACATCCCCGAAGGTAAAAGAGGGAGGGGACGACCAAAGAAGAGTTTGGATGGGGTGATTAAACATGACTTGAAAGTAGTAGGGTTGACGAAGAGCTAGCATCGTATTTGTCTCTCGGTTGCAGTATGGTAGGTTTGGTTGTGGTTTTTTTTTCGTATGTCGTGTTTATATACAAGTAGTACATGCATCTGCGAAGAGACATTATTTGCCTAACTCTATTTGTTAATATAAAGTATTTTTCTCTGCTATGTTGTACTTATGTTTATATAGTTACTGCCACATGATTTATTAGTACTTCTTAGTTCATTCCCTGCTGCTTATCCTTAGTTTTTCTCCATAAAATGTTTTCGCAAAATTCTTCTTCTATAAAATGTTTTCATAAAATCTTATTTTGTGGATCTTTTGGAATCAACCTCTTTACGGGCAGGGATGCCAGTAGAGGTACGGTTGCCTACATCTGGATCTCCCCAAACCCCGAAAAAGCGGGACCCACACTGAGAGGTATTGTTGTTGGTATATAATATGTATGCAAGACTTGTGCCGTGCGAAAGGTTTCCAACCAAGTCAATGGGTCGGTCTTAGACAGTTATAAATATAGAATATGTAATTAATATGTACTTCAGTGCAATAACATAATTTAGATTGCGAAAATGGAAATTGAATTTAATATCGAATATCGTACAAATCAATTAGTCGGTAATGTATATCATACCTGGGAGTGTGTACTCCCACTTGCCACATATATATATTTTTTCAACGTGTATTAGTCGAATTAGCTAATAGTTTCATAAAAATCTAGCTGCTGTTTACTACAAGTTCAACTATAAAGATATCATCACCTGTTTTGTCGAGCTTGGCAATTGCCCAACGCCCTTGGTGAATTATATGAAAGTTTAACTATGAAAGTAGCGTAATAATCATGTTGTAATCAGAATCGTGATCCCATATTTGCTAGTGGTGGACATATGTAGTTATGTACCTTGAAGTGAGTAACTTCATCTTAATTAACATAATAATATAAACTATTTTCTTTCCAAAAAAAAAAGAAAAAAGAACTACTAGTAGTTTTTACTTCCACTGTTTTGCTTCCTTTTTTATGCATGTACGGAAGACTTGGTTTATATGCCTCTCCTCAAAGTAATTAAAAGAAAAAGTATCATTCCGTGAACAAAATTTCTTTTTTCTCTTCTTTTTTTTTTGGAAGATAAAAAAAATGCATTTAATTGTAGAATTCTAGCTTATGATATCTAATATTTATTGAATCGACTACTAGTGGACAAAGCTTATATCATATTCCTATAGATACAAACTCCTACATATTACGTCAACGCCATACATTAAAAATTGTTTATATAACAAATACACGATGAATAAATATATATACATGATAAGAGGGAGTACACACTCCTAAATGTATGATATACATTACCACTAGTGGAGGCCCGAAGGGACTGGATATCATATTCCTTGACGTGAAAATTAGACACATGTCATAAATATTATCTCTTGTATGATTATCTACTGTTAGTACTCATTAAATAGGCAATATAGAGTCTGTATATGGCTACTTGGTGGATAGTAAAATTCATAAATGTGATGGCTACTTGGTGGCATGAATTGAGGAAGAGAGATGTGCTCCATCCTCATGAATATAAGTTCCAAAGGCCAATTTTATTTATTTCTTTATATTCACATTTATTAGTATATATATATATATATATATATATATATATATATATATATATATATATATATATATATATATATAATATGAAATCAGGAAGTTGAAAGTAATAATAAATAAAGAAAAAGGATGATGAGAAATATTAGCAGATGGAGTTGACGCGACCAACAACAATACTACTATTACTTATTATGGGTCTTGTTTTTGCGGAGTCTGAGGAGATCTAGATATAAATAATTTTACCGCTACTTATATAACTATTCATCGAGGGACTGTTTCCAATCGAGTTGACATGACCATAAATTATAATTGCACGTAGGAGCGTCATCTCGTGGGATGGATACTTTTTTTTTTTTTTACAATGGTAAACGGGTCCAGCCAACTAGGCCTCTATCGCAGGGTTTATCCAATAGACCTGAACGGACCAGAGGGCGAAAAATGTCAAAATCCAGATCAAAGTCCAGGCCCACACACACTCCCACACACAAATACACCGCAAATGGACCCCCAAGTTTAAATCCGAGTGAAGGGGGGAAACCGTGTGGAGGGATGGCCATCCGGCCATCTCTTCTTCAACTCGTGGGATGGATATCTGTAGAACACAGAACTGGATTATAATTGCACGTAGGACCACACCTCATGTTATACTCATACAGTACAATGCCATTGCCATCCACAGCTCCCTTGAGTCTAATCAAACATATCTACTTTCTCTCTCTCTCTTTTTGTTTTTTCGTCATTTTGCTTTCGTCATCTTGCTTTCGTCATTTGAGAGGTGGAAGTTGGCCTGTATATTTCATGCTCTTATAATTCTTAAATGTATCGAGACAGAGAGTGGAATGTGATATTTGAGTAGTGTTTTTGAATCAAACTACCATCGAGGTTTTATTTTTGTTAAAGATTACCACCTAATATTTTTGTAATCTAATTTTATCATCAATGATTAAACTGAAGCTCAAAATTACCACTCCAGGCTCTTATGACCAGCTGCATCAGATTATTAAGGTTTTCTTTTTTCTTTCTTTCTAAGCGACTATATCAATTAGCCGAGTGAGAGAAAGTAGACGTGGTATGTGATTGAGAGCATCATCAAGGAGATAGTGGTTGTTGTGGTCATCTGTAAACCGTCATTAGGTATGTCATGAGTTTGTGAAGAACTTGAAATTGGGCAGCAAAAATTGAAAATTTTGAGGGTTGAAGGTTAAGTTTGAGACTAGTTGATGCTTAGCAATTGCGAAAACACTTTTTTTGTTGGATGCAAATTTGATGACATTTTTGTAAATCTAACACCTTTGCTACTCCAACCCAAAATGCCCTATTCTACGTATAAGTTTGTTGGAAATGGTTGTGTTTCCAATACATTTGCAGAAATGTCATTCAAAAGTGTATTACATGTGCACCATGGAGGTTGTTTTCAGAAAATTCCTCATCTTGTGTATGGTCTGGGGGAGATGAAAAAGGTTAAATGTGACACTAATTACTTAAGTGTTGATAACATAAAGGGCCTTGTTTTGTAGTTATGAAAAATTTCTCACCATGAAGAAAATATAATTCCTTAGAAAATTACACTATTATTTCAGATCAACAAAAGGTATATATATTTATATTTACTGTTTAATAATAGTAATTTACTTATTTTGTAATGCTTGGAAGTATTTCAGTTTTGGAAGTGTATTTCAGTTTACGCATGGAAGTGAAGGTTTTGTAGTTGACATTATAGAGAATACGTGTACTTGTAATGCTTGGACCTTAAGTGACATTGTCGTCATGCTTTAGCGGTGATGAGGGAGGAGAACATGGAGGCAACACAGTTTATTCATAAGTGCTACAATACTACAATGCTTAAGAAGATGTATTCATATACTTTGAAGCCCATAAATGGACCAAACCTATGGTCTCCATGTGACGATAAGCTAATAGTTGCCCCAGTATTCAAACAGAAAAAGAAAGACAATTATCAATTTAAAAGGAGGCCTGAAAAGGGGGAAAGGAGATCTAAGAGCCAATACAGAGTTGTATCCCATTCAGATGGTACCGTTAAGTGTTCACCATGTAAAGAATGCAGTCATGACAAGAAGACATGTAGACAAAGGGTAAGTTAACTTTTTTTTTTAAATTTTTATCATCTTTTAATATGCTGTAATTAAAAAAAAAAAAAACATTTACTGGAGCTTCATTTCAGGACTCCTCAACTTGTGCACCATTGGTTTCTACTGGGCCTGAAACTGCATCAGCTGCTGTCACAGTGGTTGGAGCCATTCCTACACATACTGTTTTTATTGTATCAGCTAGCCATGAACCTATTGTTGAATCAGCTAGCCCTGAACGTATTTCTGAAAGTGCTACACCTGAAGCTGCTGCACAATTTTGGGACCCTATTGTTGAGTCAGCTACCCATGATTGTATGTTCAGTGCCTATCTACAAAGAACCAAGCTTCCAGTGAGGAGATATCAACCTGGGGATGACATTAGTTCCCAAATCGGTATCACTTTTCCAAGATTAGATGAATGAGCGGCATATATTCAACGCATTTTGCTCTTTTTTTTTTTTGTGTATAGTGCCATGAAACAACAACTATATCATTTTTTGATGTCATTGGTTTGTACACAGAGGCGCGAACTACTACTCATTCATTACGTTTTGTTGGTTTGGTTATGTACTGAAGTACTATACACATTGGTTTGTGACTACAAACAGGCAAGCTTTTTGGAGGTTATGTACTGAAGTACTATACACATTAATCAAGCTTTCAATTACTTCATTGCACAATCTACTTTTTGGAGGTTATGTATTGGTAACTGAAGTGCTTGAATCATAATAATACAATCGCATTCCATTACCTGATTGCTTAAATCAACATAATACAGTTGCATTTTAGTTCAACCAAAAGCTGTTGCATGCCATGTAATTACAATTGAAGAAGCTAACATTCAACATGTCATTACAATTGCATTTCATCCTAATACAATTCATTCTAATACAATTGCATTCTAATACAATTGCATGCCAAAAGCTGTTATCTTTTGCAGTTTCCCTTTCATTTTACACCATTCCAAATGCACATTGTCCTGCCAAAAAATGTCCTCCAAATACACATTGTCTCCCCAAAACACAAACAATCTTCCACCGCCAACAGCCCCTCCAAAATTCTTCAAAACCGCCTAATTTGGCCATCACATAGGCGTTTCTCTGCCCCTTCCCAATAACACAAACATAAATACAAATATAACGACAACCAACATCACAAGCATCATCACCCTCTCTCTGTTTTGGTAAGCATGAATCTCTGCTCTGAGCATGCTATTCTTGTCCTTCATGCTCCTTATCTCTTTTTGTTAGCTTCGTTTTGTTGGATAACATTCTTCAATTGCTCATTCTCTACAGCTAATGCATCATTCTGATTCATCAACCCCACCACAGTTGACCTAACCCTATCACATAAGGAATCATCAACCCGATCAAAGAATTCACACCCCCCAGGCCTGTCAAACCGTTTACACCTTGCATACCTCTGAATTGAATTTTTCTTTGTCATGCTTGTTATAATCATGCATCTCATGCCACAATGACATATCCTCTCACAATTTGAAAAACAAGGGCAAGATTTGCAAGCATGTGATGGGCTTCTTGCAACGGAACCTGACATCTTTCACACTCCACTAATGATTTTTCAGGGTTCTGATGCTCGAATTGGAATGGGGATAAGTAATTGCAAAGGAATTTTGATGACTACTGTGTGATTCCCTTCCTCAATTTGGCTGCTTAGGGTTTTCGAAGGTTTTAATTAGGGTGGAGAAGATGAAACCGTTGGGGGTGGGGGGTAGGGGGGAACTTGAATAGGTTTGGACTCTCTCTCTCTCTCTCTCTCTCTCTCACTCGGCTAATTGATATAGCTACTTAAAAAAAAAAGGAAAACCCTTAATAACCTGCTACAGCCGGTCACAAGGGCCTGAGGTGGTAAATTTGGGCCTCAGTTTAATGGTTGATGGTAAAATTGGGTTACAAAAAAATTGGGCGGTAGTTTTGAACAAAAGTGAAACTTCGGTGGTAGTTTGATTCAAAAACTCTATTTGAGTAATCTAATCTAAATTAATATTTTGATTATTTGGAGTTTTTGATTCAGTTAATTAACTTGGGTAAACCCGTTTGAAAATAGACTTTGATTAAATTTGATAATGTAGTATCAGTGAAAGTTTGGATAATGTGGAGTGTTATTGTATGATAGATTGTTAATTAAAGTAACCCTTCTAAGAAAATTGACATGAAATGGCCTAATTCACAAGGCTATATGAATTTAACAAAATTAAAAAAAAGAAACACATAGGAGAAAGAAGGAGAACAAACATACTAGCCAGTCCAAGTCACCAAGTTGACTACTACTTACAAATTAGGTCGAAGTAACTTTAGTTGACTCAAATGGTCACTCATAACAAACAGTGATTAGTAAGATTTATCATGTACACATCTTAATTAAAATTTAGGATAATATCAATTTGAATTAATCCAATTAAAAAGCGCATTTTGTGACTTTCCTAGTCCTCATGACTTCCCAATGGTCATCAAGGTAACCTTTAGGGTTCAGAGATTCATCCCTATCTCCCAGGTTCTATTTGTAAGAAGTAACTCTTCTAATTTACGGGATAAAAATAAAGTGCAATATGCTCTCTTATAGTTCTGATTATTGACAAATTAAATTCCGTTACATCTAATTGGATGCATACGTTACCTTAAATCAATGAAACCTCTTTCAACAAGGTTTATCCTTTTTAATAAACAAGCCTTTGCCTTCATGATAATAGGTTCCTCACTCTTACAAACTAAATAAGTGACCTGGCTTGGCACCACCACCACCACCACCAATGACTCCTAGTATGGATCCAGTACTGTATGTTAAATCTGGAGAGATCTAGATGTAAATAGTTTTACTTATATTAGTATTGCTCACATAAAGGCTGCAGATTCCATTTAACCCATTAAAAAATTTGACAAAACGTTTTAGAGTTAAAGCTTTTAATGCTAAAGGGAGCGAAAACACCAAAACCAGCAACTAGTAACAATATATAAATAATAGAGATAAACATGGCAAACTAAATAAATAACATGAATTTACATAATAATGGGTCCGACTTAGAACATCAATACTAATAGCATATACAGGTGCTGGACACACATGATAAGTAAAGTAATCACCATATAATCACATATCTCAATTCCTATGCCCTCACCTTCAAGATCTGTGAGACGGGCGAGTAACAAGCTATGTAAAATCTATAACCTTAATCTTAAACCTCTATAACTTCCTATCCTGACTTGGCACCCAAAATAAAAAATAATGATAGTCATCAAAGTTGCACTTTAATTGTAAAGTTTGGGACTTGGTGCCATCACGCTAGCCTTTGACTGGAAGCCATGAAGAAAACGAATCTAGTCGTCCCTCTAAGCTTGCGATCAACTCATCATACCTGTAACCATGCTTGATGTGAAACTGCTGTTCTTAAGCCAATGATTAACAAGACAAAGGGATTATTTATATTCTTGCATTAATCGTATGTCAGTGAAGATGTTAGAGATTAGAACGATGCTAGTTTTTAAAAAATATTTCCCACGCCAACCTGTTCTCTGAGTAGTTCAAAATTAAAATAATGCGTTGTGATTAACAACACATGTTATGTGATAGAGTTGGTCTAATGCCAAAATATATACACTTGATCATGTGTTCAGACTAGGCTTGGAATTGTATGATATTCATTATGACTTGAACTTTATAATAATTCACCACACGTCATGAATAGTTTGGTCAATACTAGATGGTGAACAACGTTAATTTTGCTGAACTTATTCTGAACTGAACTTATTTTGAACTTATTCTAAATTTATTATTCTGAACTTTCTAAACTTTCTGAATAAAACTTATCTGAACTTATTCTGAACTGAACTTATCTGTTCTTATTTTGTCTGAAAATAAGTCAAGAAGAACATACACTAAGTTCAGCAAATAGGTTCATAAATTTGTTCTACAATAAGTTCAGAGTAAGTTCAGTAAATAAGTTTCAGAATAAGTTCAAAATAAGCTCAACAAATAAATTCAGAATAATTTCAGATAAGTTCAATTCAGAATAAGTTCAGTCAAAATAAGGCGAAGAGAACAAACCCTCAATAGTTCAGGTTGAATAAAATATAGCGGCGAAAAAAATAAGTTAAATTAGCTCATCACAAGTTGGAGTCTAAAACAAGAATCAAGAGCTCGATCTTAAAGTAAATAAAATGTACAGTAATATTTTACAAATATAAGTGATTTTCTTTTTCCTTACAACCGGTCAATCGAAAAATGATGCTTCTTTATGTCTTATGTCCGAGCCAAACCTTGTGAAAAATTTATAACAAAGAATCTCTATTTATTATAGACTGATAATAATTCAACTCTAGTTGAATGAGGGATCAAAGACCCAAAAGAAAATAATATATGCATAGAACTAACGTGGAGGAAGATAAATTCAAGACAGTAAAAAGAGGTAAAAGAAGTTACGCTGTGTGTAACGAGCTCCGTGCATCGGACGGCGACGATTCTGTCGTCGCATCCTCACAAGCCAAACTGGCTTTTTAGAACCACGCGTTACAACTCTACTCTCATAATCACGGTTGACTTGACCCTACCAAAAAAAAAAAAAATTAATGCAAGAGGCACATAACTAATTATTTCACCTGCCCACTATTTTACTGCTTTCGATAATAAAATTTATAGGTTTTTTTTTTTTTACTTGTCATATTTGTGTATTTGACAATTAGAAACTTTCTTTTTTGACCTTGTCTTAGTTGATATGTCCGTTTTCTGATAGAAAATGTTAGATTTTTTTTTTTAATGATAAAGTTTCTTTTTGACCTTGCTTTAGTTTACTAAAATAAATCGTCATTTTGAAATGCTCTTCTTTTACTTATTATAAGTAGCAGCAGTCAATAATTTTTAAACTGTGTTCTGACGAAACTAACATCTTCATAACATTAATATGTATACTTATACACTTTATCGAGGTGGGATTTTGGGGGGTGCAAATGCGGATCATGTCTTTATGGAATTTGTCTTTTTTAAGATAATTCTTAATTTATGTAAAACATGTGATAATTTTAATTTTAATTTTAATTTTACAAAAAAAACCCGTATAATTAACTGAGACACTTTTTCTCCCGAGAACATTGAAGTGCTTGGCTGTGTATGTGTCCAAATGTTGCATGGATCAAAACCACCCAAATGGTTCTCTTTGCAACTTCGACTACAGATCCAGAATTGGCCCAATTTTACAGTCCAATCTCTCAGCTGTCATTCCTAAAGTATTGGGCTGGGAAAGGGCTTTCTGAGCTATTATGGCCCACTAGTCATGTGCTTATTGGGCTTTGTTGGATATCACATAATGACTTGTACAAAAATAAGAAAAAAAAATCTCCAAATCCGAAAGGACTTGGAAATTGTGAAATAAATAAATTTATGAGTATAATGTCTCATAAATACATTACTATAATAACAACTCCTCTTCAGGTAAGTTCCGCCTTTGCAAAGTTAGTGAAGATTCAGATGTTAGCAGCCTTACCTTACACATGTATCATAAATATACGCTTCTCACATATTTTGTGCGGAGCATTCTCTTATGTATCAATACGATCAATATATAATTATAGCATATCCTAAGCACATAATCAACAAATCATATTTTTGATGAGTATGATTTAGCCACAGTCAATCTCCTAATATATGAACACTGAACATTATTTATTTATTTTTATCTATTTTAAAATTGAATTGAATAATAGACATTTTAAACTAATTTCTCCAACAGCTGTCTTTTTATATATTGTAAGGGAAGGTGCCAGTGTGGCACATGAATCCAAGCACTCACACGTATAATAAATAAGTTGTGGACCTATACTTACCTTGTCGTCATTCAAAAAGTAGTTTTTCAAAACTTAGACTCAAGTGCTTGGATACTTTACGGTTAAAAGAAATCTTTAATCGTGTGGATCTGGCAATTTATTACCATCACCATGTAATTATTTTTTTTGCACAATATTTTTTTAATTAATGACAGTAAAATTATTTCTCAACCAATACTAAAGTTATTACTAAATTAACACCCAATTATAATTGTATTATAATATGTATAAAAAAGAATACTCCGTATAAGATTACACTTCTGACTTCCCTCAAGCAAAGAAGGATCTAAGCCCTTTTCATCCAACATATTTATCACGTGCATTTTTAAAGCAATGGCTGTAGCCTCAGATTATTTTCAGATGTTTATTCTCTGTAAAAAAATAATGTATCAGCGTGTGGGGCCAGGTGCTGCCACCGCCACCAACTGTTAAATGTGCCACTAAGAAATCCCCCCGCCGTCCATTTTTCTGAGGTCCGCATTATTGACCTGTTTCTCATTTTATAAATTCCCTTTCTCTTTTTCTTTTTCTTTTTCTTTTTGATCATTAGTTGCGTCACGCCCAAAAGTTTTAACAATACTTAGGCCCCGTTCTTTTGGGTGGGAAATGCACCCAACCCACACCCACCCACTTTTTCCTTCATCTTTTCACTCTTTTCCACACTTAAAAAAAAATACCACTTCTTCCCACATTCACCCACTCCTTCCCACACATACATAAAACAACCATTTCCCATATTTGAAATTTTTTTATACTTTACGTAATTGTGTGTGCGAATAATCTGATAGCAATTATGAGCAGTTTTAATTTTTCGGATGTTATGGAACAGTTTATTTTTTTTCTTTTTTCTTAATTTTTTAATTTTTTAATTTTTTAATTCTATTTTTTAATGTTTAATTTTTTAATTTTTAATTTTTTTGTATTTATTTTTATTTTTTAATTTTTTTAATTTTTAGTTTTTTATTTATTTAATTTTTAAATTTTTAATTTTTCGGATGTTATGGAATAGTTTTATTTTTTTTCTTTTTCATTAATTTTTTAATTTGTTAATTTTTTTAATTTTTTTTAATTTTTTAATTCTATTTTTTAATTTTTAATTTTTAAATTTCTTAATTTTTTTAATTTGAATTTTTTTTTATTTATTTTTACTTTTTAATTTTTTAATTTTTTAATTTTTTAATTTTTTGATTTTTAATTTTTTTGATATTATGGAACAGTTTTAGTTTTTTTCTTTTTCATTAATTTTTTAATTGTTAACTTTGTTTTAATTATGTAATTCTATATTTTAATTTTTAATTTTTTAATTTTTTAATTTTTTATTTTCGGTTTTTAATTTTTTAACTTTTTAATTTCTAATTTTGCGGATGTCATGGAACAGTGTTATTTTTTTCTTTTTCATTAATTTTTTATTTTTCAATTTTTTCTAAATTTTTTGATTCTATTTTTAATTTTTTAATTTTTTAATTTTTAATTTTTTTGTATTTATTTTTAATTTTTAATTTTTTAATTTTTACTTTTTCAGTTTTTTGATTTTTTAATTTGCAAAAACATATTATTAAAAATTAAAAAATTAAAAAATTACAAATTACAAATTCAAAATAAAAAATAAAAAATAAAAAATACAAATGCAAAAAAACAAATTAAAATGAAAATAAAAATAAAAAAATTTTTAAAAATTTAAAAATTAGAATTAAAAAATTAAAATTTAAAAAATTTAAAAAATTAAAAATTAAAAATTAAAAAAATAAAAAAATAAAAAATAAACAATAAAAAATAAAAATAAAAAATAAACAGCAAAAAGTAAAAAATATAAAATAACAAAATAAATAAATAAATAAAATAAATAAAAAAATAAAAAAATAAAAAAAATGAAAATAAAAAAATAAAATATAAAAAAAATAAAAAACAAAAAATAAAAAACAAAAAAATAAAAAACAAAAAAAATAAAAATAAATAAATAAATAAATAAATAAATAAATAATAAAAAATAAAAAATAAAAAATAAAAAAATATAAATATAAATAATAAAAAATACAAATACAAAAACGCAAAAATAAAAAATAAACAAAATAAAACAAAACAGAACATAATAAACGAAACCAAAAAAACTTCATCATTATTAATTACTATCACAATAAAATTATTACATTATAAAACAAAAAAAATATTGATAACTAATACTTCAACTTCATTCAACTACTTTCAAAAAATAAAAAATAAACAAAATAAAACAAAACAGAACATAATAAACGAAACCAAAAAAACTTCATCATCATTAATTACTATCACAATAAAATTATTACATTATAAAACAAAAAAAATATTGATAACTAATACTTCAACTTTATTCAACTACTTTCAATTTTCACCCACACTCACCAACTTTCACCCACACTCACCCACTTTTTCCCACACTTTAAAAAAAAAAAACACACTCACCCACTCCTTCCCCCCCTTTCCCACAATTACCCATTCAACACCCCTCATTTCCCACTGAAAAGAACAGGGCCTTAGTGCCATACATTTCGATTTGCAAATCCGCTGAGGTCGTGCGATTAGGTGTGAGAAAAAAATTTGAAATTGAAAAACTTAAAACTAAAACGGAAAATTTTGCGATTGATTTTGGTTTCAATTTTGATTTCGGTTCAATAGTTTGAGATTTGGTATGGTTAACCGAAACCAAAACTTCACTTTAAAAAAAAAAAATACTAAATTATATATTACTCAAGTGTATATTTTTTGGAATGTTTGGTTGTAAGAACTTTTTGAAAAAAAAGAGCTTTTGGGGAGGTTTTAGTCAAAACAGCTAAATGAGTGCTTGATTAAACAGTTGTTTGGATCTAAACAACTCTTTCTCAAAAAGTTATTTCCATTAACCTTTTGAGAATAGTTGTTTGTAAAAATGACATAACTACCAAATAGTTTGAAAAAATTACGCCATATGCCATTGGCCTTTTGTAGTGATATTTGATGTTATGCATTATGTAAATTTAATCTATCCAAGATTAAATCATTCAAATATATAAATTTCAATTCATAATAATAAAATATGTAGCAAATAAAAAATAATATTTTAATTATCATTTAGATAGATATACACAAGTTGAAGAGAAAAAAAGATTAATAAGAATACAAATTATATATAACTAGTAACAAATTCGGGTTTCATCAATAAAGTTAATTTGTACATATGACATCAATTTAATTCTTTTTGGGAACAAAAAAAGATAGCTAGTAAATGAAAAAAAATATTTTTTTCATTAAATTAGCAATTTAGATATAAGGACACAAATGAAATTGTACTGAATATCTTTCTTAAAAACAGCTTGTTTTATCAAACACTTCTTTTATAAATAGCTAGTTCAAACAGTTAATAACTAATACAGACAGCTAACAGCTAATAGTTGTTTGCCAAATAAGACCTTTATAATTATTAAAAGAAAAGACTAAACATATAATAATGTTTAAATTAATATTTGATCTCTCAAATAGTTAAATTAATTAAAAAAAGGAGTGAAAATTGAGATTAAAAATTTAAATTAACGGTTAACCGAGAACCGAACTGAAAATCCGGTTAACCTAGTTTTTCGGTTTGGTTACAATTCACAATTTTCCCGAACCGAAAAATTCGGTTAACCAAAAATCCGTCAACCGAAAGTTTCGGTTCGATTTTTGATTCATAATTTTTGCGAATCGACTTTCTGGTTAGTGGATTAGGGTTAACTAAATTTTCAATTAACTGGTTTTGATCAAGATTTGATTCATAAAAATTCCTTTGTATTTTGAAAGGATACCATCGAAAATTGGGGTGGATTTGAAAAAAAAAAAAAAAAAAAAAAACTATTCATGGCATCTGGGTCTATGGACCTTTGTGGTTGGGTGTACCCTATATTTTATGAAAACTAGAGGTGCCAAAAGCAAATTACGTTAAAACCACTCAAAACCAGACCTGATCAAACGGTTCTCACAGAATAAAAGGCTCAAAAATAAGCTAATTTCTCTTGAAACAGCTAGATCCCAAAATTATTTTTGTTAAATCAATCTTTTTTCATTTTCAAAACTTTTTATTGTGCATTTTATAATTATTTTTCTATATGTGTTAATTCACCTAAAATAAATTTTATAATTTTATATCTAAGGCACATTACACAATTATCACAACAAAAATCATACCGTAAATAATATAATTGCCCTTTAATGTATTAATAAAACTGAACTAGGTCTACATATTTATATTATCAGGCCAAACATGCAAAAAAAGAAGGAAAATATATTATTACTAATAATAAGAGATCAAGTGTCTCAGACGTACGTATCATTAAATAAAAAGTCATTGAATATCATATTTAGAAATCTATAGAAATTAATTAGAACTCATCAAATTTTGAAAACCCAAGAAATAAACACAATACTTATCCAAAATTTTTTAAATATGTGAATCTATCTATATATCTATATCTATATAATACATAATAGTAAAGTTTCAATAACTATCATTTCTTTTATTCTCATTAACTTGAACTTTTCAACCGTTGGATTAGATGATTAATAAATAATGACCATTGATTTACTTTAATATCTCTCCTATAATTTCTAGATAGCTGTATTCCCTTACCTTACTCCATCCCACGCTATCAATTACTCCATCTTAAAAAAAACTGTCTGGCGTTCACTTCTCTCTCCCCCTAAAATAACTCCTCACGCGTTTGGGTATGAAAAGCCCCAGAATTTTCCAGACACCTTATCTGCCTCTCAACGTTGCTCCTCCCTCTCTCTCTTCTCCAGTGTGTGTCGTGTTCTTCCCCTTTGTCTCTCTTCCCTTGTGTTTGTTTGGGTTGGTTTTCAACAAAAAATAAGTAAATCATTATGTCCATTGAAGAACCGAATATGGCTATGGTGGAGGAGAAGGAGAAGGATGACCTCGCCTAACCCTCTTTCAATTTTCTCTTCCTAGCTTCTACCCACTATTAATCTCCCCTGTAAGTCTATGTTTTCAATTTTAACATTTGGTTGTGTTTTACAGGTTATTGAAGTCATTGATTTTAGAAGATGCGTTGGTGTAATCGAAGAGGGGGCAACCAAACGGTGGATTTGAAGCTGAATCTGGCGGCGCCAGTGAGGGGGAGGGCAGAGTAGTCGTCGCCGCCATCACCGTCACCGGCACGTTCGTCGGCGCCGGTGAATGCAGATCTGAAAGGTTTACTGGGTATTTTGGCTTGGAAATTTTTTGGGTAGTGGGTGTTTTGTTGAGAGATTTAATGGGTATTAACATAGTGACATTTTTTACGCTGCTCCTCCCTCTCTCTCTCTCTTCATATGGTATGAAATATGGGGATTGATTGACTCACATGAAAAGTACTCATAACATAATTGTAGACAATATGTGTTATCATCCCCCCGGTTAATTTAAGTCGAGCAATCACTCTTTTAATTTAGCTCGGATTTTTTTTAAAAAAATCTAACTCTGCTTTGCACAGGTCGTTCCAATTGAAGGAGAAGAAAAAAATCTTACTCAGTTTTGCACAAGTCATTCCAATTGAAGGTGGAGAGAAAGAAGCCTCAAATTTGAGAATTGAATCCAGATATGTCGTTTGGCATTTCCAGATATATTGCACAATCTCTCTTTTATGTTACCTTTTAATCTTTTAAAAAAAAAGCTGACTCGGTTATGATATGGTTTGGTGAGAATTTTGTGGGTTTTGGGTGTTCTGTTGAGAGGTTTACTGGGTATTAATATAGTGATGTTTTTTAATTTGGTTTTTAAGGGGTTAAACATAATACTAATGTCAATTTACTTCCCCCCCCCCCAAAAAAAAACTAACTCTGAAATTATATCTACAAGACTTCTATGCATCCACAAACTCTTCCCCCCACGTCGCCCCTACCCACTCACAAATACCTAACTGCCCCATGTGAATAAAAGTAAACGAGAATGTATGGTGAAGAAAAACTAGAATAAACAAAAATACAACGTTCACAACAAAATGCAAAAAAAAAAAAAAAAGATATGGATGAGATAAAGGAGTTGGAGCCACGCCAACGTGAGGTGCTTAAATAGGTATTCTCATCCAATTCCAATGATAGAGAATATAATTTGGATAATAATTTTGGTCAGCAATCTAATCTATTCATTCTCCATTCATCACTAAGCAGTTATGATGCGACCCTGACTTGGATTTTGGCCACTGATTAATTTTCAACTCTTTTTCTCAAACACAAATTGAAAGAAAATTATTTGATGTTTCTAAATAATGAATTCATTGGTTGAAACACATGCCTTTGGTTTATAATAGTGGCTATGGTGAAAGGAACATCATTTCATCAAATCTATGTTCTTCTATTAATTTGATGATGACATTTGTCATTAAAACAATTTGAATTTTAGTGTGTTTATGTTGTAAGAAGGTTATTTTAGCGTACAGATAAGATTGTTTAAGGCATGAAATGATAGAATTTTAAGGAAGAAAATAGCAGCAACTCCTATTTTAAAAAAAAAAAAGTTGTGTTGAATTGGTGGATTGGTCAAATTCGAGTATGATAATAGATGATATATTCAACTTTACTTGATCTGACAAGGGTAATAATTATTAAATAAACCAAAATAGCTGCAAATCTGTGAATTCATTGACCGTAAAAATAAAATGTAAATTTAGTCTGAAAAAATAAGTTGAAAAAAAGGACGTGATAGTTGAAAAAAAAAAGTCAGATCGGCTCGAACTAAGACATCCCACCAATCACAATGCCCCAGATTCATGCATAAAAAAAAAAAAACAAATCGCTCACTAAAAATAGAAACATAACAATCCAATGTCTCATCTTTCATCTCTCATGACATAAAGACAAAAATTTGCAGGTTGAATGCCACAAATTAGCTATGATGATATGAGATGAGAAATTGACCTTTCAAATTAATCTTAATTAATCACAAACAGATTAACTACATAGTTTATTAAGAAATAGGATTTGAAGCTTAACCCATAAAATTAAAGACCCACCCAACTAACTGCCCACCAGTAGCTTGGACGGTCAACTTAACCCCAGAAAAAACAAGCTTGGAAGCAGTCAGGTAGGACATCACAGACAGCTAAGAAACGCAGGTGACGCACCAACCAGACTTTTTCTTTTGTTATCTATGAAATTAAAACCCCTCCAAGAAAAAAATTTGATGAGTAAATCCTATTTATTACGTATTATTCATAATTAATGTCAATATCAGAAGTAAATCCATTCAATTTTGTTTGTGATTAATTAATTCAGAAAAGAATCATTAAAACCAATTGATTGGGTCATTTCCATGTCACACGTTTATCCTCTTCTTATGTTGCTCAATTTCCTGCATAAATAGATAGGAGAGAAAACAGAACACACAGAAAAGGGTACTGATTGATATTAGTCATCTGAATTTGTTCTGAAATGTACAATATGGAGAATGTTGTGAAACATGTTATGAAAGAGAGCAATGCAGTATCACCGCCACCACCACGGTCATCACCGCCACCACCACCACCGATATTAAGGGCTGAGCAGAAGAAGATTATGGCTGTGGCTTATGCTAAGTACAGTCGGAGTTCATCTGTGAGCACCGCGACTAGAGACTTGTGGGAACACCTGTTTGACCAAGGTTATAGAGCTGATGTTGTTATTCATACAGATCATGGTGGTCAGATCTATGCTCATGCTTGTGTTTTGGTATGATCTATGATCTCATCTTTCAATCCTTTTTTTTGGGGGGTGTATTATATTTGATGAACATTAGAATGGGTTGTCAGACAGACATGTATCGGATGCCCCCAACTCGAAATTAGATAGTTCTAACAGAACTGAATTGATTGTTTGACAGGGAATGGCTTCTCCAGTGATCAGACAGATGTTGAAGCAATCAAAAGGAAGAGATCGAAGACGATCAATCTCAATTCATGGAGTTCCTCATGATGCAGTCCGAGTTTTCGTTAGATTCCTCTACTCTTCCTGGTAAATTGATTTCTAGCATTCTTTCTTACCTACCTACCCCAAGTTTTGTTTCTAACAGTACAATCATATATGGATGCTGAGTTTTTCTGCCGTTTATGTGCAGCTATGACCCAGAAGAAATGCAAGAATTTGTCCTACACCTTCTTCTGTTATCCCATGCTTTTGTGGTTCCTCATCTGAAGAGGGAATGTGAAGCACAGCTTGAGAATGGCCTGCTCAACATAGAGAATGTTGTTGATGTTTTCCAGCTCTCTCTTCTCTGTGATGCTCCACGGCTTAGCTTCATTTGTCACCGCGTGATCTTGGGCAATTTCAAGGCCGTCTCAGCTACAGAAGGGTGGAGAGTCATGAAGGAGGCTCACCCGATGCTTGAGCAGGGGATCCTACATACCCTGGATGAAGCTGAACAAGTGAGTAGCTCGCTTCATTCTCTCAATTGACTGGCTTATATGACTTGGTTTTGATTTCCTAGTCTCGGGTCAGTTTTATCTGGTCTAAAACTACCTGTACTAATTCAATGCAGAGGCAAAAGGGGTGGGAGAGAAAAAGGAAGGAACGGAAGATGTACATAGAACTATACGATGCAATGGAGGCTCTGGTTCATATATGCAGGGACGGGTGCAAAACCATTGGCCCTTACGACAAAGCACCAAAGCAAGACGAAGCCCCTTGTGGGTACACGGCTTGCAAAGCGCTTGAGCTCCTTGTCAGACACTTCGCTGCTTGCAAACTCAGGGTTCCTGGGGGGTGTGCTCAGTGTAAGAGGATGTGGCAGCTCTTAGAATTGCACTCGCGCCTCTGTGTTGACTCTGATCAATGCAGGGTTCCATTGTGCAGGTACCCCCTTAATTACAACTCAGTTTCCCTGTTTTAATTAAAACTAACTTGAAACTAATGAGGGATATTGGATCCACACTGAGTGGTGTTGTTATCAGTTGTTAGTCCATTAATTAACATGACAACATTTCGGGTTTTCAGGAACTTCAAGGAAAGAATTAGGAAGCAAAACAAGAAGGAAGAGATGAGGTGGAAACTTCTAGCAAAGAAGATACTAAGATCAAAGAGAATTTCAGGAGCACCATTCTTTTCCTTGGTTGCCAGCAGCTAGCTCTTCATGACAATTGAGCAGTCAATTTTGCCCAGCTGCCTTAGCTTGTCCCTAGTTTTTCCTTGCAAGGATGGTTTTAGATTCATTGTGTGATAAATGTATAAAATTTTTTCATTTAGAAGAGGCACAAAAACTAATAGTGTCATAGGAGGAAGAGAAATCGAATTTAAGAAATCTAATGTATTCAAAGTCTTGGTCTGAACTAATAATTTTGTAAATTATGTTACAGGGAGTTATAGGTCTAAATGGTTTGTAGTTAATGGGAAATCGTTTTTTGGAATCAATGCTACAAAATATGATTAATTTGTCTTGATAATTTTCCTTCCTAAAAGAAAATTTTAATTGCTTGATAGGTATTAGATGCGATTAACCGCTAGTGATTTCGAAAAAAGGCTGCTCCAAAACCTTATTATAAGGTAAATCTTATAATAAGGTTTTGGAGCAGCCTTAATCATTTGGCGCTTTTTTGCACGTTGAACATTCAATGAGAGTCTACTTTCATGATAACTTATTATAAGATAAATCTTTCACCAAAGATTTTTGTCAGATGATCGAAAAGGATCGGTCGAATATTTGACCTCGGGGGAGTCACCAGAAACAGTTCCTCCCTCTCATTATTGCAAATTTAATCCAATCATGTTGGGAAAGTCCATTACATTACCTATAGTAGACAACTAGAGAATGCACAGATATGACAGTACATGAGGTTGGCAACGACATATGCATCCAAATTTATGATCCATCCCATTATTCTTATTTTCTCGCGATTTCATTCAACAACTTGGTGATTTGGTCTTCCTTAATTTTGAAATTGAATAAGTATGGTAGCCATACATTATATATGGGTCAAAGACACAATCATATTCCAAAGTCCCAAAGCCCTTGATTTTGAAATTGAATTCATCTAATCTAATAAAGGTAAGTTGAAGATCAACAATTTTATTCGGGGTTTACCTTGCTGGATTAGGGTTCCGTTAATTAGGGTTTGGGCAATCAAAATATTTCACGTTGTTATATTTTATAGTGCGTTGGTGTGAGCAATGCATGGGATGAACCGCATGGTTAATAAATGATCAGGTCATAACAAGGTGGATCAATACCTTACAAGCTTGTTCAATGATATATATGATATTTTATCAACTATGTTTCATGTAACTTAAGTAATGTTGCATTTGGTCAGGTTTATTACTAACAAATAGCAATTGAATTTTTATTCTAGTGTAAATGAGGCGTATTGAATGATGCAGGCAAATTTATACACAAGTTTTTAATAACAGTTCCTAAAAATTTTACGGTTGAATTAAGTGACAACCACAACAAATAACAATTGATACTTAGCTATAATTCCCTTCTTTTGTTGACACTCAAAAAATAATGTTGTTATAATTATTATAAAGATGGTTTTTTTTTAAAGGGAAAATTAGGAGAAGATGGTTCAAGTACATAATGTAGTCATCTTTAGGTCTAAAAAGGTCTTTACTATGAAGCAGACTCGTGATCAACACAGGGTCGATCAAGCGGTTTGATACTTATTTCCTCTCAAGAAAGATTTCGGGTTTGAGTCTTGTAAATAAAGAAAATTTGTGATGGGTACCATTCATTAGGTTAAACATAGCTCGACTCCAGTAAACTTGAGAATCCAAAACCAAAAAAAAAAAACAAAGGGAGATGCAGAAGCACGATTCGCATTCTCTGTCCTGATTGAACACAACAGTTCTTGACTCTTGGGAAATTCGTTTTGAGGAGACACAAACGCCTGATTTGTGCTTTCATTGTTCTGATTCTAACAGTACATTCGTAAGTTCTTAACCCTTAATCTATTACTTAATCTTCCTTGCCACATTGTAGTTCAATAGTTCTGTTGCGCTGCATATTACTTGATAATGGCTAGTGTCGCCGTTATCCTCTTGGTTCGTCTCTGATTGTGATCATGTTCATTGTGAATTCCGCTGAGTGCAATTTTTTCTTTTTGGGTGTATTTTCATGTCTTTAGATGGACCTATGTGCTGTTAATGTGAAATGGTTTTGCTTGACTGCTCACTTTGGCATTTTCGCAGTCACCTGGTGTGCATTATGATGAATCATTGTTCTTTTCAGGGGCTGAAGAATTTCAAATCATGATAATGATTCCCCATGAGTTGTAATATTGGTTATTCATGGAAAGCTTAGGCATAACTTCATGAGAACTTCTGCATGATATTATTGGTATTGGTATATTAATTTTAAAAAATTATGAACAAAGAAAGCTGGGAAAAAAAAAGAGAGTAAAAAAAAACATTTGACAGGGGATTTGAGAAATGATAGACCACCGTGACTATGCTATATTCTTCCAATGGTGCTGAAAAATCCTATATTTATTGAGGCTTGATGCTTGAGAAGCTTGTGCCCAGTAACTGGCGGAGATTCTTTACATATTTCTTTGACCTGGAGGGCCAAAATTTCTTGTCATTGCCTCATATGATCTAATGCCTGACATTCCTTGTTGTACATTTTCCCATCTTTCTGAAAGAACAGCACTATAAACATGAATGATCTCTTGAACCGAAAAGTTGTATTGGTTCTCTGTTTGTCTTTTTCACTCATTTACAAAGGGCAAGAAGCAGTAGTCTCTAGCTTGATGAGGACATACTTTCATCACCTGAGCTTTCATCGTGTCTAAGATTAAACTTGGCGATAACTGGTAGGGAGGGATATGCAGATATTCGGAATGATCTAGCTGTTCCCATAGCTGACCTCTCTTCTATGTGTCCTACTTCCTTGCACACATTATCCAATATACAGAGGAAGTCCCTTACGATCAAGAATATCCTAAGGGGACGGGCTTCTTCCTTCGCCGTGTCACCATGGAAATATTCAGTCACATCTCTCACATAACCTAGTGCTTTCCTTTCATGCGCCCTGACCGTGGCTATTCCCTCTTCAGCTTCTGTGAGAAATTTTCTCATTGACTCGAAGAATCTTCCCTGCATATCTGGCCTTTCATGTTGCAATACCTGCCTGACTTTCTCGAGCCCCATTTCTAGCTTCGATACATAGCTGCTTAAGACATCTGAGTCCATCCCAGCTGCACTTTTCACACTGCTAAGCTCTCTGCTGAGTCCAGAAACTATCTGCAATCCTTGCTTCCTGAACAGCTCTTCCTTCTTGGCAGAGCTCATTTGATCTGGAAGGGTTTGAGCTGTCACATGAGAGCCCTCATACCTTGTGATTTCTTGGACAACAAAGTGAAGTAATGTGGTCTTTCCATCTGCCCCTTTTATATCTACAAGTTTCAAGAGAGTGTCAAGTTTAAAGGCTTTAGCAGCCCCGCGGTTTGTTCCCACATTCATCCTGTTCCCTGTTTGCAGAACAGCTTCAAGGAGTTTAAGGAAGAGTCTGCTGTGCCTCAACTCTTCGCTCGCTGTCTGTAAAATATTGTGAATAGTAGTTAGATAATCAGGAAAGTTTCCCCCCAAAAGCTTTTTTTGCGCGGGGGGGGGGGGGGGGGAGGAGGAATCTCATCTTATCCATCTAAACTAGCTGTTTCTAGCTCACTTCCTGCCTTACCTCAAGGGTTTCAAAGGATTTTCTAAGATATTTCACTTCTGTGTCAAAGTTAGCTCTGTATAACATAGCTTCAACTCGTTTAAATGCATATGGTACATCTAGTATTCCCTTCAGAAATCTCTCAGCTGAACCCAGCTTTGAAATGTCACCCTGGTAGTCTTTCAGTTTTATTTCTTCTTCCTTTGTTGGTTGCATCTTGACCAATGTCTCTAAAAGCTCAGCACCCAGGCCTTCTGGATTGCCTATAACAAGAAATATAGACTGCATGTGAACAAATGCATACCGCTACCTTAACAGGATGTGTTTTCATGCATTCTTTCCTATACATGCTCATGATTTAAAGATTTTTTTTTTTTACAAGGGTAACCGGACCCAGCCCATTGGGCCCCTATCTCAGGGGTACCCAGTGGACCTGAACGGGTCAGGGGAAGGGGAATGTCAAAGCCCAGGCCCACAAACCTCCCACACACAATTGCACAAAGGCAGAATTGTGCCCCCCCCCCCCCAGGTTTGAACCCGGGTGGGGGGAGGACTTGTGGAGTGTTGGCCACCCGGCCAACTCCTCTTCGACATGTTCATGATTTAAAGATGATTCTATTACTATGTGCCTTTTATAGATATGTGTCAACTTTTGTAGCAAAGTGATCTAGGGGATAGAAAGATGAACAATGGTTTTATAGACAGATGCAGAAGCAAATATCCTCTAAATATGTGATTGCAAAATAGGTTTCAGTGGACTTTTGAGGTGCCCACATTCTGCAGGACTAGTGTTCTCCTTGGAATACATGTCACAAAGGAAGTTCGCAATGACTTCAAATTAGAGATTCCTACTTTTAATTCGAATCCTTCTTGACTTCTTGTTGACTCAAAGAACTCATAGACATAGGAAAGGCATGCAACTTCTTTCTGTGAAGTATTTTTCTCGTACTCTTGATCTGTGTTGGACAAAATTTCAAGATGGATTTCTGCATTGAATAGAATGGCTGATCACACCCCCCCCCCAACCCAAAACCACCCAAAAAAAAAAAACACAAGAAAGAAGAAAGAAGAAAAAAAAGACTTTTGGTATACTGTCCGATTTTCATGGAAACTAAAAGGTTATTGTGCACTGGTATCCAGTTTTCACTTTACTAATTCCAATGGTGAGTTTGATAATCATCACTGATCCACTTCTGTAGTCTCCAAAATCCCTGGATATCTTCAACAAGTATTAGCTCGGTCATTACCTGCATCATTCAACTATCTTATACATTGAGGAAGAGACAATTGAATGCTCATAACTTCGAGTCTTGGCTCTATATTAGAATACAGGATCTATGTTCTATAGGAATTTTTCGAGATACTTAAACCTCTATAAACTAGGTATGTCATTTCTTATGAGAAGAATAAGAGAAGTACTGACTCTGGTTTCTAAATAAGGCTAGGCAGGCAAAGAAAAGCCTTACCATCAAGAAGTGCTTCGACAACCTCATCCCGTGTCACATTCAACGCTCGTAATAGTATGGCTATGTTCTGCGACTTCTTTGGGTCTAAAACCCTGTTCTCTTTCTCAACTGGGGGAAGTACTGACTTCTTAGTTGTTTCCTTCTTGTCGCTTGAATTTGCATTGAAGCCAAATAGACTTTCCATCATTTCCTCATTTATTCTGCATTGATTCATCAAGAGTTAGTTATTTAAGCCATAGGGTGTTTGGAACGAAGCATGCAAAAACTTGGTAGCTTACTGGAAGGAGCTTGATAGCTGGTCCCAAACTGTGGTTCTGTCTGAGGTTGCCTTCACTTTGTCCCAATGCAGAGGCTTCAACTTTGGTCTTTTTTCATCCATATCATCCTCATTAGGTCTTCCTGAAGAGCTGCATCCATTATCTAATTCTTCAGCTGGTTTTACTGTCACTTTTCTTGCACCATCTGTCAAGTCTGGAGTTGGGAATTGTATTGTCGGTGGCACATGAGAAGACTCATTTGCCCCATCACTGGATATTTTCCTTGGTCTTGATAATGGTGGTCCTGGAGGTGGCGGTGGCGGTGGCGGCGGGGGAGGTCGCCCTGCTACTGGTGGCGGTGGTGGAGGAGGTCGAGGTGGAATTGGAGGCTTAGATTTCTGGTGGCCGGATTGGTTCCTGGGACTGCTTGCAGATTGAATAGGTGCTGCATTGGATGATGGGGCAGGTGATGCAGATTTTGCCCACTTGGGTAAATTTGACATCACTTCTTTTCTGCCTTGACCTTGATCCTCCCTTGTATGTGGTGGTTCTGACCCCTCTTCTGGCACTGGCAGGGGCGGTGGTGGAGGAGTGGACTTAATAGATGGGATGATGGCATGCTTGACAACATCAGGGCCAGCTGAGGTCCCGAAAAACCGTGATCTTGGTGAAGCCCTTTTTGAATTAGGAAAAGAATTGCCCACTTCATTCTCTGCTCTCGAAGCAGAGTTGAAGGAACTTCCATTGCTTCTGCTGCTTGAGCGCGAAATTGTTGCCCAGAAACTTTCGTCAGTGCTGCTAGCAACTGATCCATGAGGTGTATAATACATGGTTTCGCGGCCCTCCTCATCAGAGGATGATATAGTAGCAGCTGGTGAGTACCTCTGAGGCAAACTCCTGGCAGGCGGCGCCTTATTAAGGGGAGGCAGAGGCTGCAACTCAGGACTAGGCCGATACCTATCTGACCTCTTTCCCGGATTCAGCTTATGATAAGGCGATCCATTCACAATGCTGTCCTCAGCCACTGTGACTGATCTCTGATTAGTAGGCTCAGTCGCCCCAAAATACAGAAACCCAGATGGGGGTACGCTTGAATCCTCTGTGGCTGCATATCTCCCTGAATTCCTACCCCCAACAAGCTTCTGTGTCTCAACAGGGTGCTTCACTTTGTGCTTGTAAATGTAGAACGCCAATGCTGATAGCATCCCCAGTGTGACAATCACCACTGATACAGCTATTGCCACCTGCTTTGTGGGCTTAGTAGGCTGGGTTGCAGTTGGCATTGGGCCTGACCCATTTGTTGTCGCGGATGGCGGAGGTGGCGATGAGGCCTGATTTGGGGTTGACCCAGATGGGACCTCCGGGAAGAAGGGCTCATCCGGATCAACGCCAGAGCTGTCTACCGGTGGTGGGGGCGCCGGCAATGATGATGAGGAGTCATCTTCCCCAGGTGGTGGGGTTGAGCTCTCTGGGAAGAGTGGTTGGTGGAGGATTCTTCTGATGTTTTCAGGTATTAAGGGCAATGAATAGTGGGGTCTTGATCTCTCACCATTGGCTAGAACAAGAGATAAGGCAAGTGATGTGATCAAGATGACCGGTACAATGTTGAAGGTATGAATTTTCATTGTGAGTGATGTGTTTGAGGTTGTGCTGGTTTGTTTTCTCTATCCCAATTCATATCTGAATTCATTGACTGTTGTTGGCTTTGCACTTCTCTCTGGTTTTTGGCTCACAGATGGCTTGAGAGAGAGACACAGAGAGAGAAAGAGAGGACCTTCTTTAGGCTGCAGATCTGGATGCTCTTAGTTCAGAAGAGGTGTGATGTAAGCAGGTAGTTTTACTACTCTATTTTCTCCTGGCATTAGCCATTTAGCTAATTTCTCCTTTTTCGTTTTGAGTACTGTTAATGTACATTTATTTTTGGTTTTTATTTATTATCTTTCTGATTTGCTTAACAAAAAGAGGTGGCTGTTCTGCTGGGAGATCTGCAAGAGAGAGGGAGACAGGGGACAAGGCAAGTGGTAAGAGAATCAACTTTTGCTACTATATTTTTTTCTTCTTTTTTTTCTTTTTCCTCCGTGTTTTGAAGGACGTTAACGACAAGATAGTGCTATTACTATACAGTAATCTGATTTCATTTTCAGCTATTAATAATGTGGTTAAATGCTTGAGTATGACTTCTTGCTAGTAGGCTAGCACCCCTCTCTGTGGAGCAACCTACTGCAAGCATCCATGCTTAAAGGTTCGAAGAAGCTCTCTCTGTCTCTCTCTTCTTGTGAATTTCCCATCATCATCGTGATCAGTCATTGAGTGCACCGTAAACAAACTTACATGAGCTCATCCGTGGTAGGATCTACCGAACCGAATAGCTCTGTGTTGCTCATAGTAGTATATGATGTAAGGTCACATACTCATCAATTCTGAAGATTTGTTAATGGCATATTCTACTTCTCTCGTAGTAGTTGATTAAGCTATTTTCTTATTAGTCTAGTTATTAGATGCAGGCAAATAAGGAAACACAACAAAACAAAATGTATAGTTGTCTTTCATATGGTTGTTTACTTGTTGTACGTACTGTATACTATACTGCCCAACTGTTGAGAAGGATACTGGCTTACATGGCTGAGAAAACTGGGTTCAATTATGTCATTTGATGCCTCTGTTCATGAGTTAACAACCTTTAAAGAAAGGAGGGCTTTTTTTTTTTGTTACTTTTGATTTCTCTATCTTCTCCCCGGTTTTGGTGGGGGAATATTGCCAATTTGCCATGGACAAACAGATGATCAAAGAGAATATGCTTTTAACTTTAGATTTATGTGTGTATGTATCACATTTTAATTTGTTTATTTATTTTTTATTTTTTGGGGTCTTGCAATTTGTAAGTAGTGGAAAGAGGAAATCTCTCGTAAGTGTAAAGACAACACCATCCTTTATGCTTTAACCCTTACTTGGATCCACACCCTTAATCTCCAACTTTTGTTAATTATTTCCATTAGTTTAAGAAAGTTTAGTTACTTAAGTATAATGATTCACCAATCCCTACATTTTTCAATTATTATTAATATTAATTAATTACTTGTAGGGATCTAACTTTAATTATTCCCAATCTTTATCATTGCATCGATCACATTACATGAAATAATCATCTTTTTTTAATTTTCCTTTTCTTGGGCACCTCTCTTTCTCTCTCTGTGTGTCTGTGCTTATCTGGAAAGAGTGAGCTCATATGCAACTTTGCTGCCACTTCTGTCTTTTTCTTGATAGATAACGAGGCCACCAGCACTTGTTTTTGGACAAAATACCACCAAAAAAACAAAATTGGCTCATTTCTTGAGCCGACACCTTATTTCTGGACAAAGTTCCCAATTATTTTTCCAAAAAAGGATTATAGCAAACAAAATAATAAAAGAACATTAGTTATATTCGTTTAAGGAGGTGATTGATTGTACTCTAGTCTGGACCAGACTTCATTAGATCCATTTTCAGATCCATGCATTATCATATGTGATGATAATATTTATGAATCTTTCAAATTATTCTAGACCGTCTCATCTGAAAAATATAGTAACATAGATAATTTACATTAATTTTTAATAATTATGTTAGTGATTAATAATTCATTTAAGGTGACTTTGATTAGAGTTATTCCTTGAAACTTCTAAATAAAACAATTCTATGGTTTAATTTTTTAGGGAGAGTGTTTGAAGAGGTGGAAATGCAATCTCTGTCAAGTCAATTTGCAGGAACACTAATCTTGTGTCGGTGGATGCCATCCCCCCCCCCCCCCCGGAAAAAAAAAAAAAAAAAAAACTCTTGAAGAGGAATGAGTTGAAACTCAAGGAAAGTATTTTACACTTTAAACAGATGATTAATGTAAACTAAATTATAAGGGCATCCTATAGTCAGGAGTGAGGACTATCATATTTTTCTTTTTACCCTTTTTTTTTGGTCACATTGCAATGTAACTAAGGAAAGTATTTCATTAATTTTTATTAGAAAAATTAAAAGAACATTATTTAATCTCCATGCATATTCTGGCTTTCCAAGTCTTTTGTTTTCAAAAATCAAGATGTGGTCAATCAATCATCATGATCATGACTCCATCATTAATTACATTATGGAAGTGGAACCGAATCAACCGGTCCACAAGCCTCAAAGCAACAAGATTTGCTGTGAAAATTATATTCATTTCCACCAAAATTTCAAACTTTTCCTTTTAAAAAAGGATTTTTCAGTAATAATATATTTTACTTTGAGAGTATTGGACAATAATATTCCCAATTTTGAAGTGTATCATACTATCAACTTATTTACTGCTTATATACCAATATCAAATTTGAATGTGTTTAATATATAAACATTAAGGGCCTATTATTTTTGTGGGTAAATTGGAGCTGGTAAAAGGATTAAGTGGGTTGAACTAGGTTGATGAAAGTTAAAGTGGGTTGAAGTAGATTGAAGTGGGTTGAATTTTTTTTATGTGATAAATTGAACTTGGTTAAAATAGTGAAAGTAGGTTGAACTGGGTTGAAGTGGGTTGAGGTTGATATTTTAGAATTGACCCACGAAAAGAACAGACCCTAAATATATACCTGCATCACCAAGTAAAAATACATTCAAACTCGAAATTGATATATAAACATTAAATAGACTGATAGTATAGTTCACACTTCATAGACGTCCAAATTCAAAGTTTGAAGTATTATCATCTATAATACCTTTGAAGTATAGTATATTACCGTCCAAAATCCCTTAAAAAAAAATAAGTGAATTAACAAGTGAAGTCTATCTCGGACAATATAGATGAAATATAGACCCTTATTTTGATTTATCGAATATACCTAAAAAAAAAAAGAAGAAAAAAGTTGCACACACAAACAAGAATAACAGTAATATGAGCACGCCAAAGAGACTAAGGCCCTGTTCTATTTTGCGTTTTTTAGGATTTAGCTAAGAGCTTACATCTCCTTACAGCTTCTTACATCTCCTTACATCTTCTTACATCTTCTTACATCTCCTTACATCTTCTTACATCTTCTTACATCTCCTTACATCTCCTTACATCTCCTTACATCTTCTTACATCTCCTTACATCTTTATTTTATTTATTTTCTATTTATTTTGTATTTATTTTGTATTTTTGTATTTTTTTATTTTTAATTCTTAATTTTAAATTTTAAATTTTAAATTTTTTTGTTCTTTATTTTTTAGTTTTTTTTATTTTTTTATTTTCTTTATTTTTTAAATTTTTTTTAATTTTTCATTTTTCATCTGTTATTTTAAATTTTTAAATTTTTTTTAATTTTTTAATTTTTTAATTTTTAATTTGTAATTTTGTAATTTTTAAATTTTTTATTTTTTATTTTTTATTTTTTATCTTTTTTGTTTATTCTTTTATTTTTCATTTTTCATTTTTTTCACTTTTTATTTTTTATTTTTTGTTTTTATTTTTTATTTTTAATTTTTTTAATTTTATATTTTTAATTTTAATTTTTTAATTTTTTAATTTTTTAATTTTAATTTTTAATATTTATGTTTATTTTTAATTTTTAATTTTTAATTTTTAATTTTAAAATTCTCAAAATTTTCAAAATTTTTAGTTTTATTTTTTATTTTTTAATTTTAATCTTTTAATTTTTTTATTTTTATTAAAAAATTAAAAAATTAAAATTAAATATAAAATTAAAATTTAATATTAAAAATTAAAAAATAAAAAAATAAAAAATTATGAATTAAAAATTAAAAAATAAAAAATAAAAATTACAAATTACAAATTACAAAATTATAAAATAGAAAATTAAAAAATAAAAAAAATATAAATAAAAATAAAAACAAAATTTAAAAATTTTAAAAAATAAAAATTAAAAAATAAAAAAATAAAAGTAAATAAATAAAGAAATAAAACAATAAAACAATAAAATAATAAAATAACAAAAATTACAAAATTACAAGAAATACAAGAAATAAAAAAGTAAAAAATAAAAAAAATGAAAAAAAATTAATAATAAAAAAAATAAAAATACAAAATACAGCTTCTTAAGTATATTATTTTAATATTATTATTTTTCATCTAAAACAAATTATACTATACAACTCTTTTACAATTCAACAACTCCTTATATCTATCCTTACAGCTTCTTACAGTTCCTTACAGCTTCTTACATCTTCTTACAGTTCTTTGCATCTCCTTACATCTCCTTACAGCTTCTTACATCTCCTTACAGCTCCTTACATCTCCTTGCAGCTCCTTACATCTCCTTACAGCTCCTTACATCTCCTTGTATCTATCTATCTATCTAAAACGCGAAATAGAACAGACCCTAAGCTAAGAAATAAGAAACAATAGCTACTGCTTTTCATGATAGGAGCTAAGGGCATTTCCAGTCGAAGTTTTAAAAATTGAAACTCAAATATGCCACATCAACAAAAATTTTACTTTTTTGGACTTGCATTTCATCAGTTCTCCAACCCATGAAACTCTAATTTTGATTACCCAATAAAAATATTTGTTATGAACCCACATTAACACACAACCTTTTTTTTTGAATCACTTAAAAATTATATAGTACACACAAAAAAAGGCAAAAAAGTAAAAATATTTCTATTGGATGAAAAACAGTCCGCGAGAAAGACTGTGTTGGCGGTCTCCCACGCGAGTCAAACATGGCAATTCCTTGGCTGGGAGACAGATTACTGACACACGGGCCTCATGACCTCCCACGCATGTCTCCCGCTGCGAATACCCTAATTAAGCAGGTCAATTCAAACGCCTGCTTATAATGATTGAAGACGACCCTAAATTCAATGCAAATTCAATTCGTATGTCTCAATAAGTTCCCTAGGCAGATTGTTGAGGAATCAAATGTCCAATTTAATGCAAATTTAATGCAAACATTTTTTGCGTACATTACGAGAGTGTTCTTTCAACTTAACCTTAAATGTGAAAGGTTTTAACCACCTATTAATTATCCATTTAAAAAAAGATAAAAAGTTGATGAAAATTTTACGAGATATTTATTATAATTCATTAATTATATATCCAACTTGAAAAAAATATATTCAAAAAGTAACTTTTTTAAGTATCCGAAAAGTGATATTTCCTGGTGATAATTGTTGGAAATTTACCAGGAAATTATGCCAACTACTGACTCTCTTTTTCATATCTACTATTTGTCTCACATAGAAGGATTAGAAGTCTCTTATGGAATTTTTATTACTCCCTTTTCCTTAGACTTGTTGAATTCATTTGGCATTAGTTATTGTTAGTATTGTAGGGCGAGGGCTAATTTTTTGGAGAAAAATTCTTCTAATTTTTGTTCATTGGCATAATAGTCAACGATTACTTGTAGATTCTTCTTCCACTTTTCCACTGGTACCGGCCAGTGGGCAGTCTTCATCTCCTCTTTTCTTCCTCACTATTCTCTCTTCCATTGATATGGGCGATTGTAGTCCTGTGTATTCCGAACTTTTGGCCGTGAGTGCACTCGTCCAGAGGCTAGCTGTATAAATTTTGGGAAACAATTGGCTGCTTCGATTTGCACCTTGATCGAATCCAAATAGCTTTCAAGACAGTGGTAGTCCACGGCACAACTCTTTCTCATTTCCCATCCATTGATTTCATTATATTTTTCTTACAATAATAACCATGTAGACAAATTTGTTGCCTATTTGTAGATGCCAAATAGCATCTGCAACAAAAGAAAATAAAAAAAAAAAAGAAAAAAGATGCCAAATAGCACAATTTATTGTTTTTTTAAAAATTTGATTTTACTTACGCTGCCCGCTGTGGTCAGATATGTACCAAGTATTCGCTATATAATCGTACTCACCAAATTTTAAGGCACTAATGAGTGAGTAATACTGTGGGACTGGCGTAAACTACTATAGTACTAGTCAATTATTGCATTTACGCAATAAACCTTTTGGCACTTACAAAAAACTTTTTGGCAATTAAAACACATGCTTAGGTAGAGGCAGAGCCAAGATTTAAATCAAGGGGGGCGAGATTAATAATATACATAATTAGGGGTAAAATAAACATAATTATTTATAAAATAACAAAATTAAAAAAATTGAGCATTTTTTAGAATTACCTTAAATTGGGAGTTGAGATTTAGAAGTTAGGAGGAGATGTGAGGAGTGGAGGCGGGCCTGGTGGGCAGCGGCCGGCGGCTGACCCCAAGTCAGAGAGAGAGAGAGTGGGCAGTGGGCAGGGACAGCAAGTATAGAGAGAGAGCGTCTGAGAGGGGACGAAGAACTGGGTGAGGGTCAGGGCATTTGGGGAAATAGTGTTCTAAAATTCAAAAAACCAAAAAATACAAAGGGCCTAGAGCAACTTGCAAGAGTCAAACACGCAACCGCTTGAAACAAGGAGGGGGAATAGACCACGCGAGCAAGGGCAACTTTGTGGAGTATATCTGAACGAATTGATACATATAGTTTTTTTTTTATCTACAAAAATATCCCATATTTAATTTTTTTTTCTCAAAAAGCTGGGGGTCAATTCACCCCCTTGCCTCAATATAGCTCCGCCCTTGTGCTTAGGTATAATAATACTGCATAATATTTAGATATTAAAAGTTACTTCAATCAAATTAGAAATTTCTCAATATATATATATATATATATATATATTGGCCCACAAAATGCTAGATTGGTGAACTTAAAAGAAGAATATCTACCTACTTAAGTCAAAAAAGGGAGAAGGATAATGACTTTATGAAAACGATTAATATTCACATTATCCTCACCATTTCAAAAAGAGATGATACCTGTCACCTTAGCAATCTAAAAAAAAAAATAAAAATTGCCTTTTTCTACCTACCAAGTCAATCATCAGTCAGTTACAACAACCAAAAAAAAATAAAGAAAAGGAATGGGATCGAGAACATTAACATATTCTTCCTATTGGCATTGCCTTTTTTGGGGGGGGGGGGGGTTTGAGGGTTGAGCCTATAACAATGGTTGTTAATAATTAACTTTTTTTCACACTTTAATAATTTAACCTCATCCTTGAACCTTTTTTTTTTATAAGAAGTATTTAAGAGGTGTTGCAAGGAAAGAAAAATGTATCCATAATCTTTGTTTAAATTTTTAATTTTTTTTAGAGGTGTATAAGAATGCTTGTATAATTGAATTCAAAATTTTGATATCAAATATATTTATTGAGATAGATATTATCGACCTCAAATTACAAGAATAAATCATTAACTCTTGGGTTATATTAAACATATATAATAAGCTGCATCTTAACAACACCACAAACGATCAATATAAATCCCATTTTAAGAAAATAGGCCACAACTTTGTGTAGATTAAAAAACCTGATAATTTTATAGTCTTTTTTTTTTAAAATATGAAAGGGAGCTTTAAATTAATGAAAAAAGGTGATTTGTGCTTTAATAATTATGCCTTGCTTAGCATTGCTTCAAAGGTGGATGTTTTGAAATAGAAAAACAAAAGAAAAATATGTACTTTAAAAGTGGATTTACTTACATATGATTCTATTCGCACGTCAAGAATAAAATACCTTTTACTTCATAAATAAATATATTTACCAAATTCTTCATTGCATTAGCATATATACAAAATCCTTGTCGGCAATTAAACATCCCCATCATCATATTCTTAAGAATTCCACCGACATTAAGGGTGCAACTGCTTGTCCACAGAAAATATTTAATGTTTATGTTTGGAATTCGGCCTTCAAACCGACTAAATAGGAATTTTAAATTTATTACTCTATCTGTTCCGTTAAAATTATCACATTTTGAAATTACAAAGAAATAAGATAATTTTTTTTATATCTTATTCTAACCAATCAAATTTTAAATTAGCAAGATTTTAATAATTAATTGGATATAAATATATATATATATATATATATATATATAGATATATAGATATATATATATATATATATATATATATATATATATATATATATATAGGCAAAACAAACCTATTAATCTTTCGACACCTGTCATTTGCAAAATTTTTTAAGATAACTAGTTTGAGTCTGTGCTTTGCACGGAGTATATTCAAATAGATATTCTGTAGATATGTTATCGAAATAATAAACAAATAATTATGGTAGACATGATTAATATTATAATTTAGAGGAGATAATGAAAAAATTCAATGAAAAAGTTAAGTATACAGCAACTTCGTACATAAATAATTGGATTAATAATTAAAAAGTATATGATTGTGACAAATGTCTCTATAAGTATGATGGAGACAGTGGATAGTGAATTTGTCACAAAACACGCTAAATTGGGTGATGATAAGTCAATCTATGATGCCAATGATAAAAAATCCACCTTCTCCTCTTGTTGTTGAGCAAAAATTTATGAAGTGGCTAATTGTCTAGTGAATTTAGGTAAATACTATTTTGAAGTCAGTTTAGTTTCAGTTTCACATGTAACAAAAATAAAATTTGTCTTTCAACGAAAATAATTTGAACATTATATTTATGCTAATACATAACTTTTTGGGCTATTTAAAGTGGCTCATTAGGGAGCGCTAATATAATTAAGTGTTCATACTTTGTGCATTTGGTTTTCATGTCAACTGAATAGTTTCATGAGTTTTGATATAAACTTCCCATGCCCTTATGTTCTTTTGCAAGAGATGGGTTGAGTTCACATTTGTGGGTTGAGGTATTTCTTAGTTTGAAGTGTTATGGCGATTTGGGATATTTTATTTTAAACAGTAAAAGATTAATCATAATTTTAGGTGTTTTATCAAGAGAATTTGATTATTGGATTTGTGTGGATTAAAAGAAAACGAAAATGATTTTAATTTTTCTTATGCGTTAAATAGATTAGATTTTGGTCAATTTATTTGAAATGTTAAAAAATTAATTATACGTTTAAGATTTAAATGAATTAAATTTAATTGTAAGATATGTATGCTTTGAAACAAAAAGAAAAATAGTTCGTTTATTTCCTTATGTCAAATAGATCATATTAAATGTGAAATAAATTCAGCTTCACGGGCCTAATATGATGATTGTGTTTTATTTTTAATTTTTTTTTATATTTCACATTCAACCCTTGCAATATGCTATATCATTCTTACAATATGCAATTTTTCAGCACAACCCTTACATCTATATGATCATAATTAATATTGATTGTGTTATCAAATTCAAAGAGAAAGATAACACCGATGATAACTACAATGACAACAACAACAATACTAAGAATGGAAATAATAATGAAAATCATATTTATATTTATATTATCTCTAATAATACATGCTCAAATGTATATTTGTATCGAAAAAGACAAAATAATAATAATAATCATGGAAATAAAAAATATTTATTATTTCTATATAAATTTGTATATTATATTATGTGTTAATAATAAGGTGTCACCTAAGGTTTTACGGCTTGTTCAGTAATTACAATTCGGTTTTCTTAAGTTAAAACTTCTAAAACATGAACTTATTCTATAATAATGAAATAATAAAAACTTTTATATCCATTATAATCCCTTAATCTCTCTTTGATAATTAGATGATCATAATTAATATTGACCATTTTATCAAATTCAAGGAGAAAGATAAAATCGCCGACAACGACAATGACGACAATAACAACAATAGTAATAACGGAAATAATCATGGAAATCATATTTATTTTTCTATTGTCTCCAATAAGGCATGCTCAAATTTATATTTGTATTGAAAAATACAAAATATTAATAATAATAATAATAATAATAATAATAATAATAATAATGGAAATCAAAAATGTTTATTATATGTTAATAATAAGGTGTCATATAAGGTTTTATGACTTGTTCAGTAATTATAATTTCGTTTCATTAAGTTAAAACTTCTAAAATATGAATGTATTTTATAATAATGAACTAATAAAATTTTTTATATCTATTATAATCTCTTAATCTCTCTTTGATAATTTGATGATCATTATTAATATTGATTATGTTATCAAATTCAAACGGAAAGATAACAATGACGATAGCGATAATGACGACAACAACTTAAATCGTATTTATATTTGTATTAAAATTTACAAAATCTTAATAACAATAATGACGGAAATTAAAAATATTTTGGTCCGTAGAAGCCACAATGGGCACTACAATATAATGAGGGAGGGGGGAATCGAACTTGAGACCTAATGCGCCTAGTAAATAGTACAATACAATGAGGGAGGGGGGAATCGAACATGAGACCTAATGTGGCCAATAAAGAGAGAGAGGTTATTGTACATACTATCTATTGAGACGGTTGTCGAGACAAATCCAATGGCTAAGATTGTTTGAGATTTTGATCCAACGGTTGTAAAGTAACATATACCCTAAATTTACTCCCATGTTAGCATTTTTCATTTCTTCAACACTCAACCCATTACACATTTTAGTATTTATAATATAAAGATTAATAGTTTTTATTTTTCTTAAAGGAATAGGAGTAAATCAATTGTAAACGGAAGATTTTCTTTTGAAAAAAGATTTTATAAAGTTAATAATGATAAAATATTGTATTACTTTTGATAAAAAAAAAGTATCTTATTACTAATTCTACTTCCAATATTCTACTACTTCAGATATTATCAAAACAATGTATCGTATTATAATTAAATAAATGCATCGGTTACGGATAATCAATTTTGCATTTCTGGTTTCCAACTTTTAACAAAGTTGGGCTACTAATATGGAATATTATAAAAGCAAATAGTCATACACATATTCTTATATTGTATATCTTATCCACCATAAAAACACTGTTATTGTTATCAAGAAATAATAAAGTATATTTGGTTGTCATCATTATTATTTTTCCTATCTATTTGAATATAAACAAATAATTATGAAATATTAGCGATCTTATAGATACAATACAATATTAGTTACAGTTCCTATACATATAAGAAAATACCACCAACCTTTACTACCAAAAGGTACTAATTTGCTTTCGATTTTCAAAGCACACAAGTCCAATCTAGTATCAACCATTAACAGTTGTAAGATTATGTACCTTTAAATCATATTATTACTGTGATGAGTAAAAACTTAGTAGATTTTTCAATTCTCAAAGTATGCAACTAGTCCGTAAAAGTATATTTCCTTTTAGCACATTCTTATTGTGATACTGTTACTATAAAACTGCATACAATTGCTGTAATTTACAAAGGGTGCGTAACATTAGTTATATTTACAATGTTAATTTGACAATTTTTTCAGGACGCTTAAAATAAAATATTACATAAATATTAGGAAGGAAAGAATATTTGTAAGGAGGAAAACAAATATTATATAATTATTTTTAAAAATAGTTTTTACAATTTTAGGGTAACTAATAAGTATCTCTTTATCATCGAGAAAATACAAGACACCCTACATCCGTAATTGGCTGCAAGTCTAGATAGAATGGGAGTGCCAAGGATTTGCATGGGTGGATTATTGGGCCCAAGTCAGAATAATGTGGCCTAGCTCGAATCCTTCGCCCATGTAAGCTTGATTATTGGACTAATGTGGCCGAGCTCACATCATTTTGAGGTCCTTCAAATACAACCTTTCAATCAATCATTGGCAAAGCTACCTCTAAACTAGAAGGTTGGAAAGCAAAATGTTCAGAAAAAGAAGGAAGAGCAATATTAATACAATCACAATTACAATCATTATGAGCATAGACAATGCAGTATTTTCAAATATCGAAAATCACCAGTAACCATATGGACAAACTCGATAGAGATTTCTTTTGAAAAAAATCTAATACATGAAAAGGAGGATTAGCATTTATAGCTTGAGACAAGGTATGTGTGCCAAAAAGCAAAAGTAGTCTGGACCTCCGCAATAGAAGTTGCTAATAAATTGTTCCAATAAAAACTGGCTCGGAAATTACTCACAAATGATTCTAGTTTATGGGTGCAATTAATTGAAGCCAAATATCTACAAAATACCAACTTTCTTAGCTGTAAAAGAAAAATATATGACTCACCAGCTTGGAAAAGTCTACTTAGTTGTAGAGATTTACTAAGAAAAGACATTATTTGAAAGGTGGAAAGGGGGCATAATGGCTTCCTTTGGTATGACAATTGCGTAGAGAGTCACAATCTAGCTAACACATTAAATATAGTTGAAGAAAATATTCCTAATCCACAGGAAAAGTTAGCGAGTTTATTCAGCAAAATACGAATTGGAATACTCCCAAACTCAAACAAACTTTTAATAGTCGTCGGCTGTAAAGAAAATATAAGGCATTGTTATTCCAATCCACAACACCCATGACACTTCTGTTGGGGATTAAATAGCTGAGGACAATTTAGCACAAAATCAGCCCCTTGGATAGCCCATGATTCTCAGCCCCAAGAAACCTCTAAATGGCTTTATAAGTGGATTTGAAAAATCAATGCCATGCCAAAAATAAAAAATTTTCTTTAGCAATTGTGTCGTAAAGCACTTCCTTTAGAAGCATCCTTATTCAAAGGAGTCACAATATTCAGCCAATCTGTCCACTTTACCTTGATGACATTAAGTCAATAGATCACCTATTCAGCGAATGTCTTATGGTCACAAGAGTTTGGAAAATAGAAGAAAGACACTAGTGGCTCCGAATTGATGCTCTCGTTGTGGGAAATCATGGTATTTGTGAGTGGCTAAACATAATTCAATATTCCTATAACTCAAAGATGCTCCAAAAACTTCATTTCTTCTTTGGAGCATCTGGATATCTAGAAATGCTACACTTTTCAACAATGGAAATTTCAACCCCCTAACATGCTTAATTTGAGCCCCCTAAAAAAAAAACGTAGTGCCAAATGAAGAATCTGAACTCGTATGTTGATTGATGATCACATTAGTGGATTTTCTACTCCCTCTCTCACCTCTAACCACTTTATGAGGTGGTACCTCTTATGAGGAATTTGTCAAAATCAACTTCAATGGATTGCTCAACAACTCTTTTGCAACAAGCGGATTCATTCTACGTGATTGGATGGATAAGTTAGTTAAAGTTGGAGCAATATATGCGGACATACATCTATTCTTGTCACGAAAGCTAGAACTCTTACAAATGGATTAGTTTAGTAGTTCAAACAGGGTCCAACAAAATTATTATTGAAGGCGACAACCATATTGTAATCCAAGTACTGAAATGAAACTTTTAGACGCCTTGGCAAATATTCAACATCATCAAAAAACGTTCGCACTTGATTGAACTAAAGATATGCATTTCATCATCAATCACATCTTTAGTGAGGTAAATATACATCATATTAGCTACAACATTTGGACATCCCATTTCAGGCTTGATCGATTTAGATTTTTGTTTTTCTCCATTTCTGGGAGTAATTCCAATTGATGATGGGTCCCGTCATAATTTCCCTATCACAAACAGGGATGGCAACGGGGCGGGTTGGGAAAGGGGGGCATACTCCCGTCCCCGCTCAACTCCCCGCCCCCCGTCCCTGCTCCGCTCCTCGTTGTGGGGAAAAAAATTTCTCATCATCCCCATCCCCAGAGCCCAGTGGGGATTTAATTCGCGACGGGGATTTTTACCAACAATTTTTTTTCCCTCATATATAAAAACTAAATTACAAGTTGGAGCATGGATGAAATGCCAAGCTGCACATCAGAATTAACTCAATCAATTGTACAAAGCTCTTGTAGGTTCCATGCAACTCAAATTTAACAAACTTTATCAAAGTTTATAATTCAACTCAAAAAAATTAAAGTTTAACAAGTCCACGTAACACAGTCAAATCAAAGTCTAAGAAGTCAAATACAATCCAATCAAAGTCTAAGAAGAAAAATAAGGATTATATATCTAGGATTTTTTCAAGTAAACTTACCTATCTAACCTTAATCTTATGTTTATAAATAAAATATTTATATACAATTTTAATTATAAATGGGAACGGGGTTTGGGTTTTTTCCCCAATTGAGAACGGGGAAGCGGGGATGGGAATGAGGATTTTTCTCCTGCGAGTAAACGGGGATGGGGACGGGGTAAAATTTTGCCCTGTCCCCATCCCGGCTCGATGATTGAATCTCGTCCCTTCCCCTGTTGCGGTCGGGAAGTTTTCCCCAATGCTGAGCGGGGCCCGGCGGGGGCGGGGATTCTCCCCCTACTGCCATCTCTAGTCACAAATGAGAATCCGCCAAAGAATTGTGATAGACACATGTCACAGTTCAATCACAAATTCCATAATAATTCGTGCTATTGATGGATATTCGGTCAAAAAATAGTTCATGCTCTGTCAGAAATTGCACTAGATTCGTATAACTGACACACTATCAAAATTCCCGCATTTCTGCCAAAATTTCTATCAAAATTTCTGATGGATCCACTTTCGGTCAAAGTAGTTCGTTAAATTGCATAGTAATTGGTGATTTTGACGGATATTCAATCAAACAATTATCCATGCCTTGTCAAAAAGACACTAAGATTCGCATAGCTGACATGTTGTCAAAATTCTTATTTTTCGTCAAAATTTGATTGCTGTTTTGTAGTAATTTCTCCATATTTTGATGAGTTCCAATCAGCTCCAAAAATGGTATGTCGATTTTGTGTTTGAAATGAATGGATTCAACATTATAGTAGAGCTTGTGGATTGTTTACGAGAGTCAAACACATATGTTGATTTTAATTCAAATTTTTTTATAGATGATAAAATACAGATGACAGAGTTCTGAGTTTAAAGTATAAGATTTGAGACACTTGTTATACATAGATACTAGGTTTGATTGCTCCATCTTTCATTACGTTATACTAGTCTTTGTAACTCATCTTGATTAAAAAAATATCATAACTCAAATATCATAAGAATTATCACTTTATACCTTTCATATACTTTTGCTATTCCGCTGTACGTGTTGAAAGATTTTCAAAACTCTACTGAAAGTTTCAGTAGTCTAAAAAAATGTTGAGACTAATTCATTTGGATCGCACGGGATGAACGTAACCACAAGATAATCACGCATTATAAGACAAACAATTGTATTATTCAATGTGAAGTAGCACACAAATCAAAACCACTTTATAAAATGTTGTTTCATTACATTACATTCCCCCAATTTCAAATGTTAATATTAAGGTATCTACCAAAAGTCGATTAATCTAGAAATTAAAGTAAAAATACAAGGCTGGGATTTCATTACATTTTGGGGTATCGAGCTTTATCTATACACTTGAATTGAATGCTAAGGATGTTTGTTGCTTGGTAGAGTTAAAATACAGAATTTGCACCTTTTGTTTTTGGTACGTCACTCCTTCATTTTAATGGGATCTGGAATTTAGAAGCATTCTATTTAAGCATCTAATGCTCCTGGTGGATTCATTGGGAATTTTCTTTCGGGGAAAAAAAAAAAGATAGAAAGAGTGGGCAACAAAAAATTGAGGGCAGGAAGCTTTCACTTTCATATCAGAGCCAGGTTTCGATCCTGGGACCTGTGGGTTATGGGCCCACCACGCTTCCGCTGCGCCACTCTGATTTTGTTGATCATGCTATCTGTTTAAATTAATTCAATCAAGGCCCTATTGGGCGCAGGGCCCATTGGTCCAGCCGAGTGCCCAATAGTTTCTTTCCTTTTCTGGGTCACTTGGTTTTTGATGCTGACAATGTGGTGTTTTTCTCTACAGTTGCAAGCCAAGCATCAATGGAGTTCTTAACGCTCCACGACCCAACTTCAACCCACAATCATTTTCTCTTGCCTTATCAATGAACAACCATCACCTCACTGAGGTATCAAGCAGTGTTTAAATGGCGGAAACCTCGCTGATTAAGAACTCTTCTTTGAGCCTCCTACCCTGCCTCTAAAATCACTCACATTGTTGTCGGTCACAATCTCCTCTGTTTCCCTCGCACCCAAAAATCTCGTCTTGTTTAATTTTACGTGCCTCCAAAAACTTGCATTGTTTACTCACAAGGTGGGGTTCGGACAGAGAACTCAAAGTCTCCCCTTCTCTCTCGTCCCACTGCTTGGCTCCAAATTTGGCTCACTAAACCACTTTTGCAGTTCATCCAGGCTACAAACTCCAGTTATTTGCTCAACCCACTTGATAAAAAAAAACAGAGACCCTGCTCAATTCCCATTTGAAATTTGAAATTCATCAAAAGTATGAGATTTTTCTTTTTTTGGTTTGATAAATGTGGCTTGTTAGAAATAAAGTAGAGAATTTGCACCTTTGGCTTTTGTCTCTCCTCTTTCATTTGTTTTTGGTACATCAATCCTTCATTTTAATGGGGTCTGGAACTCAGAAGCATTCTATTTAAGCATCTAATGCTGCTGGTAGATTCATTGGGACTTTTCTTTCATAAACAAAAAAAGAAAAAAGAAAAAACAAAGAAATAGTAGTGCGCAGAAGAGCAAAAAAAATAGAGGGCACGAAGCTTGCTCTTCCATATCAGAGCCAGGTTTCGATCCTGGGACCTGTGGGTTATGGGCCCACCACGCTTCCGCTGCGCCACTCTGATTTTGTTGGTTGCATGTCTAATATTTTTATAAATCAATTGAAAGCCTCCAAAGGAGGGTACAATTAAGCGGAGGGCCCATTGGCCCAGCCCAATATCGCACAAATGCCTCATAAAAACATCACTAGTTCTGTGGCTCTTTGCTCTCATATTTTGATGTGGAAATTGTAATGTTGGGTTACAGACTGAAAAAAACTGATACTAATCAGGCTTTGTGAGGTTCTGATGGTAACGTTGAGTAAAGCCTGACAAAACCATAGGAGACTCTCTCATGCCTTCTTTGTCTCTCTCTCTCTCTATATATATAGTCGGGAGGGGTGTTGTAAAGGGGGGTGCAAATACAAGATTCAACCTAGATCACTTGGTCAACTACAATAATTTTTAAGATTATATTAATCAACTGGTTCAACTTATTGTAATCACAAATTACAAAGATTGAATTTTTATAGATTCAATTGGGTTACAATCTCTATAGATACAAATTCCTCTGATTCTTTCTCTCAAGGATGGATTTTTCAACCCTTGAAACAAAGGGGGTGGTGACCTATTTATAGGAAAACCCCTCCTCCCAAGTCAAGACAGGGTCTTGACTTGGGTTTTGGGCCTTTCAATCAGGCCTTACCGTAGGCTGCCTGACTTTCATTTGTTTGACTTTGACTTTTGAGTCTTCCGGGTTTGAACTGAGCATTGACTTGGAAGTCGCCTCGAGCTTTAACCGGTCGTTGACTTGAGAGTCGTTTTTGATGTTCTGACCTGGAAGCCGATGTTGACTTTGACCTTTGACCTTTGACTTTTGACTTTGACTTTGACTTTTGACCGCGCCATCACTTGAACGTCGTTCGGGCTTTTAGGTCGTGGTTTGACTTGGTAGCCGTCTTGAGTCTCGATTTGGGCTTTGACTCGAATTTTAACTGGACCCGGACTTGATAGTCAGCTGGGTTTCATCTTGGGCTTGAGTTGTGAGTCTTTGGGCTTAATTAAATTAATTAAAAGGGTTGGCCCAATTAATTAATTAAATTTAATTTTGGTACGGCATGAACAAATTTTGAGTGCCTACACTTATGTTTTCACATGTACCGAAATCTGTATGATTGTAAAAGGCATACCAAGTGACCCAAAGCCTAACTTGCCTCATGCGTGACAACTAATAGCACATATGGCCTCAGTACCAACTTGACCCAGTCACCCAACCCATTGAGAGTTCAAGTCTAACACAATCTTAATTACAATCATTAAAATTTAAGTTGTGACTCAAATCAGGTTCCAATGCTTAACATTGGCAGATAACCAACCAGTTGTGACAACGTATCTACTCTTTACGTTGGCTTTTAGCCCCCCCCCCCCCCCCCCCTCTTCTAGTTTGAAATTTAAGGTTTACTTAAAAGTGGATTTTATTAGCGCCCCTCTCCCTTCATATATCACTAGTTAGTCAATTTCTGAGAATTAGTATCTTCAATTATTGAATCTCCTTGTTAGAGTGACGTATTAAACTACCAATATATCAAAACTAGAAATCGATTATTAAATATATTTAAAAATTAATGTAATAATATATATGTCAACGGTAAAATTTTTGATATTAGCTACTAGGCAAGTGAGTTCATGTTCCAACTCTGATACCTACTTATGCCCAAATTTATTTATTTTTTTTAATTTCAGAAAAAAGGCAACCCAAAGGACAACGGCATGCAATGCACGTCATGATGGTGGTTGATGCTTTGGTACTAGCGAAGGAAAAGGCGAACAAAAAGCTACTAGTAAAAAAGTTGGAAGACCTAACTCTCTCAAATCTGCCTAATTATATGGAATTATGGACGAACTCCCCCCCCCCCCCTCTCCTTCCTCCTTCTCGTTCGGTTCATGTTGGCCATGATTAAGGTATATGCAGTATCATTTAAAAATGGCAGACTGAGTATAATTAAATGTGAGATTATGTTCATTGAATCATTCCTCCTAAAGCATAATGAGGATTCTAATGTTTGTATTGCCAATCATATGCAACAATCCTTTTGCACAAATACAATGTGACCCATTTTGGACATCATTTGCTAACATTGTCGTTTCATTCGTCAATGCTAAGTAGTGTAGTTCCAGTTGTTCCTGAGCGGTTCAGCCTTCACTAGCAAGTCAGATAAACATAGTTATGCGCTTTCAATAACTCTTATCTGTACTCAAAAGAGCTATTAATTAGATAACCAAGCGACTAATATTGCGTATATAGTGTGGGTGTGATGTTGTTAAGTGCTTAGTAATGTAGACCTTTTGCTTTCAATGCCGAGGAACCCAAGTCTTTCATTAGTAATAACTCATGAAGACTCTACGTATTTCATTAGTAATAAACTTGGAGCAACTAACATGGTTGATGGCAATTTTAGGAGTTAGGATCAATTTGCGATTATAAATTTGGATTCAAATATGGCTTAATGGATTTTGTAACAAAACGTTATTTTATTCTATCAAGGTAAAATAGTTTCTAGTAGAGTGTTACTTACCACTCTTGACTGCTTAGTGCTTGTAGCTAACCATATTTGCCATTTGTTACTACACTTTAATTTTGGATGAGAAGCTGAATTTGAATATCTAATTAATTTATATTAATTTGTTTCACCAAAATCGTGTTCTTTTTTATTGAATTTTGTTAAATTTATCTTATTTGAATTTAACTGAACTTATTTTGCTAAACTAAATTGAACTGATCTTGTTTTTATTGAACTGAAATGAACTAAACTTATTTATGTTGAATTCTGAACTTGTTTTAATATAGGTTGTCTAGAATAATCTAGCATTCGTGTTTGTACTAAATGTATTTTTTTCTAAACTGAACTGAACTGAACTTGTTATTTTGAATTAAATAAATTGAATTAAACTTATTCTAAAAAATTAAGTTGAAAATAATAGGATCTAAATGGATTCCTTACATATAAATTTTTTTACATGTTTAACGAAGAAACACGATTTACATTGATATCCATACCTTTTCTGTTTAAGCCTCCAAACCCTAACCAGTCAACTCATCTTCAAGATCAATTCTCTAAATTTTTTTTACTAACACGGGTTGATTCAAATTGTTTGAAACTTATTAATTTTTCCTTCTTTTTCTTAATTTTTGGTTTTCTAGGGCTCCTTTGTCAAACTCGAACCTAGGATTTGCAAAAATAGTGACGTAAATGATTACATATTTGAGATTTTGACGATATATACACATATCGAGGATTTCAATCTTATCCATTTATATTTTTGTTAATTTTAGGAGCTCAAACTTTGGATGCTCTGTTTAGTGACTGCCATAATTACTTGTTTATTGAAATCTTGCTAACATGGAAGATCTACAACTTTTTCAGAGTTCATTAGTAAAATACAGGTTAATTACTTTGATTAATTTATGAAAATATTAGCTTAATTAATTGTTACAGACAGTATTAGACATTACTGAACAGCAAATCAAAAAGGGTACTAACACAGTAACACCACAACACGGAGAATCTTCACTCATGTGCTCTGCAATTTCAGACTGAAAATATTGTGGCCTCTCACTCTTATCATTTTAAATAAACAATTAATTTAAAGGAACTAAAAGCCTGAGCATGTGCTACATACTAATGTGTATTACTACTTCCTGAATTTTAGATAGATTCTTTCTTTTCTTTATTTATTTACTCCAAATAAATTAATTCTTATTTAATTGTCTCCATGTCACTATCCTTTTGTTCTATTAGTATTTCAGAATATAGTATTGTCCCTTCCCTTTAAACAAATATATATATATATATATATATATATATATATATTATCCCCAAGAAATTTACAATTATATTCATCCCTTATTCTCTATTAAAAAGTTTCAAGAACAGAGGAAAAAAAAGGTAAGTACATTGTAAAATTTGGTGAAAAATTATAATATAATGAAATAGTTTATGAATTAAAACATTAGCATTAAAAAATTAATACATAATTAAGTAATTTTCATTCCTTCCTATTATATATCATTCCTTCCCATCTTTCTCATTCCTTCGCATTTCATACCTATTTGATCATACTTTTCATTTATATCCTTTTCCCTTTCTCCAAAAAAAAAAGAATAAAGAAATCTCATTCCTACCCATTCCTTCCTATTCCATACAAAATTCTTCCCCATCTTTCCTACTCCTTCCAGACTTTCCTATTTCTTTCTATTCCGTACCCATTTGATATCATTCTATATTATTTATTCCCGTTCTTTCCATTCCATACCATTCCTTCTCATTTCATACCATTCATGTCCCATCTTTCTACTCCTTTTCTATCATTCTCATTCCTGTCATTCCACACGCGCTCCTTCCCAACAAAAAAATTGCCCTAATTATAGTTAAATGCAGCTAAGAGAAGAGGCCTTTGCAAATAATTATTATTTGACAAGCACTATAACTACAAACAACCACTATAAGTCCTAATACAACCACCTCTAAAAGCAAGAGTACATCCCTAGCTAGAGAATCATTTATAACACAAAGAAAGGAGATCAACATACGACCGTACTAAGATGCAACAAATGTGGTTAAAGTAGGGTACGATGGGTTACAATCAAGTAAAAGCGAAGCAATTAAACGACACAATTGAACATTCAGTCAAAATAACTTTGATTTATAGTTAAAATAGAGATTCTACAGTACTAAAAGGGTAGCTAAAAATTCATAAATTTTATGTTTCAAATTGACCAATTTGCCCCATTCTCTGGCAATTATATCATATATGTGTTCATAAATTAAAGAAAACGAGAAAAAAGGTGCACCAATCAAATAGTACGATTGTGTTGGTAATCACATGATTTATGAACTAAGAAATCTGATTAGAAGAGATAATTTTGCTTAATGTCGGGGATTATAATTTATAATTAGTTAAGGTCAACACATTAAAAAGTATTGCCGATGTAAAGCGAAACAAAATCCAAGTGCGAGGTAGGTTGCCTGGTCGGGAGCTCTAACTTTTGAGCATTAGGCCAAATTAGAACGTAATATTGCATATTGCAACCATAAATCTCACTTCATTTATCTCCAATTGGACATCGTAAAGGAGTTGCATATCAATAGTCCTTCCTCCAGCCAAGAGAAAAATAATTAAGAAGAATGTCGGCATGTTCTTTTTGTTAGGAAATAAGGGTTGAAAAATATATAAAGTTGGTTGAAATAAATTGAAGTGAGTAGTTTTTTGTTGAAGTAAGTTGAAATGGGTTGAAATAGATTGAAATAGATTGAAGATGGTTGCAGCGGATTGAAGTGAGTATTTTTTTATTGAAGTGAATTGAAATAGGTTGAAGTTGGTATATTTTTTGTATGATTGGTAGAAGTTGGTTAAAATAGGAGATTGAAGTGAGTGAAAATTGGTATCTTTTTATTGAAATTCGTGACGTGGATTGAAGTGAATTGAAGTTGATAAATTGATATTTACCAACGGAAAGAACGGGTTACGTATGACTTATATTCCTTATTTCACATATATATGTATATGCACCGATGGGATCTTAGTCAAGTGGTTAAAATTGAGGTCTTGAGCCTCTCTTTCATTGTATTTTACTGTCTCTGTAGCTCATTTGAATTCAAAAATATATATGTATGTATATGCTAATGTATATGTTTGTTAACAAATTGCACAAGTATATATATTAAAGCTTATTGTACATATATGCACGTATATATGACTCCAATTAAGTATCATAAATTAAATCACAAGTATTTTGAATTGAAAATTTCAAATTATTTCTTTAAGAACAATGAGGGACACTTTCATGTGAGATTTTTTCTTTATACTATAAGATGTAAAGTCGCCTACATCTAAATTTTTACGGAATAAATATTTTGTAAGTACCAATATATTACTTAATTACATGAGCTTATAGGAGTGTTTGGTAGCAACAACTTTTTGAGAAAAAATAGCTATTTGAGAGGATTTTGGCTGTTTTGACCAAGTCAAACAGTTAAAGGGTGATTGACAAAGAGCTGTTTGCAATAGCTATTTGGCTCCAAAAAGCTCTTTTTGAAAAAGTTATTCTCATTAGCCTCTTGAGAAGAGTTTTTGTAGAAATGACATAATTATCCATAAGTTTGAAAAAATTACACACATCTCATTAAAAACTAATTCATAAATAACGGCATAAATGAAATTTTACCAACATATTTTTTAGAAACAGCTAATTTTTACCAAACACTTTTTTTAAAAACAGCTAACATAAACAATTAATTCAAATAGCTAACAGCTAACAGCTAATACAAACAGGACCTATATGTAAATAATCTTTATTCCCCCTAAAAGAAGCCTATCTATGTTGATTGGGCGAGTCAAGAAAGGGGTGTGAATCTACTTAATCAACTAATTAACAGCGAAACTAATTTTTTCAACTCTCTTTTGACAATTTTATAGCTGTGTCTAATGATCGAGTCAAGTACAGCCGCAACAGATCATAGCTTAAAATCATAATTTGTGGGCTGATACTTTAATTAATCACCATTCATGTCGGATGTTAATTATGCAATTAACTCCCTTTTCGGCCCTCTAACTTTAGCCTCCTATCACAATTCCCATTGAAAGGGTGGAAAAACATTTTTTTAATTACCCTTTTGACTTTCATAATGTGTCCATAGCCATTAATTTAGATGAGATCATACACTATGGAGGTGATCAGAAAGTCTAGCTAGGAAAGAATTATAGCCGTCGATTTTAGGTTCGAGTAATGATTTTCTTTTCTTTTTTGTGGGGAAATTGTAATGAGTTTGCGACAATTGAGAGTACACACTTTTAAATGTATGACGCACATTACTAATGTGTGTACTATTTATTATTATTTTTGCTACATTTAAGGTACGTACTGACACTACTAAATTTCTTTATAAATGTTCTTTCAGCTAAAAGTTTTATATTCGACAATAAAATTAGTGTTTTTAATCCTGTCCAATCAAGGTTGTATTTTTTTTTTCTTTTTTGGGTTTTGAAATGCTTAATATGGAGTTAAGAGCTTGCCGTTTCATTTGCTCCCCCCCCCCTTTTCCCTCCCCCTTTACTACCCACATTGTTATGTGAATCTTATATCAAAATTAAAATGTGGTTATGTCCACATTTAGTGACATATATACGTGATCTATAACTTTCTATTGTTATCCGATCCATCTTAATATTAATTAGTTAAAATTGAGATTTTAAATATATTATTTTTTAGGTTCAATTTCCTCCTTTATAATTACATCGTGCTTATTTTGTATCTTATCTAGATGAAAAAAAACGAATTAGACATTACTGTAATTTCATATGTTTAAAACGAGTAAGCATTACCCTAGTGTTAAGATTGAAGGAATTTAAAGAACGTTGATTTTCGCCATCCTTTTGATAAAAAAGTAAAAAATAAAATAAAATAATTAAGTATTAGTCAATGACAAAAAACTAAGGGAAAAAAAAAAGAAAGAAAAATGAGCATGAGCAGAGGAGATTGGTGCCAATAAGGGTTGCGAAATCGGTAATTCCATCATAAGGATGGAAAGATGTTTAATTTTTGGCATCAGTGCAGGAATTTGTTAATGGTGCTAAAAACCTTACAGTTTATAAGTGTTTATTGCGTTATAGATAATGTCTAGCTCGAGTCCGAGCCGAACTAGGTCATATTAAGTCAAGTTGATTTTTGACCGAATCAAGCACAAGCTTTCACGGCGAATTTTTTAATTTTATAATTCAAATATTCGCGCAATTTAAGTCGAAAATTATTCAAAAATTCTTTAAAAGTACAACTACTTCAACTCAAAGAAAAAAGATCATGAAGTATAGACTTTAATATTGAACCATGGACATCTAAAATAACACAAAGTGTGTGTGTATCAATGAAACATAGGTTATTCTGCATCCAAAATACCTAAATGAGCTCGACCGAGCTAAATCAAACTAAATCTAACTCAGTTCGAGTTCAACTCGATAAATATTTGAGTCGAACCTGATGACTCATCGAGCCGACACAGTTGCTTTATAGCCTTAACGACATCCTATTGTTGTTCTTAGGCTACATGACACCCATAGAACCATGCACGATCCCTCCCCACCCCCCAAAAGGCCATATAGTAAAATTAACAAGACATCGCTCCTAAAAAGAGTTTCATTCTGGAAATAAAAATATTACCCACAGAATTATTTTTCCACCAAGAAATAACAAATGCAAAAAATTGAAAAAGAAGTAATGGAAAAGAAAGCCAGCATGTATTCTTATAAGACAGTATCTTACTTCAAGATACGTATGATCACCCTTTGTGAAAATGTGTCTCAGTTTCACAAAATTAATCCGAGGAAGCTAAAAAGGGATTAATTTGTATTCGAGTGAGGGAGCATCCATGTTGACATTGTCAGGTTGGCGTGCCCAACTCTGTGATATATTCACTCTTCCCATATCATTTTTACACAGAAAGAAACAACATAAAGATGAAGAGATCAGCATATTGCATATGTACACTTCTCTTTGAAATTCTTTACTTTTACTGTACTACTGTATATCGTATACCATAAAACTGGAAAAATACTGCTCCAAAATACCATCTTGAAGAAAGAGAGCCAGAATAAGAGGAGGCCCGTGGTGGGGCGGTGCTCCTGATTCTATATTCTAACATATTCACAATACATACATAGAGAAAGAAACTGACATTCTGGGTCAGAAACACTGCTAAGGTGGCTAGCAAAAGTTGATCAAGAACAGCTCATTTGGTTTTTCATTGTAATGGTTATATGTATGGGATTTTCATTACCCTGTTTCTTTTCTTCTTGTTTCTTTTTGATTTGGGTGTCTTGTGTTTGTGTTTTTAGCCCTCCATTTGATTCTCCAATAAAGAGATATAGAAAAACAAACAAGAATTACTATTGCAAGTTCTCTGATTCTATTCTGCCTTCACCTTAAGAAAAAAAGTGTGAGCTTTTCCTTTTAATTTCCTATCTTTTTATTAGCTACTGCTACCCTACTTGCATGCATTCATTGATACACCTTCAAAAAGCCACTATTCTGTCTCTCTCTCTCTCTCTCTAGGTGAGTTTCAGAGGACTTGCAAAATAGCTCAGCTACCCATATAGACCTTCTGCTTCTAATCATTATTCTTCAGTTTTTTCCTTTTTCTTTTTCTGGGTTTCATTTCTCAATTCTCACAGCAAAGCCCAATTGCCCTCCTCTGTTTTCTGCCTCCTTTTAACTTTCCCTGGTTTCATATCGCTCAGCTTGAAGCACATGCATGTTGGTGTTTTAGGTTGGGTTTATGTTCTAATTAACAACTACCCGCCTTATATTTTACTTCTCCATTTGATAAGATTCATGGATTTTTTAATTAATTGGGATTTGATTGAGTTGCGTGCATTATGAATATTCCCCCCAAGATTAATTCCAAAGCAAAATGTTTCACAAATCTTGCATCACTGTGAAACAGATTTGTTGGTATCAGTGATTTTTTGTCTATTTAATCCCCAACCCCACCTTCAAAAACAACCCCAAAGCACAGAAAAAAGATGCTCATTGTCCTCCATTTGTTTCTCCATTGCAGGTGTTGGTGCTTTTCAATCGAGGAGCAAACAAATAGAAGAAGAATCGTAAAGGAATATGCATTCTAGGGGCTTTGGGGTTGGCCAAAAACTTTCTGGGTTTGGCTTATTTTTCTTTTCTCCTTCAATTTAATTAAAAATTCGGAAAATCAAAGTGGGTCTTGTCTGTAATTGTCAGAATTAGAGTCAGGATTAAAGGGAGAAGTTAAGATTAAAGGGGCGTTGATAAAAGAGAGAGTGTTGGGCAAATGTCTCCTAGGGTTCATCAAATGCATCCGGGCTCAGTGGAATGTGCTGCTGAGTAAGGAAGCAAAGTTCTTCTTGCCTTTCAAGAAATATTTAATTTCTCAAAAACCCCAACTTTGCTTTCTCTCTCCTCCTCATCTTCTCTTGGGTAGTGGGGAAAGTGTCTGAATTTGGGGCCATTTTCACTTCTTTTCTTTGATACATCTCCATTTCATTCTACCCCCTTTGATTTTCCAGATTTCTGTTTCTGGGTTTTTCTGGGTTTGTGATTTTGTGTAGAAGTTGAGGGGTTTATCTGGGGAGGATTTCAAATCTCCGTCTTTGAAGGTGAAAATGAAGTTCATGAAGCTTGGATCCAAGCCTGATTCCTTTCAGAGCAATGGTGATAATATCAGGTTAGACCAGGTCCCATTTTGTTGCCCTAATTTGTCTGAAGGATGATTCTTTTTTTCCCTGTTTGATTGAGATCGTTGCATTTGTTTGTGACCTATTCTCCTTTTTGTGTCATAACTCATATATGTTCCTGTACTTTGATTTTACCTCCTCCTGATCCAGCCATTTCGAGGATTCTTATTAGCTTTTCTACAGTATGTCTTCTTGAAGAGATCATAAAGCTTGAAAGGCTCTGTTTTTGTTTAGAGATTCATATTTTTCTTTCCTTTTAAGAATAAATTGCTCATCCACCTTTGGTTTACTTGGAGAAGAATACTATGTGTTTACCCTCTTTGGGATATCGGATTCTCGACATTCTGACATGGGTATGGACTTTCAATCTGTCATGGCCGAGTATGGGTAACACTGCTTTAGGATGCAACTTTCGCTCTATTTCATCCATGGAACATGAAATTAGTGATGTCCTTTTCTATCTTTTGTAATGGCATTGTTATGAGTTAACCATTTATGTTGATTGTTCCTACTGTATAGCTTTGCCCTGACATTGTTATAAATTAGCCTGTTGGTGTGGCTGTGGACCATTGTATCTTTGTTTTTGTTGTAAAATATAGGCTAAGTTTTGACTCATCCATGGCCCTCAACTGTCTTGTACTCCCTCCCTGTGCCATTTATGGTGGTGGTTGTGGACCATTGTGTCTTTGTTTTTAGCTGTAAGATATGAGCTAGGGTTAGACACTTAAGACTTATCCCTGCCCTTGAGCTGTCTTGTGCTTCCCCCCTGTGCCATTTATGGTCATAAAGTGTCACAGAGCATTGAATGAGCACTGACAAGAGTAATGAAGCTGCTGCAAAACTCCGGATATCTGTTTACCTCTGTACGAGAAGGGGAGGGGGTATTCATAGTTGTTTCTTTTTCTTCTGAAATGGTGGGCAAGTGGGCAGTTAACATCTTTCATATCTAAGACTAGAGAAAAACTAGCTTTATGCAATTCTATAGCATGATAAGGATGTTTGTATTTGACTTCTCCATACCATGCTCTGACAAGAGTCTCGGCTGATGTTTTAATTTGTTTGAACCAGTTACTGTCTTGTTTCTTGCTGGACGTTACAGATCTAAGTGGCTTGAAATAAAGAATCACAGTAACATATGTAACTCTATATGCAAATGCACGCGTTATTAGCAACCAATTAAAACTTGGTTGACGTAGTTGTCCTTTGGTGTGGGGGCGGGTAGTAACTAGGCAGCTTTGATGTGATTGTTTCACAGAGCATATTGGACTCCTTGTTTGATATATTCCACTCATGAGCCGGGAACCTGCCTGTCGTGCAAATCATACGGCTTTTGGCTTATCAACTTGCTTATGAGTAGCAATCTTACTGGTTCAACCATAAACATTCCAAATTTACGAGTCATTTTCTAACTAATTGCTTTTATACTAGTGCTCAAAGCTTAATTTCAATCATTTAGGCCCAGATATTATATCTTTCTGTTTTCTATAGCATAACGTTGAGATAACTAATTTCCACAGGTATGTGACAACCGAGCTGTCAGCTGACATAGTTGTCAATGTTGTGGATGTCAAGTTCTATCTACACAAGGTATGATTAGCTGTCATTCTCTTTCGATGCTCTTATGACACCATAGAGTCATCAAGTCCATGTTGCTAATATATAATCAAGATTAATCAAAATGTGATAGGGTGCTTCTGTCTGAATCTCCTTGTTATGCTTACATATATCCTGTAAAATCTTTTCAGTTCCCACTTCTATCAAAGAGTGCACGGTTGCAAAAGCTTGTATCCAAGGCAACTGAAGAAAACAAGGACGAAATATACATTCAGGATATTCCGGGAGGACCTGCTGCTTTTGAGATATGTGCCAAGTACTGCTATGGCATGACTGTCACATTGAATGCCTACAATGTGGTGGCAGCTAGGTGTGCTGCTGAGTATCTAGAGATGTATGACACAGTTGAGAAAGGAAATCTCATATACAAGATCGATGTGTTTCTCAACTCTAGCATCTTCCGTGGTTGGAAAGACTCGATTATTGTTCTTCAGAGCGCCAAGTCCCTCCTGCCATGGTCTGAGGAGCTCAAAGTGGTTAGCCGCTGCCTTGATTCAATTGCTTCTAAAGCATCCATTGACACTTCCAAAGTTGAGTGGTCATACACCTATAACCGAAAGAAGCTCCCATCTGAAAATGGGCAGGACCAACATTACAACGGGGTAAGGAAACAGGTTATGGTGCCAAATGACTGGTGGGTGGAAGACTTATCTGACCTCGATATAGATCTCTTTAAGCTGGTCTTAATAACAATTAAAACAAAAGGAAAGGTTTCAAACGATGTCATTGGTGAGGCCTTGAAAGCTTATGCATTGAGAAGGTTGCCTGGTTTTAGCAAGGGTATGATTCAAGGAGGTGACATGATGAAGAATCAGTCATTAGTTGAGACTTTGGTCCAGTTGATGCCGGATGAGAAAGGAAGTGTCTCTTGTAGTTTCCTTCTTAGGCTATTGAGAGCATCAATCTGTTTAGGGTGTGGGGAAATGGTAAGAACAGAGTTGCTCAGAGGGATTGGCCTGCAATTGGATGAGGCTTCAGTACCAGATTTACTCATTCGGGCTCCGCCTGGTGAAACTACTGTCTATGATGTTGATTTGGTGCACACTCTAGTTAAGGAGTTCGTCATGCAGGATAATGGTGTTCATGCTGAAATCGAGTTCCAGGAGATTAAAAAGACGGGTGCCATATCAGATGCTTCCAAGGGGACAGTTGCTAAGCTAGTTGACAGCTACCTTGCTGAGGTTTCCAGAGACCCGAGTTTGCCTCTATCCAAATTTTCCAGTATTGCAGAGCTTGTCTCAGGTTTTCCAAGACCATCCCATGATGGGATTTACCGCGCCATTGACATGTATTTGAAGGTAAGAATCAATCTCATCTGTTGCATTGGATTTGAACCAAACCCATTAATGTAGTTTTATAAAAAGCCTCTCCGCTTGTCAGGTGTAAGGCTGTATTTATCTAGATCTCCCTATATCATGCTTCGGAAGGATCTATCCTGAGTGGTTGTCTCTGTTTTTTATCAGTGCTTATATTCAACTGAACTCTGCAGGAGCATCCAGGCATAAGCAAGAGTGAGAGAAAGAGGATATGCAAATTCATGGACTGCAGGAAGCTCTCAGTGGAAGCATGTGCACATGCTGTGCAGAATGAGCGTCTCCCCTTGCGAGTTGTTGTTCAGGTCCTCTTCTTCGAGCAGGCCCGAGCAGCAGCCACATCATCTCCTGGGACTCGGACACCTGACTTGCCCATGGCCCCTCTCCCTGGAGGGTCCCACGGAAGCTCGAGGTCTGCAACCACCAACACAGAGGAGGATTGGGATGGGGTCCCAACAACTGAGGAGCTCAAGGCTCTGAAAGGTGAACTGGCCAAGCTTAGGCTAGTGGCTGCCCAAGGGACTAATTCAGGCCCTAAAAGTGAGGCCGAAAAGGCCGCTGCTACTAAAGTTAAAGGCTTGCTCATGTCAAAGAGACTCTTCTCGAAGCTCTGGTCTAGCAGGGAGAGAGAAGGCGAAAACAGCAGCTCCGATACATCAGACAGCCCTGCATCAACAAATGCTGAGGAAATTAGATCCACTCCCTCAAGAAACAGAAGGCGTTCGGTATCTTGAAGGTCAATGACCCAAACAAAATAATGGGCATCTGCTTGTTTATGTAAAATTAGCTCACTTTTGATTCTCATGTTAGGACTTAGGAGAAAATAGATCAACTGACAAGTTCAAGCTCACCACGAATGAGGGGAAACGAATGTTTAAGGGCATTTACTGGGTTATTTTCAATGTAGAAGCAGCTAATGTAAAAGAACTAGGGGGTTGGCTTTAGGTTTGAACAGAGGAGTTTGTGTTATTTTTAGGGGGTTTTTTCCCCATGATGGAAATATGCGCTGGCTCCTTCGATCAACGTACCCACAGTGCGGTGTTAGCTCTCAGTGATAACTGATAACCCAGTTTTGCTGTATTCCAAAGCAACAGATGTAATCAACAATTAATGTAGTTGCTCAGTTGGTTGATTTTTGTTTGTTCTTTGCAAGGTATGTGAACATGAAATGCCATAGATGAATCTAATGCCAGGCTCATCTGGTTAACTCAGGCAAGCTTTAGCCGCCAATATGGGGGAGATTCAAATTCAAATCTCTAACAACTATTAAAGATTTTACCAATTAAGTTAACCGACACTTACATCAATATTTTGATATCGATAAGATTTGTATTAGCCCTTTATTAATGTTTTTGGGCTCGCCTCATTCTTTCTTTGAAGCAAAAGGAAGGAGAAACAAAATGGGGGATTTAAGAGGAGAAACAAAGCATTGTGCAGAGCCTGCTTGTGCTTGGGCCAAGGTTTTTGGCCTATTGGGCTATGCTGTACCCAACCCAAACTCCCCTTTCGACGCGGGCGCTCTTAATTAGCTAGTCCAAGTCTCAACATGTAATTCTAGAAAACAAACTCCCCTTTCGACATAGGCGTTCTTAATTAGGTAGTCCAACTCTCACCATCTAATTCCACAAAGAATTGTAGCAGTCGTTGTCAGTTAACTTAATTGGTAAAGTTGTTCTAAGTTGTTACCAAAGATATAGGTTCGATTCCCACAAACATCGGTCTTTATACCTCATATGCACCAAAAGGGGGAGAAAAAGAAATTCTAACATGTATTGTGATAATAACAACAATAACAACTCCTAGTGTGGAGTCATGCTTGCATAGGGTTGGGGAGTTCCAGATGTCAACGACCTTACCTTTGTAGGTATTATTATTCACAAAGAGATCGGTTTCAATAAACTCACAAAAAAAAATTATGAAAACATTTTCGGATTGAAAATCTTGTGATACAAAACAGGAACAAACATGTTTGCGAATATTTTAGCAAATTCATTTGAGAGTCTATTTTATAGTACACAGTTGAGAAGGTCGATGTGGCGTTTAAATAATAGGGTGCAGGATGATAAGTTGTTGTGAGACAATTTCATCAAACACAAAACTAAATTCTTATTTCATTAATATGTCTCATTGAATGAAAAATTTGAAATTCCAACTACACCAGGATTAGGGCAAATGAATTAGATGAATAAAATCCTACAATCTTTGCCCTTAAGGCTCCGTTTGGACCCAGGAAAGTTTGGTGGAAAGAAAAAAATTTAGGAAAGTTACTTTTTTTCTTGTGTTTGGTTTAAAGAAAATCACAAAGAAAAAAAATATGGAGGAAAGTTAGGTGGAAAAATTATTAGAAACAAGTGATAAAATTTTCCTTATAAAATTGTGAGGAAAGTTTGAGGAAAGTTCCAACCTCCTCTAACCTTGCATTGCTTAAATAATATTAACATGATTCAAATAGTTCATCAACATTCAAATTTTTCATCCAAATTCTTGTATTTTTTCCTCAATCCAAACAAGAGAAAAAAACTCATTTTCTCCGTACTTTTTTTTTCCTCATATTTTTTTTCCTTCAACTTTTCTTTCTACCAAATTTTCTAAGAACCAAACAGACCCTAAGTCTCAGTATTCTGTAATTTAGGCATGATGTTGGTAAACTCTAGCACTCGTTTTTTTCTACTCGACATTGTTCTTTTCTCCTTGCCTTCCTTATCCGATGTCTTTTCGTTTTCCTTACAACAACAACTTTCAGTGTGGGTCCCCCGTTCGCGGGGTCTGGGGAGATCCAGCTATGGGCAACCTTACCTTTACCGGCATTCCTCCCCGTAGAGTTTCTTTTTCCTTACAAAAAGGTTTGAATTTTAACAGAAACACTTTCAGCAATTTTTTGTGACTCTTCGAATCAATATCTTTACTTGTACGAGTAATGTTGTTCACGAGTGGATCTTTGTCTAGACTAATACGATCGTTACCCTCGTATAAGAACATGTCAAGCTTGTTTTCTTTAAAATAAAACCTTCCCATTGTATAAGTTTTGTAAATTGTTTACTCCAGTTGCAAGGGATGAACTACTACTTCTAGGCTTGTGGCTCTGAAACTTGAGTTGGATCAGAGAAGTTTGGGTAGTCCAGACATAGCATAGGATGACCCAACAATGGAATAAAGGGACTCAACATCACATGGAGATTTTGGTGCAAACTCAAGCCCAAAGCTACCTAGAATACTACAACTTCCCTAACTTTTATACTACTTATTTTCTAATTAGTAAGTTTTATATGAAATTATCTCATTTACGATATGTTTCTTGAAATCAGTCTCTCTACGGACAGGGATATCGATAGAGATAAGATTGTCTACATCTGGATCTTCATAGACCCTGCAAAAGTGGGACCCACAATGGGAGGCGTTGTTGTTGTTGTTGTATCTCATACACGATATCATAAAACAAATAAATTTTGGGGTAATTTTTGATAACAATTAGGTGGGCTAACAGTTCATTAAGGTGCGGTCATTCCTAAGTGAGCTTATGCTGAATTGCTCTGAATTTCTTTTTAAATCTGTATGAGGTATGGAACAAGTCCAATTTAAAAAAAAAAAAAACCGAGAATTATTTTCTCAACAGAAGGATCCCAGAAATACTTTACTCGTACCCTTTTTTAAAAAATAAGATGAATTATTTTCACTAATATTGAAGAGACTACCCACTGGAATGCCAATTTCCTTTTGACAGGTTAAACTGATTCCAAAATTACATTACTAAACAAAAAACTAGTAAGTGTGATTGGACTGCTTAATTAACATTGATAGGATTATGACATGTACCAACATAATCATGCTTGATGAGAGACTGAGAGTCATAATTAGCTTTATTGACTTGCCAATTATGTAGAAGAGGAGTAGCTCAAGCTTATCAAGCACAAAAGTAATTCGACCACTAAACTTTGTTGATTAAACCCCTAATTGTCACATACCAATTTTCTGTGTTTTTTTTTTTACTTCGAATCATTTCTGGTTCTGATAGTGAGATTATTTCAACTTTAATCCCACCCATTAAGTGCAAATTAAAGTGGTTTTTGTGCTTTACCAAATCAGTAGAATTCCAACCATTTGAAACTACCCAGCTGGATCTCATCAATCATTGTCTAGCTATCCATCTTTTTTTTTTTTTTTCTCGATTATTAATAAGCTGTTGACCTTTCCCTACCCCAAAATAATGCACAAATTTAAAATTAAAAAGAAAAACACCTGAAAAGAGTTTGCAACGTAACATGAGAGATGATAGTACAAGTTATTGGAAAAGCCACCCTGCCTCATGCATCATTCATATGATCCCCATGATAAAAAGAAGAAAATTAAAGATTGCCCCTCCTAAAATGTGAAAAGGACATTACATAATACTTAATATCTTAAAATCTTAACAAGTTAGTGCTTATGGGGTGGATTCACTAAAAAAAAAATGTTTGGGCAAAAGAGATGGCTAGCTCAATTTAGGGCTTAAATCAAATGTTTGGCTGAATTGGCTCACTAAACTACTCTAATCGAGTTCTTTAGTTTTGTAAAATTTACTTTTAATTAGTCAGTTTTACATAAAACAGTAAAGAATCTAACTTGATTCTGAATAAACCGGTGAGGACGATTAACAGGCAACCTAAGGTTGAGTCGAGTGGCCTAACATAACTAGCTCACAAATTGAGTAGAAGTAACCTAATTATGGTCCAACCCTTTCTAATAATATTATAAAGTAAACTCATAGAGATTAGCATTGAGCTAACCACAGTGGCTAATAAGCTTATATCCTAAGTCATGATACCATTGGTAATAAAACAATAGAATAAACAAAAGATGCAGACAGCTATCGGGTGTGCTAAGCTAATCCCAATCCCAATGCCTGTCTTTATTTGTGCCATTATACACTTTTATCATACCATCATTGTTTTGATCTTCCTTTACTTTAAATCTTTAATAGACAAACTGTGGATAGACTTGCGACCTTATCTTTCTAAATTGAGAGCATATTAAAGCTAAGTTAAGCAAAAAGCTAGTCTTGTCTGTCCAAGTTAATCGAATAATAAAACGATAATGACTTTAAAATGGAAGGTAAGAACGACATATTGTTCATATATAATTTACTTTAAGAATGCATGATATCCGTAATTGAGCAACACACACATATACCAATTATTGTACGAATATGATTTTACCCCGAATTTAACCTTATTTGAGTTGTCTGTCCCGAAAAAAACCGAATATCGGACATCAAATTTTTGTTCGAATTTTGACATTGTCCAATCTGAATGTTTATCGGTGCAACTCTAAACATATTAATACATTATATTTTAGGGAGAGTTATTATGTAATTGGATTGAATATTATCCTTGAAATTATGTATGATTTATGTAATTTTTAATAAAGAAAGATAATATAAAAATATATATCGACTCATCTTCTTTTAACCGTTGGGAACATTTGAAAAACAAAGTAATGAATACCAATTTTGCAAGGACAAAGTAATTAAAGTCAATTCATTATTCATGGTTGTATTCTTTTTACAGCAGTATCTCAACTAGCTAAAACTCAGGATTTTCCAATCTCACTATCTTTTTTTTTTGTTGGGAAAGGATAAGTACATAATAGATTAGGCAGTCATTCTCCCAAGAATTATGTCTATGTTATAATCATTTTTATGTAAGAATGTTTGAAAGCTCCTATGGGGGAGAGGATGTAAAGGTTACTCTATATGTTATGGACTATGGCAGATCCTAAGTTGGCAATTCAATCAGTTGCCATATTACCCTCTCTAAACCATGAGTAACGGAAGAACAAGAAAACAATGAATGCATAACTCGTATATCGTGAACTAATCGGTTGGATCCGCCGCGAGGTGTGAATGGCATCCTAAACTATCTAAATAACTAACTGGTTGTCGTCCTCAGCTTGGATGTGAGTGCATCCTGCCTTTAAGGCTTTTTTGATACCACATCATATAGCAGTAGCTTCAAAGACAAGTATAGGAGCTCTGTACGTAAATCTAGTACTTGCTTGGATGAAGCTCCTTTGCTAATTGTGTAGGATATAACCTGCTACTGCGCCCTCAGAGGATAGAGTGCGGTCGAAATTTATTTGGACGAAGCCGTCCTGAGGAGATACCCACCTTACTAAACGGGTGGTCTTGGATATGGGAACTGATTGTGACGAAGATAATGACAGGTGGTGAGAAGACTTTGTTCGTAGTTGCCATTTCCCTCGGTTGCGCTTTGCCCAAATAAGTGAACCCATGGAATTGGTAGATCGTTCTAGAATATAATGACATTATGACTCTTCCAGATCTTTCACAAAAGTACAACAATTCATGAAATATTAGCCATCCGACTCACATATAGATTGTATACAGCTACCCTTATCGTAACCTAAGGGTTAGACTAGGGATGTTGGTTAATCCAACTATGTTTTATAGCCAAATCTCAAAGTTGACCTTCAAAGGGATAAGTAACAAACAGATGTTCTGTTTCTTCACTTTGTGATAGACAAGCTGGACAAATAGGGTCAAATTGTAATCCATGATGTAATAAGTTACCCCTAGACGATGAGGGATTATGATATAGTGGTCATTAGAAAATCTTAATTTTAGGCATAACATCCGATTTCCAAATCCAATTGAACTTCCAAACCTATTGGTCAAGTAGGACGTTGTGATAGGATTTCCAAATGGCGGATTTAGTAGAAAACTTTCCGCTCCCGATAAATCTACAAAATGTATCATCCGTCACCGCTAGAGGGATGGGAACTACTCAAACATGATGAATGAAAGATTGAGGCAAAAGCTACAAAAGTTTAGTTTCTTTAGGCTTTTCGTAAGAAAAAAAGATAAATATTTCATGACCACATGAATAATTAAATTGTCCGCATGAGTCTAGTTCAACCTTTCATCAACATCTACTTCTTCTGTGTTTTTCCCCATTCTCTTTTAATTTACTAAACTTGCAAAACACTTATCGATAAACAAGATTGAATAGGATTTTCTTTCACTTAACTTCAAATTATACCATTTGTTTTTAGAACATGAAAGCTAGGCTACAAGGTCCTAGCTTAGAGAACACTGTTCTAGAACTCTCTAGGGTCCACAAATATAGACGAACCAGGGGCCGACTTGGTCCAGTCCCCTGCGGCCCCATCACTGTAATCTTCCCGTAATCTTTTTATACACCACAAGTCCTCTGCGCACGATAGCCTCTTCCAGTGCGGAATCCCTAACCTAAGCGGGTCCATACTCGCCACCTCAGCTGCCACCACGCTGCACCCATGTTCTCGGGCCAGGTTATGGGCCAGCCCACAAAGGGCCCTCACCATGCTGACCGCATTCGGGCCTTCCCCACCTAGCCCATACATAAAGTGCACCCCAAACGGCCCAAACACATCGGGAAAAGACGGCAGTCTTAGCCAAGGCAGGGCCCAATCCACCGCCCTACTCACCCTCACGAGCTCCTTCCTCATGCACGACGCCCCTTTGACCTCCATCCTCCACGAGCCGCCGCAGTCCCAGACGCTCGCCACAGCCCACGACTCGGGCGGGTCGGCGAGGAACCCATCGATCCCGGCCCGGACACCACCCCATCGGCGTGGGACGGCGAGGAAGGTGCCTAGGGAGAGACGGTTGGAGAGGACGGCGTCGATGTCACGCGGGAAGAACTCCGTGGTAGAGAACTTACGCCGGTAAAGGGCCTCGGCGTCGTTCCGGGAGAGGCGTAGGATGGTGACCCGACCCGAGAGCTTGGCCCGGTGGGCGAAGACGGGTTGGACGAGGATGGAAGGGGTTCGGAACTTGGAGTAGCCGCATTTGTGGGTGAAGAGAGAGATCGAGGCGTGGTTGTCACTTTCTGTGGCCATGTATGAGTACTCGGCTCCATTGTTTCTGAACCATTCTTCTATCTTGTTCACCAGCTTCAATGCTATCCCTTTTCGCCTACCATAACAGTTAAATTGAAAAAGATGAATGCCCAAAAGAAAAAAGAAAAAAAAAAGTTACTCTTAAACATAATTTAGACACAAACTCTTGAGTGACCATCTTGTCCTAATACTATAATTAACGAGATAAACCGGTAATGTTTTAACGGCTTTTCGATGATTAATAAGTCAATTCATAGTGTACTTACTTTAAGTTGAGAGTTGCCTAATGATTAAATCATTTAATTAATTTAACTTTTGATAACAAAATTAGCTTTAACTCTTGAATGATTACTATTAATTTTAAAATAGCGACTAAGTACTAATGATCTCATTAATTTCATAGAAGTGGAACCCATGTTAAAAGAAGTTGTTGTAGCAAAACAGTACTAGTCCAGAATGTTTGTTCTAATGTGTAATTGGTAATAACTTGGTGAACCAGAACTAGCCTATTGTGCATTTGTAGTCTCCACTAAGTACTAACCCCACCACATTGGAAACTAGCACCCCGAAGGATTCATAGTTGGGGGTTGAGTATGCCTTGATTGATGCCTGTGGAGCTAGCTATTGCTCCGATCCTCGGCAAGTGCATGCTAATTCACGTTATAAATCTTATATAAAATGATCTCATCTGAACTGAAATTCACCGATAATAGTATAAAAGACTATATATGATTGATAAATCTGCTTGATTAGTTTAATTTGTAAGTACTAAATCCAGTTAAGGGACAACTTACTTTCCTCCCCAAAAAATACAAAAAAAGACTTATTGTATACTCAGTTTATCAACTAACATTAAAAACCCTGCATTTTCAAAAAGTAGTACCGGTGGAATGGGGAAACGCGGAGGCCCAAGATGTAAGCAACTTTGGTGAAGATGGGGAGGGGTTGGGAATCATCTTCATATTCATATTGTCTGGCCTGCTTTTTCCCACAAGTAACAGTCTTGATACAACCTCGAACCATTCCTACTGTCTCTCCCTTCTCTTCTCCTACTCCTCCATCTCCCTCTCTCCATAACTCTGCCACCTGCAAAACCAAATTCTCACATTTTTTTTTTAAAAAAAATTGATCATCTCATGTTTTCCATTCTTTATTTATATATATAGAAGACTACAGATGCCATAGTGATGAGTAAGAATAAGAGTTCCTTAACAACATAGGAAGTAGTCGTAATTCTTATACTTATATATGGAGGTACGTACCAGCATGAGAAAAGCAGGGGAGTGGCGAATGCGGCAAAGGGGGTCGCCAAGTAGATGAGTGAAGATAGAGAGTTTGCCAGTCGGACCAACCTCGCATCTTCTCTCCAACTCCTCCACTTCTCTTCCATCTCTCTCCTTATCAAATTCTCTCACTACTACTCTTTCTAATTTCTTCATTCAATTAATTAATTCAATCTCTATGTAATCACCTTACTGTAATTATAATAACCTTCCTAATTGGGAGATTAATGGAAGGAATTTGTATATCATAATTCAAACTGCAGTTGCCTTCTGGCTTTGCACACCACGTCCATTATGGTCTCTGCTTCTGCCCCCCTCTCTCTCTCTAAACATATATATATACATAGACAACGAGGGAGTGAAGGTTCGAGTATAATAATTCACAATAAACGGAAAAAAGAGTATTCATATTTTTATAAGCAAAATGATGATTGCGTGAAAAATTGGGTTACAAAAATAGAACGACATGTAATTTTCTTTTTTTGAATTCTTTTGGAGTTGCAAAGCAGTTAAAAGGTATCATTATAGGTTGGTTTACGTGGTTAAATATTTATTCTTACAATAGCTCTATTCTTATATGAAGTCAATAGTAATTCGATTTTAATAAAACAGACTAACAATATAATAAGAAAGTGGATAAATACAGAACAAGTTTTCTCTCATATATCTCTATTAAGTGGCTATAACTAAAGGGCCATATATTATATGACAAATTAGCAGATGTTTATCATTTTACAATAAATAAATAAAGAATAATGATAGGCAAGGAGAAGTGGCGGCTAGTGACTGTAGCAATTCTCTCTCTAAAGTTTGGTTTAATTTTTAATGGTTAAACTGCTACGGAACATTAGCATAATGGCATGATGATTGATGATCCACCCCATTATTTTATATATATAAATATATATATATATATATATATATATATAT
>JACYFF010031956.1:106523613-106539711 GCA_017589665.1 Selenicereus undatus | reverse complement strand
AAGGCCCCCCTCCAAAAAAAAAGTCACATCAATGTCATGAAAAATGACCAATCTAATCATTTCCTTGACTTCTTTACCAAAGAAACCTAATGAGCCCACAAAGAGTTGTATAACTTTCTATTCACAAATCACGGCCAAGAAGCCCTATGAAGACCCACTCAGTTAAAGGACAACTCCTATAAGGATTTTACGAGGACAATAAAGCGTGACTAGCACTTTCAAAGTTCTCATGTGCATAAACATCTGACCTCAAGTTTCTCTCTGTTTGGCGATTATCACAAGTTAATATCTGGTCACTGAAAAGCTTCCCAAAGATAGGATACTTTAACAAGTACACGGAACTTCTATGCCTCAAAGGAATATGATATTGGGATTCATAGTTGGACAGGAGGAGAAAAGCTCAAAAGTGTAGGTCTCATAGAGACACGTATTGTATATAATCAAACCTACAAGAACCCCTCAGTGACCAACCATTAAGGCTACAAAAGAACAATTTTTTCCCCACAAAGGCATCATAAACAAAGATAGAAGACTACATGGCAGCCACAGGTGCACTCACAATAACATAAAACAAAAACATAAAACAAAAGCATCTCCATCCCCGCAATAGCATAAAGAGAAGGAAAGTATCAAAGGGAGCCACACATCACTACATCACCAAAGTCAAGCAAAAAAAGATAGAGAAATTGATGCCAACATCATAAGGAATATGGTTGTGGAACTTTGTTGCCTTTGGTAATAAACTTTCAAAAGCCCACTCTACATGAGCTGCTAAGTTCAAAGGGAGTCCAACCAAAGCCTTACTAACCTTATCTAATTTCAAACACCTTCCTAAAACTTTCTAAACTGACTTCTCTAACATAAACCACCATAAACCACTTGCATAGAAATATGTAAGCTGATGCCCAACATCTAGATATCCTTACAAATAAGTTGCTTCATAAGTCATAATACACCATTTGACCAAATGATTCCTGAAGTCAACTCTAGAAGAACCACAAATAGAACTTCTCTCAGTAGCTACTAGTTTGTGAGCTATCGCAAGGAACAAAGATAAAGAAACTAGTTACAATGAGAGTTCTTTCAAATAAGCCTTAATCTACATCCATTGGTGAGAAACTTAGAGAAATCTCTTTCTGGTAGGCCCGCACAAAATTTCAACAAAGATTAAAAAAAGCAAGTTAGAAAGAGATTTCTTTCAAATAAGCCTTTCTACTGCTGGTGGTGAGACATTTAGAGAAATCTCTTTCTGGTAGGCCCATTCAAAATTTGTCCTTAACTTTTCTACCAAAGAAAACCTCCAAATAAGAAGCTAAGTAGGTCCTCGAATACAAACAAAGACACCCACAAGCAATCAAATATTTCAACATTACCAATGGGATAGGATGGACCTCTTAGGAAATCTGATCCCCAATTTACAATAAAATATAGCACAACATAAATTGACAAATTCTTCACCGCCCAGTATCACAGATATAATGGTATCATTGGCAACGAGGAGATGAGTAATGCCAGTGGAGGTCGATTTCAGCTTCCCAATTAACATCCAACGATCATACAACATCAACTCAGTTTCCACAATTGGTAACACAAGATAGCAATAGGCAAGGTCTCCTTGTAAAACGCCCCTAGAAACCAAAGAGGACTCTAGCTGAGAACTACTGACAATAACTGTGAAAGAAATTATTCAGACAAACTGAAATATCTAGTTGATCATTTCTCCTCAACACCCATACAACTGAAAACACTAAAAAAGGGATTATCAATCTATCAATGTCTAGCCTATACATCAGACTCCTAAGTCTAGAATAAATCAATTCATGTTCCATAAGTAAAACATTCAAAATCCTGTAGCCCCAACAAAAGAACCCAGATTTTCATAAAGAAGATCCCCCATGATGCCCTTCAATCTAAATGCCAAATTTTTTTGAAAGCAAACACAACCTCCTAAACTCATCAATCAATCTCATCCATTATAAGACCGACCAATTCTTTTTCAGAGTTCAAAGACTTGGTAATTCATCTCAGTCTTCTCAATAGAAATACTATTCATACGTCATAAATGGCAACTCTTCAACAAAGCACCCTTGTCTAAAGCAAGGCACCTAAGTTAGTTTCACAAAAGAAGAAGGCAGACAGCCACCCCGATTATCATGGTATAAAAGGATAAAGCCACTAAAGAGCACTTGCAAAAGTTTGCCCCCATAAGAACCCTTCCACAAATACCTCCAATATGTAAAATAAATAAAATAAAACAAAATAAAATAAAAAATTGCACAATGTACAACCATAATGAATCGAACAACTAGGTGTATTTGAAGCATTTCCTAAATTAGATCCCACATATCCCCAAACACTTACATCAATTTCAAGCCAACAATTCCATCAGGCACATGGTACCCATAACTCCAACTAAAATTTAACGCTGTAGAAGTCGACTCGACATTTCCATTTGAAGAGTCTTGCACACCAGCTTTGTTCCCATACTACTTCTATCAAGTTTACTTGTTATCAATAGAAGGAAGTGACACATACTCATGAGCTCCTCTCTTAATCAAGTAAATAACACTGAATGACAACCTACCCTTATCAAAAACAAATAAAAAAAATAAAATAAAACACAGAAAGACACTCTACAACTAGTTGTTTTCTCCTTTCTAAGTTTTGCATAGAATCTCTAGAAAGATTTAAGCACAACAAAAACTTAGTCCAAGGCCAAAACATTGCATATCCAACTCACAAACCTCATTATCACACTCATTATGTGAATAAAAAATGTATTTCAAACCATAACCCAACATGAATCCGAAGCGCAATACCACTTCCAAACCAATCAAGAGTCATATAGCCACAGACACATTCCTATTTCCCACACATGTTTTGCTGCGTCAAAGATCCTACCTTTCTTCCTCTCCTCAAACAATAACTCACAGAACAATCCTGCATTTCTATCAATGTACTGCTACTACTTTCTCTAATAACTTACTGATCTCACAGAAATGCAGGTGGTCTCCTAGAGAAACGAGTCAATCATGCTGATTATAGGATTTGCTGACTGTAATCTGCTACCTTATGAAAGGAAAAGTGAAGGTATGCACGTTCACTTCACATCTGCATGTCCCAGGCTGCGGTCCTTACTCTGTGTCATAAGAACAGAGATTGATTTTGTTTTGCTAGGTTATCTAGGATTGATTCAATTGTCACAATTGCTTAATCAAACATTAAAGATTCGAAATTGAGATGAGCAAATGAGCAATTCAATCCAATGGACATGGGTCTGATCCTGCATGCATAAGTCACTTTTAAGTCTAGCCAAAAGAGGTCATGCTGCTATGTACAGCCCAAAATCAACTAGGATTCAACTTTGAAGTTTATCACATAGGATTTTCTCAATATATAACGACAACAGCCATCATATCATGATAACACTGAGCCAAAAGAGGTCATGCTGTTATGTACAGCCCAAAATCAACCAGGTTTCAACTTTCAAGTTTATCAAATCAGATTTTCTCAATATATAACGACACCAGCCATCATATCATGATAACAATTGACCCTGCAGGAGCAATTGAAAATAAAACCGAGGTACCAGCTGAATGAGGTGACAAAGACATTCATGAATATTTGTGTTGAGGCCATTGGAAAATAATTTAACTAACACAAAAAATAATAATAACAACAGTAATGGTAATATATAAAATTCTTGGCTTACCTTTAAAAGTTCATAGATATAGTAGCGAATATCATAATCTGACAGCGTTGGATAAAGGATTTTGAAGTCGGTGTTATTCACGTATTCAAATATAAGGCTTGGGGTCTTTGACTGCTGATCTCTCACAATATCAAGCAATTTCACAATATTTGGTCCACCGCAGAGATTCTGCAATATTTTTATCTCCCTCTTGATCTGTACTTGCACAGGAAAAAAGTAAATTAAATTTAACCATTTAAACCACAATTGTGAACAACAAACAGGTAGATTCATATACCATTCAATCACTAAAGCAAATGCATTTAGATGACCGTATCACAAAGAATTATAGTTCAGTAGGGCTTTCACGGAATTCACCACTCAATAACCAAACCATTACCCCAGTTGGATTAAGCACCCTTCATTCAATGTAAAATATTCCCACTTTTTTGTTGATGTTATACGTAAGGCACAAGAAATTTGATGCAAGCTATCCTCTTGTTCTAATTTCACTTCTATAAATGCTGGCCAATGGCCATGGGCTTTCTAGAGATTTAAATTGTTCAAACATTCCAGCATGCAAGTTCAGCCTACATATCCAGGAAGCTCACGAATCAACCCAAGCGAAACAAAGTTTGAGCAATTAAAACATCATTCCGCATTTTATCTACCAGTAAAACAGTAGAGCCTGAGAAGAATTCAGAACGAACCTTCTTCTTCTTGACAGGTTTCAGGATCTTGATGATACATTTTTCGTTACTGGTGCAATGAACACCCTCAAACACCTCACTGTACTTCCCCCTCCCCACCTTTCTCACCACCTCGTAATCGTCTTGTTCCCTGCCATAAGATGAGCCCAAATCAATCAATTTACACCTAAACAAGATCCTAAACAATTCTAGCTGACAAAGAAGAAAGTTCGAGGAATCTAACCCCCATTGAACGACGAGAGACTCGTAATCGGAGTACTCCTTAGGGCGAACGACATTGACGTCGGCATAAACCCTAGCCTTGGAGGCTGCGCCAGGGCGGCGAATCGCCTTCCCAATCCTCTGCGCCAGGGTTTCGGCGACGGACGGACGGCCGTATCCGGCGATCTCTGCGGAGGCGGCCACGAAGAGATGGAGGCGAACCAGCGGAGGCGAAGAAAGGGGAGGGTGGGAGGGAGGGGAGAGAGAGGAGGAGGAGAAGTGGGGAAGGGTGAAGAAAGAACGAGGTAAAGAGAAGAAGAGTCTGCCTGGAGGAGAAAGAATGAAATGCAACTGCAGAGGCCTCACGGCCATCAAAATCCCAATCAAGTTGGCCTTTCAATGACATTTTAAATGTTAATTTCAACAATATTTTGACCTCCTTCATTCCAATTTTTGCCTACTTTCAAATATTAATTTCAATATTTTTCTTTTAGGATGCAATTTTTATTTTTCTTGTAGTTTGGTTAAACTCCAAAAAATTTGGAGAAACTTTTTTTCACAACGAAAATATTCTTTTATTTATTCAATACCGGTATTCTACAAAAAGAAAAGTAATTCAGAAAGATCTTAAAATTTTTTGAGAAATTTCGCAAACTTATATTTATATTTTATAGTTTCAATTAAAATGTTCATTCGTCTCTGTGCAACAGAAATATTTTATTGTTTGTACATTACATGTCGTTGATGCATGTTTTACCAAATGCTCATCATTTTTCTTCATTTTTTTCCCAAAAGCAAATACATAATGGCTTACCTTCACTCAATGATTATGGAGTGTAAACAGGACAAGCACTGGCCTGATAATTCTTTGATTGTACCCTAGATTTGTAGATCATGAGTATCACCTTCATCCATTCAAGGTGACGTCTTTGACATCCAAATTCGAGCTCTTGGGATGCAGACTTCTGTAATGAGTACATATACTGGTCTGATTTGGGGTGAGCTCACTCATTCTCATACTATAAACCAACCTCTTTATTAGACATGCATTGGTATACTGATAACGAGGTGTTCATGGTTGATGCCTGCCACTCAAGTTATGGGTTAGCTGCTTCATTTCAGCTAAAGTTGTTAGAAAGACCGCAGAACTTAGAGAAGGCAGCAGATTGAGAGAACATTACAGAAAGACTTTCCCTCACAAGTTTCTTTACAACATAAGACTGTTATTGCATTTATTCTAAATCCTATTCCACAATACGACATGACATTCAATGCTTTCCGTAACTTGTGAGGCAAATACCTCATCATTGCCTTAACAACAAATTTAAAAGTACATACAAATCCACCTCCAGGCAAGATCACCATCACTAGGGGCGATTCAGAGAACTAAGATGATATCCACTGTCTGCAGAACAAAGAAATTAAGCCATTGATGATGCTCCTCAAAGATCAGCACATCAAGAGTAGAGAGCCTTCTCATGCACCTTCTCTGCTGTCGGTAAGGAGGAACATCAACAAATCCTGCTTTGCATGGAGTAACAGAAGAACAGGACACATGGACATACTTGTAAGTATCTCAAATTAAAAGAACATGAATAAGTTGGATAGTGCTGAATGCAAGCCCAGGTAAAGCAGGATAGTTGATGATTCAAATGCTGCATAAATCAATAGGATCATGCCTTCATTGCCTTGTCTTTCTAAATAGAGATTTAAATACAAAATGAGTTCATGTCACTGGCATCAGGGATGAACGTACATTGTCAATAGAGAAGGGGTGGGGGTTGATAGAAGTTAGACAGCAAACATGCCTCAAATCTCGAAAGCCTCCCCTTACTATAGTTAGGGATCTGACAAGTAACTATAGTATATTGAAGGGCATGGGCTCTTCCCAAAAAAGCAGTTACCTGTCTGCATGAATTAGGAGCTAACCACGTCCACTTCCTATGATTTGTCAGCTGCTGATTAAAGCTTATCTTCAAGTGAACAGCACTACTGGCTAAAAAAACACGGACAATACCAAGAATGACTTCATGTTCTCAGATTTTCCAAGTGTACTCCATCTTAAGGCCCTTAAGGCATGTATGCTCAGATTTTCCAAGTGTACTCTATCACCATTATCCAACAAAGTAATTAATCTTTGGCAGTATGAAGGATGAGGACTAAACAGAGGAGCAGGTGCATGATTGTTCATGGGGTCCTTATTGATGTGCCAAACAATGATTTCAGCAAGCATCATCTCATAAGTCAGAACACAAAAAAGTAGTTAGAATTAATTCTACTGCTTAAGCAGCGACAGATTATTATTGATTGATGATGTGCTGCCAGACCATCATGCGAAAAATTCAAATCCAGGCTAATAAGCATAGTGCACACCGATTTGTGATTCCACTAAATTCACAATAGTTCTAACATATCAGCAAGCTGACACAGTAGAACTTGTAAATTTGAAAGTAACAACAAACGATAATGATAAGAGAGGCAATAATTTAAACAGAGAAAGAGAATTTTGACCTGAAAGCCTGTGCTATTGATATTGGCAATGATAAAATCCTCAAGAGAATTATTTGGCAAATGTACCAGTCCAAAGCTTTGGTAAGTATAATGCGAGCAACTTAACCAAACACTGAATTCCTGAAGGCCGGGAGCAAGAGTGAATAAGGCTTTATGACAGACAGTTATAGAGAAGGGACCAAGATAAAGGACTCAAACTGTCCATGCTGAACAGCCATCAGAATTCAAGCCTTAATACTAGCGCACAACATCTCACTTGTAATTACATCCCCATCCAATCCTTTACCACATCCACAAATGTAATTGTCTTTCTTATTGACCAGAGACGGCGCTGTCCTTGGTGTCAATTGGGTATTCATGAATAATATCCTGCTGTGTCTTCAACTTTCTCCTGCAGAAGGCAAGAGCTTCAGATACCTACAGTGGACCTAGTTGTGAACACTAAGCAGACTCCCAAAACATGTTCTGGCATACAGGTCCAGTTCTAAGCATGGCAGCCTTCAAGAAAATCCTACGAACGAAATGTCAAACCCACTTACGGTAAACAACTCCGCAACTTAGTACACGAGCGAATTCTAGCATTACAATAGTCATTTTCAAGGACATCCAATAGCCTTCTGTAAGTAGGCCCATCAACAAGGCATTTCTCCTTAAACTCTTTTAACAAACTCAATGCCTCGCCTGCTCTTCCTTTTCTGCAAAACTCACCGAGTAAAGTTCTGTAAGTTATGAAATCTGCTGCCCTCTGCTTCGCCATCATCTCCCACAAATAAATCAAAGCTTCATCAACCTCTCCACCAAGTGCCAATGCATTAACAAGAGAGTTATATGTTTTCGCACTCGCAACAAACCCCTTCTCCTTCATCTTATTAAATAACTCCCTAGCATTGTTGGTTCTAGCCTGAGCACAGAGTCCATGAATAAGCTGATCATAAGTAACAGCATCAGGCTTACAACTATAAACAACACCCATCTGATGAAACATCCTGAGGCCATCATTAACGTGATTCGAGAGAACATAACCCTGTATCATCAAATTGATCGAGAAAATGTCAGGCCCAATTCCATCACTCAGCATTTGCCTAAAAAGGCACTCCATAGTACCCATATACATATGATTGATATGAGTATCCGTCCTACGGCTCAGTAATGCAGCAAACAACAGATTGTACGTCCTAATAGATGGCCTAAGCTCACGATTCTTCATCTTCTTCATGTGTTTAAACACAGTAATAGCTCGACTGAGTTGCCGGGCATGAGTATAATAGTATATGATAGTATTAAAAAGGGGCTCTGAACCAAAATCAGGAACAGCAAGCAGCTGGTCAACAATATTATACATTTCCTCCAACATCCCAGCAATCCCAAGCTTTTGAATGGTGATATGGTAAGTATTTACACTATGCTTGAATCTGGGGTTCTTAGACCCCCAATTAAACAGCTCCAAACAAACCAAAGCATCAGATTCAGGGACCATAACATTGTGCAAATCATCTGGGGTAAACCTAGCAGGAAGCTGGGATACGACCTCATCAAACCGGGCTTGATCAAGAACAGGCTTATTGGCCAATCTCAACCGTCGATTAACCCGCTTCCGATAAGCTCGAGAAGATCTAAAGCCCGACTTAGAAGAATACCATAATGATGGGGTGAATTTGAAGGGGGCTTTATTTGAACATGGATTAACAACTGGGCACTTTGGATTAGGTTTGAGCAGATGGGTATCAATCAAATTGAATGTGGAACAAGAATCATGATGAAAACAATTGAAAAACAAAGAGGACGAAGGTAAGAAGTTAGAAGTACAATGATACGATCTTAATCCTAACCCTAACCAAAACCTGAACATGGAAACGAGAAATGGGTGTGATTCAAATACAAAATTTGGGAGAGACCCACAAAATCTAAGGCATAAACAAAATCAAATTCGGCGAAATTAATCATATAATTATGACTGACTCACCGGAGATCGTACAGGCCGACAATGGCGAGTGGAGAATTGGTTGGGCATGGAGAGGAAGCCTGAAGGTGAGAAGGAAGCCTTGAGTTGGGGATTGGGCTGGACAAGCCCAATGGCCCAACTCAAGCTTTTTGGACTGCTTTCATACCGCTTGCTTGGGTTCAAGTTTGGGCTGTAAGATTAGTCCCACCACTATGTTTCTCTCAGCAAATGATACTATCCATTCATACAAGAGAGGCCCAAAAAAAAAAAAAAAACAAGAAAAGCAAGCTAAGGGCAAATGGCCAGTTAGAGTTTTTTCCGCCCTGGTTTTTGAGGGCAAATAGAGTTAGAACTACATGTTCTTTGGTTTTTTTTTTTTTTTGGTTGGTTCTTTGGTTTTTTTCCCTATAATTTTAGATTTAAATACCATGTACTTCGGAAATTACCTTTTTTTTGGGTATATATTATTGAGACACGTTATATCCAAACTCCAAAGTATGGATTGCTTGTTTGTATTTTTACAGTATGGATTCTTGTTAAACTTACACCCCACAGGGATGAAGCTCTCTCACGATGAATTTTCTCCATCCACGATACTAGGGCCTGAGAGCTTATTTAAGGAAAACAAGTATCAAATCACTTGAACCAATACGTGAGTTTTTTTTCAAAGTCCTTAACCCTCCATTACTGGGAGTCCATTTATTATTTCTCTACAAGGAGCCTGTTCGTTATGAGCATCTCTAACCTGTTACAATATACTCCAATATGCTCCAACTTATTCAAACTTGCTAACTGGTAATTAAACATGCTTCAATCTGCTCAAACATGCTAACCACTTATCAAATCTGTTTCACCCTACTGCCACCCACTTACAAATCTACTAAATTGCTTCAATCTATAAGTACTAGGCAAATATTATGCTCAAACCTATTTTCTGTTGTCCAACCAGCTCAAACTTACTCCTACCTACTCAAATATAGTATCTGCTCATCATTCAATATGCTCAAATGAAGGGGAGCCTTAGAGCTTTTGAATCAACCACTAACAACGTCAAATTAGACTGCCTACAATTCATCCATTTAGATTGGGCCCTTTCTCACACCCCGCGTGAATACGGAATGCTTATGCATTAGGTTGCCTTTTTCATTCAATATGCTCAAAACAAACATGTCCAGATGATGACTCTCTTAACGTATATTTTGTTCATTGTTACCCCCCTATAAGGTATAACTATTGCTTTGAGTAGACCATCAATCATCAAGTACGAAATTCGTGAAGTTTAAACTTCCACTTCACTAAATAATTTTGTTGGGTGATGTTGATGTGCGACCAACTCCAATGTTGTTAAAAATAGTAGCATCCAAACTCTATTTGTGCTCCTTTTTTCAAATCGCCTTTGTGCAGATATGACAAGCACATCCTAAAAACTAAAGTTGGAGAACACTCGTACGAGTTAGACATCTTAGGCGTAAGTTTGCTTTCAATCAGAGTGAGCGTCCTTTCTGAAAAAATTGCGTCCTTTTATTTTAGAATTGCTCAAAATTGGCCAAACAAATCTTCATGGCCATTGTACTGATAATTACTTGACATTCCTAGCTAGGACCACCGCCCCTCTCTTTTCTCTGTTTTTTTTTTCCCCGGATTGATGGCTGATGTTAGACGGTGGATAATAATTTAGGTAGTAGATAGTTGTAGAATAACGGGTCTAATACTCTAATTTACTTGATCATAGATGACTGTTTAGATGAGTGGTTCAAGCAAATCTATTCGATAAATTTACCTGTTAGGCTCGCCAATTAATGTAAATTGGAACAAAAGGATATAGGTAATTTTCAAATGTAAAAATTTCAAATGGTATTTTTGGATGAAAAATATAAAATGTTACCTTTGAATGTGAAAAACTAATATTGTTAGTTTTTTCAGAAGTATTGTTTAAAATGTTAAACATTACTTGAAATGCTAGTGCAAATACTATGTTACCGAACGTAAAAGAATGACTAAATGGTGTATTAATTTAGTAAAAATGCTAAATGCTATTCAATATGTTTTTTTTGGGGGGGGGGGAAATGTTATTGTTGAACACATACTTTGCATATTAGGATAGACCATTCTTTTAGTTTGATTGGAATTCCTCTGTCAAATCTCTATATCTCTCTCTTTTTTTTTTAAGGGACCTTTCGATGCAAAATAAACTTATTGATTGAATGAATGAAAGGAATAATAAGTGGAAGTTTGATGTAATTAAAGAATAAATAAATCATCCTTTATTAAAATAGGTTGATGCAAATTATTTGACACTTATTTTAGAAAAATACAATTTTGTATTTAAATTTTGTGAATGAAAAAAAAATTGTACTAAAAGAGTTGTATTTCGTATCGATAAAATTAGCTCAAATTTTATAAAATTGGTGATCAAAGGTCAAAAAAATATTACTGTCTCTATCCCAAAAAACATCCTGCTTGATTAACCTTGTTGATTAATTTTTGTTATCTTATTTTAACAAAAAAATATGAACTTATTTTTCAACAAAAATATTTTTAAAGACAGCTTTTTAATATTATTAATTTTGTATTGTGAACCACTATAATTAGACAATATTTTTAGAACATAAGGAATATAATTCTTTGGTACCTAGTTAGGCCTAAGAGTTTGGAGCATTTTATATTGTTTTGGCCCACCCAAATAATGTGTGGAAAATGTTTGTTTGTCCATCGTCATCACTTGTACTCATTGCCTAAATATTGATTTGATAGCCATTAGATAGGGATGCTGTCATTTTACCTTTATCAACATGAACAGGCCAGATTGAGTAGATCTCAGTACAATTATTAGACCATTAATCATTTTGTGAGTTAATTTTTTTACTCATTAATCAGCCTACTTTTACCATATTAATTTATGAACTAATTTTTAGTTTATGATCTCTCTTTCTTCAATATAAGATTTACAACTTTAGTTCATCAAATAAAATAATATTCACGAGCCTACTATACAGCATACAACTTCTCTTTCAAAATCCAAAAACAAAGAAAACCCAATAAAAATTAAAAAAAAAGCAAAAAAAGTAAGAGAAAAATAGGGTAAACCAGCTTCGGGCTCGCGTCCAACCTTGCGAGCCACTCTACACAACTTCCGAAGCGGGCGAGCCAGCCACTGGGAGGGCTCTTAGGACTTTGCCCAATTTTCATGAAGGAAAATTACTATAGAATACTTAATTATTTTCTTCTAATCTCTAGAAACCGGCCTCTCTATTTACACGTGTATCATATTAGAAGTTATTGTTGTGTTTTTTTTTTTTTTTTCTTTCTAAAAATTCATATTCAATCTCTGAACTAAAGATGGCTTCTCTTTTGTTTCCTGCTTTCTTGATGAGATCATTGAGATCATTTTCACTGAACAATAATGGGCATTATTCATGGTTTAATCACTATTTACTTATTTATTATATTCAACAAATTTTTTTTTAGCTAAAGTATGCCAAATAGGCTCCATTTGTTATGACAAGAGCTCTGATTTTGAATTACTTTGTTTGAAAAATGGAAAATCCAATAAGAATATTCAATGTAGATCACATTTGTTTTGTAGGATGTTATGTGTATAAAAAGTATGCACTATCACCAAGTAAAGGATATTTACTTGATAGAATACCTCATAACAAAATATTAATCTCATAGAAAGAATATTGTACTTAAAGTGTTATATAAAGGATTTGGGTTAATGATGTAATTGCAAAGGCCCTTCTTTATTGAAAAACTATATTTATGCCAACAAAATATATATTAAAAGTACACGAATATTCAATATGTTGTGATTGATTTATTTGAACTTTTATTCTTAAAACTTTATATTCTTATGCTTATATTTTTCATTTAATTTTATCATATTATATTAATATAGATTTAGTATTTATTTTATTAGTATATTGAACTAATTGTTCTTCATCGTATGATCCATCCAAAAGGGCCTTAATGGATATATAGTTTTGAAAATAGGATACAATAATAAGGCCATGTTCTTTTCAGTGGAAAATGAGGGATGTAGGATGGGTGAGTGTGGGAAAGGGAGGAAAGAGTGGGTGAGTATGCTATTTTTTTAAAGTGTGGGAAGGAGTTGGTGAGTGTGGGTGAAAGTTGAATATAATTGAATGAAGTTGAAGTATTGGTTATTAATAGTTTTTTGTTTTATAATGTAATAATTTTATTGTGATAGTAATTAATGATGATGAATTTTTTTTATGTTTGTTTATTCCTTTTTGTTATTTTTTATTTTGTTTATTTTGTTTATTTTTTATTTTTTATTTTTTTTATTTTTTTAAATTTTAATTTAAATTTTTAAATTTTTAAATTTTTTTAATTTTTATTTTTAAAATTTAAAATTGTTTTTATTTTTTAAATTTTTTTAATTTTTTATTTTTCTTAAATTTTTTAAAAAAAATTTAGTTTTAATTTTTTTATTTTTTTGTATTTATCTTTTATTTTCTTATTTTTATTTTTTGTATTTATTTTTTTATTTTTTTGGGATTTTCCTTTGGTTTTTTTCTGGAATAAAAAATGAAAAATAAAAAAATAAATACAACAAAATAAAAAATTTAAAAATAAATACAAAAAATTAAAAAATTTAAAAATTTAAAAAATAAATACAAAAAATAAACAAATAAATACAAAAAATAAAAAAATAATGAACAATTAAAAAATTAATGGAAAACAAAAAAAAATTGTTCTATAATATCTGAAAAATTAAAACTGCTCATAATTGCTATCAGATTATTCGTACACATAATTACATAAATTATAAAATTTTCAGAATATGAGAAATGATTTTTTATGTAAGTGTGGGAAGGAGTGAGTTTTTTTAAATGTGAAAAAAAGTGAAAAAAGGATAGAAGAAGTAGGTAAATGTGAATGGGATTGATTTACCGGGCTTAGGTGATTGATTGCAACCATTATTATTTTATTGTAGAATTTTGGTCTCTCTTTTTTGGATCTAACGAAGATTGGTCCCACCAGCAGTCAGCTGTCAGCAGCTACTCACCAAGCCAAGGAGGCAAGGACATTGCATTGATCTGGAATTATGACAATGATATAAATATTCATCACTTTTTTCCAGGGGTAAACTATTCTTTTACCACTACATGTTTCAGGATTTACCAAGAAGAGTTCATCAAAGATTTGGATGTCTTGCTATTTTTCCAACAAAAATTTGACTAATTTTTTATTAGATCACTTTAGATTTTAAAAGGTAAGATTTATCATTTTGTTAAACCGTATTTGTATGTTATATCTGTTATAAATTAGTCACTGAAACTCATCTAAAATGTCGAATTCTCGATCAACCATTAGTATTTGATGACTAGACAAAATAGACATCTTTTAACCAAGGAGGACAACTCCGAATCCATTTGATGAAAAAGCCCCAAGCAACCATTTGGTTGATTATGGCCCAAAAAAGCAGCATCCTTCATATTTTACATAAAGTTATGGAGTAATGTACACAGATTTGATCGAATCAAACTGACAATACACATGAAACCAAATTCAACCTAAGATCCATCGAGTAAATTTTCATTTGAACTCAAATTGTTCTAATCTGTGAATAAAAAACTCAAACAAAAAGCACAGAAAGAACTCACATAATTCAATGTAACAACTATCAAATGACCTATTTCTTAATCTTAGCTCATAGCAAGACATGCTAAACTCTATCCTAATATAGTTGGAGCATGAACTGCAATCTTACAATTCACTCGTTCAAGGATTAGAATTATAAGTCATTAAAAATTCTGTATTACTCAACCATTAATTCTTGATTCTACTTGAGACAATGTGCTACTATAAATAAGGGTGTAGATCAAAAGGGTGAGACACACAATCAAGTAGCAAAACAACTTCCTTATATCTAGTCATCTCTCTATCCTCTCCTTCACATAACCTAGCCATCTTCGAGGTTCGGGCTTTAGAGTGTGGTTCTTGGTGACTCTAGTAGCCACTAATATTGTGGGTAGCAATCAAACAGACGAGATCCAGGTTCACCTTCAGCAACCAAGGTAATTTCTAAATGCCAACATTAACCATTAACGGTAAAATAAGTTTAGCACTAATGGTTAAAAAAATCCTAAAAAATTTCACAGCAGTTGATCAATAAATGACAAGAAAAGATGAGGCCGCCACCTAGGGGGTGACAAGGATTGTGCAGACTTTTATATGCATGCGTTGTTGGACTGGCTGTTAGCTAACAGCTCTTATCAATTGCTTCATAAATCACTATACATATATGTATATATGAACATGATATGCGTTACATAAATGAATAGTATATTAGTATTTAGTATGCAGTGCTCCTGACTTTCTGGGTGTCTCTACAGGCCATGGACATGAAATTCTGATTCGAGCTGCTTGTCCTTTGGAACGTGTTTTCTTAGAGCATTCCCAACACCGAAAATGCATGGACAAATGGGCCCCATGTGTTTTATGTGTGGGAGAAAGTTGATGGCGGCCTTGGGGAAAGGGGGCACGCGTGGCAGCTTGTTTGTCCGTTCCTTCCCCGTTTTCATTTTTTTGTCATTATCTGATTTTTTTATTATTTTATGTTTTTTTAATTAAAAAAATATTATTTAGATACTTTAAAAAATATATGTTATAAAGTGAGTCTATACAAAATATTTTATTGTATAATTTAAATTAGAATTTTATTGGTTGGAAAAGTGATAAAATATAAGTTTTAAAAATGTGAAACTTTTCATGATGTGATATACCTGAGATTGGGAGTGATCTTAGCTTTTTCTGTTCCAATTCACGTCCACATTGTCACTTGTGACTTGTGAGCCCTGCTTAGTTGTCAATCATGCTGGATTGCTTTGGCTTTTTGAGCCCTCTTAGGGTCAATATTCAATATGCACACGCCTCATGTCAATTTTCTCCTACTCATCCATGTTTGACTACCTACTATTGGCCATTCCATCAAACGGATGGCATATATCCTAATTGCTTCGCTAATTAAAAATATTAGGAAGCTGTCCCTCATATATATATATATATATATATAT
>JACYFF010031956.1:106506753-106518613 GCA_017589665.1 Selenicereus undatus | reverse complement strand
TGTTTCCACCTAAATTTCATCTAAACGGAGCGCTATTTTTTTTTTTTTAAATATCACTCCTCAAACTTATACTGCTTAAATTTGATTAAAAATTGGAAGAGATAGTTATTTTTTAATCCCTTTCTGCGTTAATGTTCGTTCAAATAAATTGTAGATAGAAAAGGGAGGCGCTTCTAGTCCTGGCCAAGTGGCAATGGTATAAATAAATAAATAAATAAATAAATAATAATAATATAATAATAAAAGGAGTACGGCAGTGGGGAGTTTGGCAAAAAAGATTGAACGAAGGCTGCAAGTCTGCAACTACATACAAAGACTACGGCATCCTAACCCAATTGGCTCGGGAGGAACGTGCTGAGAAAGCTTCATGTTTTTGAGCACTGAACCTGCCGCTGCCCAACTGGGCCTTTTTGGTCAACCAGAGACTTACCTACGTGGCTACGTGGTAGGTTTGGCTCAACATCATGGGAAGTATGGATAGGGGTACGTAACTAGTCTTGCCCTCGTCCAGTCGTGCTGGCCTTCTGGCTACAAGGGACGTGGTGTGGCCACACGCTCCAACCCCCAAACAAATGTTCATCATTTTAATGCGTTAAAAATTCGAGTTTGAGTCAATTTTGATATTTGAATAATGTCATATTTAAACTCTATTCGAGTTGCAGATTCGGATATTTTGTTTAAATATGAATCTAAATTTGAATGTTCAAATTTTTGATTTGAGTATTTGAAAATCTTATCGAAATTATGTATTTAATCGAACCCGCATTCAATTGTTAATGTCTAAATCCGTTTGTCCGAATTTTTAATCAAAAGTTTCAGAGGTTTTATATTGATTTATACCTAAATTCAATTGTCCGAATGCCTGAACTCGATTATTTGAATATTCAAATTTGTCCGAACCTGAATTAGTCGTAAGATTTGGACAACCCAAGCTCAACCTTGACTTGAATTTCGATTCAAATAGGACCAAATGCCTGAATTTAAAAGTCGAAGAAGGAATGTGTAACCAAACTCACTTTTTCTAGACCAAACAAATTTGAATAATTGGATGAAAGGATGGATTTCGCCAGCTCTAATCCATATAGGGTTATAGTATCTTATGTAAGGAATTATACTCAGTCGTACAATTTAGTTAAATTTTAAAAATGTATGACTTATTTATAAAATGATTTTTCTTAACTATGTATGATTAAAATGGATTTCCAATAAATTAAAATCACTAACAAGTTCTTGAAATAAAAAGCTGACAATATTACGAGACAACAAATTTAGGTTTTTTTTTTTTTACTTTAACAATGATTATGAGGAGGAGATAAGAGGTGATGCCAATGAGATTTGAATTGAATTTCTTATATCTATCACATATTTCTTTTGTTCGTAATTAAGTATCTGACTCAACTATTACTCCATTAAGCGTAGGCATCAAAATTAGGTAATACATTGCACTATAATAATATGAGTTATATATATTTAAAGTCATTTTTTTTCAGTTTAATTTAACATAACTGAACTGAACTTATTTTTGTTAAATCGAGTTGAATTAGACTTTTTTTTTCTCTTTTACTAAATTGAACTTATTTTTGTTGTTGAACTAAACTTAATTGAATTGAATTAAGCTTACTCTAAAATTATAAGTTGAAGACAATAGGACCTCACTCGAAATTATCATTCACATAGGGTGAAAATTTTATGTTTTGCTTTTTATCAGGAATTTGGACTAGCTTCTTTTTGGGGGGAGGGGTGTTTCTGTTTTTGGCAAGAAATACAATATAGAAAGCACTTCTTTTTAAAAGATTCTTTCTAAATTTTCCTGATAGAAGATACAAATAAGGTTCATATGCAGGACCTCATTCCGCATACTGTGGAATGTAATGAGAGACTATACCTTGTTAGGTAGTTGATTGCATAATACGAACATTCGGATAATCGGGTCTGGACATCGGACGTTTGGGTTTGGGTCCTGTCAAAATGTCTGATTTATAATCAGGATAGGGTTCGGGTATGAAAGTATTATCTGAATGTCTAGTTTATCCGAACTCGAATTGACCCGGATCCAAATTTTTGTCAGCCCTAAAAAGATTCCCAAAAGGACTAGTGTACCGTTGTTATATTCCGAGCCATAATCCAGTCATGGGTCATCACAACTGCTGCATTGTATAATTGTCGCGTATTCATCCACACTTCCTAGTCTCTCTCTCTCTCTTCCTGGGTCTTTTTTAAAAATTTTGTTTATGTTTATTCATGTACGTATATTATAATTATTATTGCCACCAATATTTTGTCTAAACGTATGAAACCCCATTCAGGTTCTTCAAAAGACTTCAAACTATTGAGTTGAATTCTCGCATTAATAGTTCCATCACCTTTCGGCGGCCCCATACATAACAAAGAGAATTGGCAAATGGTGCGGCTTTTGAAGGTGATAAAGAGTCATTAAAACAAGGGAAGAAGAACATAAACAAAAAATAAAAAAAAAAAACAAAAATGACGGAAATAAATAAATAAATAAGTTCAATTTGTCCGTTCCCTCATTTTTTCTTCTGCGTTCCCAACTTGTAGCGATGTGTATTCTTTATCTTTTTTCTTTGGACCTGATCACCCGACTAGTTCTCATCATCACTAACATCTTTAGTTTTACGTTTCGATTCATACTTTGTTTCATATTTTGATGCAAATGAGGGACACAAAGGTACGCGTACGTAAAATTTAAATATAAATTTTTAGTACAGATTGTTATAATTAGGAACCTCATCATTAAATTAACCGATACAATGAAGTTTAGTTATCTGAATTTATTTGATTATAAAAATATGTTGCAACTTTTTTGTCATTTAAATTCAGATGCTAGCATAAGATTTTCCCCCCTTCTTATTTAATTTAGATGTCATCCTCATTCTATCTGTACGTTTATCAGTATTTTTATTAAGTCTCTTAAAATAATTAAGTATATTAATGGTGGGAAGAGAGGTAAACTGCATGCTAACCTAACCCTAGCTTCTAGTACTGAATTCTATCTATTTTTCAATTATTTGACCAGCATCCTTACATTTACAAGTCGAACCACATCTCTCACAGCTCATAAGCTGGCTTCCATTTTTTGGGAGGGGGGGGGGGGGGGAAAAACTTCTATCTTACATTTAGGACTGGCAAAAATTTGGGGTTTGGGTCGAATTTGAGTCGGATAAATTAGACAGTGTTAAAATTAAGACAATAAATTGATATCTAATATCCAGTTTTTTCTGGGTCGGACAATTCGGACAAAGCTAAATTCGGGTTCCGACAATAGAAATATAAAAAATGGTATGCCCAGATTCAAAATTTGGATGAAAAATTAATGACCATACCCGGTTTTTTCCGGGTCGGATAAATTCGGGTGTTTGGATCGGACAACTTTTTGCCAGCTTTACTTAGATTCATTTCAAAATAATAGCATAAATTATTGGGCAAATCTCAAAATCAATTGAGATAGGCTTTGGAAAATTTGGAATCAATCTCCAATGTCTTTCCTAACAATTTATTCCTTTCATAAAAGTTCTTTTCTCACCAACTAATTCCTATAATGGCTGCATCGCCACGAACAAGCTAAAAAGTTTCATTACAATGAAACGTTTTTAATTATGGAACAATGAAAGTAAAATAGGACTCAAAAATGTTGTCTACATCTGTAGTTTCTCAGACCCTGCAAACACCAAACCGATATGGGATTGTTGTGTGTTGTGGTTGTTTCCAAAATAAATGATGAATTAATTTATTTATTTGGGGGGGGGGGGGGGACCGCCACGGCAGGGGGAGGAAAAGCTGACGACCCCAAAAAAAAAAATGCAACCGCCCAGCATGCAAGATTTAACCATCAAGCAAGAATGAATTTGTTAATTCAACACCATAGTGCGAATAATTTCGTGACGGAAGAGCTCACTCAAACTGAGAGCTAAGCGCTCGTATATATAGAAGATATAATTAAACTAAATTACATAAGTATCCTTATCCTATTACTACACCTCGAGCTGTACAGAGGAGCACATGAACATATTGGACTTATGAAATAAAAACTATTGAGAACAAAATCCTTTGGTAAAAATATCCACTAACTGAAGCCTGGCAGGTACATGCCGGACAAGTAAATCGCCATAAGTTCGTGCACAAAATGCTAATCAACAGTAGTATGCTTATTGCAATCATGATCAACCAGATTCGCAGTAACATATGTACGTAACACTCACATTGTCGTAGTAAACCTGAACTGGAGAGGGGAGGCGAGGCGCATGATCAGTGGCAGAAGAGACTGGAGGGGTGTCGACACTAGTGGTGGCCATCACGGTGGTGCAACAATGGTATCTTGCGGGAGAAGAAAGATAGAGAACTAGGGTTTTGGGCAGCAGAAGCTAGAAAAAGACAAGTCAAGAAAAAGGAAAAAAAAATCTAAAACAATTGGCTTTTGATATCATGTGAATAATTTCATGATGGAATGACTCACCCAAATTGGGAGTCGGGCGACAGTTACAATAAATTACATAAGTGCCCTTGTCATATTACGTAAGACATTTACAATAGAACTTATACTTAAATTAATGCATGTGAATATATAAAATGAACACTTTAAGCACATTGACATATTCAATTTTTTTAAAAAAAAATAAAACCAAAACTCTCATCTAAGAAACTAATTTGGTTGCACACTAAGCAATTGCCTTCCATGTATTCACTATTCTATGATACAACCTTAACGAAGCATTATATCTAGCTTGTGCAGTCTTCCATCTATCGCAGTAGGTGAATGTCAATCTATCATATACGATATTCGAAAAACCAACACATTACAATCGATTATCAATGTGATTCTAGATAATCTTTAAAAACAAAAGACATTTGAAAACTTTTCAAACGATAAAGACAGTACTTGTTAATTTTTTCCCCCAATTGTTTAGATAGACATGACCCTTACAAATAAGAGAAAATATAATCACTGTATAGTTTAAGAAAACAGATAATACATCTTACAGGCTATAAAATTACAAATAATAATAAAGCCATGTATACATTAAAGAAAATTTGAACCTTAACAACATCAAAGAGGCTAATGACAATTCCCTTCGGTCACAAAGGAGATTACGTTTATAGAGGCTCAACATTAGTGTGAAAGGTCGTCCAATGTCATGAATAATAATAATAATTCCTTTTATTTTTTTCTTGGCCAAACACAGAATCTTCTCTTATTTGTCATAGAATCCTTAATGGGCCACTTACTTTAGTCCGAACCCTTTTATGGGCCCCGCCAATTTATGTTACAGTCCCCAATCACCTTACACACTTATATAATTGGACCTCCTTATTAGTGGCTTACATCATTGGACCTCCCCCCCCCTCCCTTTCGTTTTATTTTTTTTTTCCTAATTTTATTAGGACAAACTTTTCCCAGATTCTGGGTTCGGATCTAGTTCCACAACCTACATTAATGAAGAAAAATTAATATTTTAGATAAAATAATAAATTAATCGATGACATTCCTGTCTTTCAAATTAAGGATGGCCATAACGCTAATTTAAGTATGTATTTCATTTGTTAACTTTTGAGAAACAACCTGATTTCAAAATATATTATGATCATCGTCTTAACTCTTAGAATTGTTAAGTTGTATTGCTATAAATTCAATCCTATCCTTTGCTGGTTGATTGACTCATCGTCTATATATAATATCCTTTTATATTTATAGATTTAGAAAAGACGAAGTGATAATGAAAAGGTATAGCTGTGGAGTAATCTAATAATTTTTTTTTAAAAAAGTGAGGAGATGCATTACGATAATCCTAATATGCGAACGAAGCTACAACACTTGATCTAGATCTAAACATTTTTTTATCCATTAAAGAGAAATTTTTATAATCAACTAATATTGTCATTATCATTTGTTCCATCTATGTCAAAGTCGATTTTGTCGTAAATGATAAATAAGATTATTTTGAAGTTAAAATTTGTCAATATAAATTAAAAAACTTGGAGTTTTTCTATATAATTTTTGTTTGAAAAAACACTAAATTCAAAATAACATAGCTATATTAGTGACTACAGGCTTGTAGATTTTTTCTATATAATGGGGGCAGCCTAATATATAGAATGATTATTCAGTAATGTCATAAATTTTGTACCGTACTCAGCCAGTACAAGATGATAGCTATTGTTCACTTCCAACTAGTGCATGCATGCCCAATATGTACCATTTTAGGCAAAAATCCGTACTTATTAATATTGGCTCTGTATCGATCAAACTTTAATGGTACCATTGTAGCATAGACATAGCCCCGTTTAGGTCGGTGCCTACTTATTTTGGGTGATACTTATTAGTACTGAACAAAAAGTACAAATTTTTTTTTACATTATTTGAAATTTAAATGCTATAAAAATATATTATATATATTTCGTTTTAGTGAAAATTGGTGTGATGGCAAACACAGTTTCAATAACATTGAAATAGAGTGCTAGGTCAAGATATTTAACTTTGTGGAGAATGCAAACAGGCTAGCAGTCTAGCACAAAAAAATCAAAATATTTTAATGTCATCGTCTTTTTTCTCCTCTTCAAAAAAAAAAAAAACCCTAGTTTTCTTCTTATATTTTAGAGATTGCGATGTATTCTTTTGCCAATAGCAAACCTCTTAAGTAAATTTCAGGTTGTTCTGCTTGTATATATGAAATTGAATTACATATCAATTCTTCAAATATAAACTACTTGAGAAGATAAATATTTTTCAAGGAAAAGGATGTACAAGATTTATGGATTTTCTTGTCGCATAGATGTTGCATCAATAAGTGGCGATTGAGTAAAAAAAAAAAAAAAGGAGTGCTTAGAAGTAGTTTGATTAGTGTTCTAAATCGAGTGGTTTGTTTCGTTATATTTTAGTTCTATAACTGTTTAAATATGATGTTAATTATTGGTGTCATATAATTTTCAATTAATAAATTCAACATTTATGCTAAAAAAAATAGATTTCTTATTAATTGGTTGTTAACTGGTTAAGTGATACATATTATTTAAAAAACATCACATCCAAAAATTTGGATCAACTATTACATATTAATAACATATACAATAAATCTATAAAATTAACTAACTGTTGATCGGTTGTACTATGTGTATAAGTTTAGTTCTAATATATAAATTTCTGGTTGGAGTTCGGCTTCTTATACAAGATTCTTCATATATATTTTAATTAATAACACCATGAATGGAACACCTGAAAGAAGGTCTACCGAACTCGATGCATGTGTATCATGGCGAGACAAATTTCATTTTCAATATCTATCTCTTCAGGGACATTGAAAAAATGTACAGACATGTACAAGTTGGTGCAACCAGGGATGTGGTGTATGACGCAGCTTAACACCCCCACCATTTGGAGCACGTCAACCTCCTGTTCAACATCATGTTTTTGCCTTTTCAGATTCCCTGATCTTGACAAAATACACTCAATTTTTACTTTACACTTTTCTTTTTTCTTTTTTTTTTGGCTCCTAAAACTCACCATTAACCTTGATATTTATGTCACTTACGTCTCCATTTCATCTATGGTGGATATTTCTTTAAAAACTTCCACCGTTTTTGGCCCCGTTTTTAAAGAGTCTCATAAAGGTTTCGAAGAGCTTATAACGTTCATTTAAAGCCACACGACTTGGTACTCTGGTCATGAATATTGTTTATATAATTCTTGCATCTTTGTCTTATTCTGTTTATTTAGGAGGCATATTTCTACAGTTTTTTAAATTTACAATTTCCCACGCTATCAAAAGCTTACAAAATTAATTTTTTTTTATTCAAATGAAGTTTATTCTATTGAAATAAATACTAATTTGCACGGAGAAAAGCATACTAGTTTCTTATTCTATTCAAATAGATTTACAAGGACGAATCCTGTTTTTTCCGATTAGCGAATGGGTATCTCCTATACTAATACTATGACCCTCGAATATTTTTGTGTCTCTTCAAGTGCTTTCAAAGTCATAACCCTTTTGTTTTAATAATCCATCCCCCAACTTTGCAACTATTATTTGCCACTTGGCCTTGTGCAAATTGAGCCCCAACATCATGGAACAAATTCATGCCAACCTGTATTAGAGATGTTTGAAAATTTTAACTTGGAAAAAAGTTTTAGATACTGGTTGTCCAAGCCAGGATGGATGTCAAATAGTAAGTTAACAATGGATGGTTTTAAGTATATTGTGAAAATCTCACCAATAAAATCTATATCTATATAATACATAATAGCAATCTTGTGGGTCCTACTATTTATCTAAATTCTCAAAAATTAGAGTTTTTCGACCGTTAGATTGAGATTGTTTTTTATAATTACCGTTGGATTTATACAAAAATTAAATTAATTTTAAAAAATCTATCTATCTATAATCTTAACCATAATCTTAACCATAAAAATTATTTATGCAACTAAAAATTATTTATGCATTAGATTTATAATTTTTATTGTTAGAACCATCCATCATAATTTCGATTATGTGATAAAGGATATCTGATAATCCTATTATCAAAAAAAATATCGAGTAGTTAAAAAACGTGTAATCTTTGAAAAACCATAGAATGCTGCAACAAGTGTCATTTGCATGATTTAGTGTGATCTTAACGATAAAAATTATTTATGCAATAGATCCAAGTTGTTGATTTTAAAGCTAAGATATCCGTTTATTTTTTTAATAAAAATCCCCCATGATTTTGGATATACATTATAAAAGATAAATGATGATCCAATTATCCAGGGAAAAAATTCAATCAAAAAAATTATCTAGGGAAAAAAAATAGGCAATTATATTTATTCATTAAATCTAAACCGTAGATTTTAAAGTTAAAAAACCACATTTTTTAAAAACTTTCTGATAATGTCATTTATATGTGAAAAAGACTATATGATAATCCTATTATCTTAAACAAATCTCAAACATTTAATAAAAATTATAATTTTTGGAAAAAACCTAAAATGCTACAACATGAGTGCTTTATTTGGTGTAATCTCAACCGTAAAAGTTAATCACCTGTTAAATCAAAGCCTTTGATTATATCTATTAAAAAAAGGTACATTCCCCAAATAAATCATGTCTTTATTATTACTTTTTTTTAAAAATCATAAAGAATATATAATAATCCCATTGTCTACGGGGTAACCATCTATTAAATATAGATAGAGATGGGCATGGGGCGGGTTCGGGCCGAGTGGAGCCGTACCCGCACCCATACTCATTTTCTAAAACCATCCCCATACCCATGCCCGTATCCATCGGGTTTTAAAAATTCATACCTTACCCATATCCATCGGGTTTTTCGAGTTATTCATGTTTTATTTTGGTACATATACATTGTAAAAACTGACACCTATCAGGTTCATTAAGTTTAATTTTTAAAGGTTCAAAACTAAATGAAAAATACTTTTTTACATGGATTTCCCCCGTATTAAATTTCTGCCTACACATTCAAAATTAAAATAATACACGTCGGGTTTATTAAGTATAAAAAATAATACTCACAATTGAAATGCATTGTGTCCCTACAAAATATCAAATTTGTAGATGCATAAGAGTAAAGTAGCTGTCAGCTGAATCTGAAAGCACAATATGTATTTAGGTACAAATTTGGGCCTTTTTTCACTACAGCCTGCTCGCTTCAGCCCCAAATTTTTTTTTGAAAAAAATCAGGTTTGGATATGGGGCGGGGTCGGGTATGGTATTCCTGTATCCGATCCATACCCATACCTATACCCGTTTTTGGCACATCCGTCCCATACCTATTTTTTCTCCATTTTTTATACCCGAACCCACCATAAATAAAAAGAGTTCGTTTCGAATTTTTCGAGTTTGGGTAGAGCTTCCATTCCTAAATATAAACCACTAATTCTATATCTTTAAATTATCCTATACGATTCAATTAATTTTTTGTTTGACTTTATTTATCTCAGTTGCTATTTATGAAGTTTACAACTTTTTATTTTTTTCACTAACTACTTATCGATAAATTTTTTAATTTTTTCAATGATAGATATTTTTTAAATATCTGTTTCATCATGCATCGTGCATAGCACGGGTTTATACTAGTATTAACATAATTAATTTGTACGCCAATTAATTAAAAAAGGACTTGCCATAGAATAGAAAAGACCTTAAAAATCAAAATTAAGATAATTAAGCTAACTTGTATATTTTTTGTACAATTTGGTATTGGTGCAAATATAATTTCTTATTGATAATTCATGAAAGCCCGTGTAAATAAAATTAGTGAATACTAGAAAGGCGAAAACCCAAATAAGCACAATAAAACTCAATTTTAACTATTAACTTCAGATTATTTGAATTAATTTAGTTAATGTAGACAATTTTTTTTGTGTGTAAAATGAGACTGAAAAAGCACGTGAAATTTAAATCTAATTTCTCAATAAAAATTCATAGAATTTTTACTGGCTTAAATAACTAACGTCCGTTGTATTTTAAATAAATTATCCCTTGACAATGCAACATGACGGAATCATCCATCTTATATGATCCAAAACTGACTGACCATTTAATTAGTTGCATAGATTGATTTTTTAAAAAATAAATAAATCTTAAAATAGGCACCATTGGCATAAGTAAAGACCCGTAGCTTTCATGGGTAATTTACCCTTTAGCTCCTCCTTTGAAACACATGCCCCTCCTACCCCTTCAAGTGTTTTTATGGCTCATCTTCTAATTAATCTCTATAATTTAATTTATCACTTGATACTTCTAATTGAATTTTGTCCCAATTATTCACTAGAAGCTTCTTATTCCTTGATCTTTCATTGCATGGGTCATGCTTTCAGCTTGTGATTCCCCCCCCCCCCCTAATGTGGACATTTTTATTTTTTAATGGGAAAGAGAATATTCCATTGGTTGACAATTGTATCTATGCTCAATTTTGATTTAATGTGTTCAATTATTTCATTTACAAAGTAAAACACTTGTGAAGATAGTAATGTGTATAATTGACAGCTGATAAGTATTTACATCGAAAGGATAACACCCAAAAACTCTCATAAAAAGGATGGTGAACTGAAATTGGTGGCAAAAGATGAGTACACATGATTGCTAGCTGAGCTCAATATTTTTGGGCTATTATGTATAGATTATTGTGAGCAAATACCCTTAGGAGCCGAATGAGAGGTGCACACTATTATATTATGGCCAATATCAAAAAAATGTAAATATTACTAACGACCAAAAGTCTATAATATAAAGCAATCAGTTTAATTCAACATGTTTCAAAATCTTAGAATATTTCAATAACTTTCAATAATGACTACTGATAATACTTATGATAAGTTTAAAGGAGCATACCGTGAGATAGTAAGATGACATATAATTGAGTATAAGGTTGACTAGTAATTTACTTAGGGGCAATTTTAATAAAATTCATTGCCAAATTATTAGTTATTTTAAACTAAAAAGTCACTCTAAGATAAATTATTTATCATGTCAAAATCTTCTAAAAAATTACATCTAAAAAAGTTCGCAATATCATAATTCGTACGTGAGATAGTCTTACATAAGAATTTGTGATGCTCAAAAGAGAGTCATCGGCTCTAGCCCTTGGGCTTTGGTGCAAGTACTAGGCGATAAGCCCTCCAGTCAGTCCTGTACCAAATTCTTAAGAGATGTTGGACCCAGCATTCCCGGCCCATGGGGAAGCAAGAAAGCCCAAATCTTGTGGAAATGGGCGTATATCTTCTACGATCCGGTCCTTATACATCCTGTGAATGGGCTTGCCATTTGGATTAGATAATGGTAATTAGTTTCACGTCATGATGTCACTAATTTGTGTTACTTAACTAATAAAGCTTTTTTCAATATATATA
>JACYFF010031956.1:106484021-106506353 GCA_017589665.1 Selenicereus undatus | reverse complement strand
ATCCCATATAGGTTGCAACAATTCCTACAAACATTATTAAGTTTAATGGGTGAAGTCCTATTTGATATGTATTATTACTTTTTAGACATCTAAATATAAGCGTATGCTTCATTCAATTTATCATAAATATTTATCTTCAACATACATCAACGACCAACACTCATTAGCGTCATCAACAGTCATAATTCCTACTCATTATATTAAGCACTTATTAACATGGATCAACATTTATTATCATCGAACACCTATCAACACAGATTAGTATTAATCAATAATAAGTTTACTTATATAATAAATAAAAAGAACGTAGCCTAAATATCATATACATGATTACTCACACCTCACCTTAGACCCTGTTCTTTTCGTTGGTAAATTTTAATTTATCAACCTCAACCAACTTAAACCTATTTCATCAATTTCAATAAAAAAAATACTCACTTTAATCAATTTCAACCCACTTTTTACTATTTTAATCAACTTCTACTCATTATACAAAAAAAAATAATTCAACTCACTTCAAACAATTTTAATCTACTTTAACTCACTTTAACCGACTTCTATTAATTTCAACAAAAAAAAATAACCAATTCAACTTACTTTAATCCACTTTAATCAATCTCAACAAACTTCATCTATTTATCAACTTATATTTTTGAAAAAAAAAATTTATTATGCCATAAAGAAAATAAAATTATACTGACATGATCCCTAATATAGTAATGATATTCAGCAGAAAAAAATAAAAAACTTGATGGAGTAACCCATGCAAGATGACGAAAGCTTGAGAAAAATAAATGACAACGTGTAAGTGGACAGTGTCTCAGACAAAGGCAACAGCCGCAACATACCACAGTAAACATCAAACAGCCGCCTCTCTTTCTCTCGCTATTCCGACTCCTCCTATACATGATACATCACTCTTTGCAAAATTCTCACGTGCGATTTGACGTTCGTTGACCACATCACCCCCCGATTTGCCCCAATTCGCCTCGCTTTCTCGACACCAGCAGCGCGAAAAAGCTGATTTCGCTGCTGATCGTAAATCCAATCAATCCAAATCGCCAGTTTCGCCATTGAATTCATCGAATCAGGTTAGTTTTTCTGTTTAATTTCCACTTTTAATAATTCGATTTCTCATTGTATTCTCTTGTTTATCCCTAATTCCGAAAAACTATTTTGCTAGGGTTTTCTGAAATTTCATGAATTAGCGTCGTCTGCTGTCGAAATTTTGTTTTTAAACTTGAATTTCGAAACTTTTTAAGACTCGATTTGCTCTTTTGCGCGCAACTCGTTTGATCTGCTTCCATTTCTGTCGTAATTGAACGGATCGGAATTTGTGATTTTGTTGATTGGAGATGGATAGTTGATTTTGAACTTGATTCTGACGTGGGCTTTGCGTAATTTTGTTTTTTGATCCAGTATTGTGTGTGCATTGGATTGTTGGAGACTCCGCTCTTGGTGGATGGTTGATCCGAAATGGTAATTAGGGTTTAGGGTGTGAAGTGGGGTTTCTGAAGTTAGGGTTTTGATTCTGGTGATTGTGAGGGATTTGGGAAATCAAAATGCGGGGTGATCGGCAATTTACCAGAATTGACGTGTTAGAGATCAAATTTCAGATAGGCAGGAAATTAGGGTCCCAGAAAGCAGAGAAATACTTTGGTCTTTTAGATAGGTTTTTCGCACTGAAGGTAAGTAAATCAGAATTCAGCAGACTCTGCACTGCCATTATCGGCCGTGAGAATGTTAGCCTTCACAACCGTCTCATCACCTCGATTCTCAAGAATGCTTGCCTCTCGAAAGCACCCCCTCCAAAGAGAGACAAGTTGGAGAGACCTGTGGTTGATAAAGTTGCTAATGGGTATCAGAAAAGTTGCCTCCAATCTCTTTGTAGAGACACGCTTACGCAGTCCCCTCGTAGGGGGAGGACCCCGGGCATTCGTGATCGGAGAAGTAAGGACCGTTTCAGCCCACTTGGCCCACATGGGAAGCCCAATGCTGTGGCATGTAAGGATATCGGCAAGAAGATTTTAGACCCGGAAAGTCCAACGGAGTTGCTATCTTTGGGTAGTAGGCCGATTGAAGTCAACTCGGTAGAAGATGGGGAAGAGGTTGATCAGGCTGCTTTAAGCCCGGGAATCCACAGCAGGAGTCCAGTCACACCTCCGCTGGGGATCCCATGGAATGGCAAAGTGAACCGAAAAGTGCTCAGTTCTCTTGCTTCTCCCGAATGTCATGTGGAAACCTGTCATGGAGATGGGTGTCTTCCCGACACCAGCTCATTGAGGAGGAGATTAGAACAGAAATTGGAGAAGGAAGGTTTGCAAATTTCGCTTGATTGTGTGAATCTTTTGAACAATGGGTTGGATGTTTTCCTCAAGGGGTTGATAAAGCCTTCCCTTGAGTTAGCTAATTCAAGACTTGGAAACAAACACCGCTGTCAAATGAGTACACCCGTATCCATGTTGGACTTTCGGACTGCCATGGAGCTTAATCCACAAATACTTGGTGAAGATTGGCCAATGCAACTTGAGAAGGTGAGCCTTCGGGAATCTGAAAATTGGGATGGAGATTAGTTTGCTTAGCACGTGTTTTGGAGGAGTAGACTAGAATTTGTTTTTGAGGTGTTGCCTTGTTCATAGAATAAAGTCAATTATTCATTTTGATTCACGGAGTTTATCGTCTCTTAGAGCCTGTAAGGTCCATGAAGATTGTTCGGTTCTTGTAAATATCATGTCGTCATAGTAATGCAGCTGGTTCATACTAGTTACAGTGGTGAAGATAAAGAATTTTTTGATGTCGTATGGTTGCCTATCTAATATAATTACTTGTTTGACGTCATCCTTCTAGTCTTTGCAAGCTATTGCATTGGAACTCTGGGGTCCTCCCTCTCTTGTATCTCATGTTGGCGGTGTTGAACCGGGTCAATTTCGAGTCAGCTCGATGCCCTTTTGGTTGATATTGATCGGCAATTTACAACCGTCATAGCATCATCATCCAGTGTGGATCCCGCTTCATACGTTCTTTTCCCTTTAATATCTTGCGTCGTGGCTCTTGGCTTCCCTATTTTATTTCTTTTTTGTTTCTTTTTAAAACAAAAACAAAAACATGCCCATTTTGCTATTATTTTCGAAACTCCATGACAATGGAAGGTGTTACACCCATGGAGGTTGCAAATTTATAGATATCATTACAACATTCTACAAAAATAACAGCTCAAAAAACAAGAAATAATTGGCCTTATTGCCAGAAAAATCAACGGAAAAAGAATTACTGATCTTAACAATGCTCGAGAGAAAATTCCAATCACACTAGTTAAAAGCATCGCAGCGGAGACGAATGTTGCCATTTGTCCCGGTCTTGACTCCGACCCGACCCAATTTGATCATGGCCTGGGCAAAGGCCTGCTTGAAAGATATAGTGTTTTGGGCCCAATTAGTGACAGCGGGCTTGGTTCTCGGGTCGGTATATAGGACCTGGTCCGAAGTGAAAAGTCCCTTTCCTTGAATCAGGTTTTTGTAGTACCAATTGTCGAATTTTGATGGGGTAATCGGGTCTATGTTCACTGCTATTCTCGGATCCACATTCTTGGGGCACATAGCCATTAATTGATTTGCGTATTGTGGGTTCAGCGTCGGGTCAACCGTGTTGTTTGGTGCAAACCCGTATATTCTTTTTGAGAACTTGTCACAGTGGGAGAATCCCACGGTGTGAGCCCCTGCAAATATTAAATTTACAGCCTGATTAGGAAACTTGTTTAGCATAACAAGTTATCATCAGCATCCAACTATCAGTATTAAGCATTGATGAGCGTTTGTTAGCACTCATCAATATCCATTTGTGCTCATCAACACTAATTAACAATAAAATATTTATAATAGGTTGGAAAAAAAAAACCCTAATATATAACTTTAACTCCATTTCAAAAACAAAAAATCCCTAACTCAACTTGAACGAGTCCACTTTATTAACAAGTCAATTTTAATCTCAGTCTGACTCACTTAATTACTGAGTCAACTGTAACTCGACCAACTCACTACAGATGGTAATAGATCGGTCCTAACTCGAACCATTATCCACCCTTAATTTATATAATATCAACTATAAATAATCACAAGCAAATTATGAAATTATGCAGGTCAGAGGGGGGGGAGTGGCGGTGGCTATTTTATTTTGATTTTTGCCTGTCCCATGTGCCTTTGAGTACGCGTGTTCATGAATCAAATACCTAATAATAATGCTTAGGCACGAAAAAAGACTCTTTCAAAAATTTTAAGCATTCATGCATTGTAGTGAAGGCTTACAGCTGGTCATGCAGTAGCCGCTTTTTTTTTTTTAGGACAGTCCAAACAATTCAGCTGACCAACAGCCACAAGCAATTGTTAAAATAGTCCAAATTGTTAGGCCATTCACATCAATGCTATCATGTCAGACACGTAATTGCCTACTATCTAGCATTCCCGTTGGCCTTTAACTTGATACAAATTTTGTTATTTGTATGTATTACAATATATTTATAAAGTAAAGTTCTCATCTCTTCGATTTATTTTTTAAGAATAAGTTTAATTTTGTTCAATTTTGTGAAAAAAAATCAGTTTAATTTATCATACAAAATAGTCACACAATTCTCCATATATATTGTTATACAAATTGTATTATAGTTTTATATCTGCAGACAGTTCTATTCTTATTTGTTGATTTGTTTCCTACAACTCGTCTATTTCTCCCCATTTATCATACAAAATAGTCCCATATAATCCTATATAGATTGTTATCTAATACCATGCAAATTATGTCTTTGTAGACTTTGGTGATATTTGTATTTTTCATTTTCTATTAATAAATTAAAAAAATTAAGTACCATTATTTCCAAAAATATTGATCAATTTAATAAATTTGAGTTTTATTTTTTTTTTCGTGGGTAATATTTTTAATATCTTCTAACTTTTGAAAACTTATTGTAAGTCTTTTAATGTCAACATCTCTGTTTCCATGCTTTCTTTTTTAGGCTTTGAGATAAGACTCTAGTAGAGTCCATATGCACTGACTAGTGACCACGTAATGAAATGCAACTTACAATGACAAGTACCTAAGTTTACTGATCAAACATGATATTCATGATCATCTAAACTAATATTCGTATTACATTCTAATTAAAAAAGTGTCTAATTTTGATTTTTTAAAAAAATGTGTAAGTCGCAATGACACTATGAAAATCAAGTTGAAATAGATGAAAAAGAACAGGGGATTATATTTCAAACATACCAGAGAGAGCAACCATGTCAGTCTGAGTTAGGCCATGAGAAGCAAACAAGGAGTTAAGTTGATTGACATTGTCAGTTGGCTGAGGCAACTTCCCAGTCACACTTGATGCTGTTGATACCAAACCATCCAACCTTCCCAGTTCAACTTGCCAAAATATTCCACCGGCCTACACAAACCCAGTTAAACACAACCGATCAGGTGTTGTTGTATTGATATAGTGGTTAAGATTGAAGTCCTTATACTGTACTATAATAGTATTATACTTCCATTTACAGCTAGTTTGCACAAAAGTTAGACAAATGCACCTACCCCTACCCCAGTATGGGTCCTACTGTAGCAAAGTTTGGAAATATCCAGATATCAGTAGATTTACCCTTACAAACATCTCTGCTAACAACAACAACAATTCCCAATGTTAATCCCGCTTTGACGAGGTCTACGGAGATTCAAATGTAGGCTGCCTTATCCCTACACACATGACTGCACATAGAGAGACCGTTTCCTACAAACATTTCTGCTAGTAGATAGATAATAATGTAACTAATGAAGTGATTGAGTGCTATTACATACCAAGTTGACAACATCTCGAGCAGCAATGGCAAGAATATCAGCACAAGAAACATTGTTTGTACAACCAGGAACTGCATCTAGAGCAGCTTTGGCCTTTATCACTGTGTCAAATCCATCTCCTGCAAGTGATAGGTTGTCTGGATTATCCTTTTCTGCCGTGTTATTCGGTGTTGATTGGATTATTACTGATGCATCACATCCCTGCATAACCAAATCTCAAATCAATCACTTCATTCTCATACGACAAAACTGACCTGTATCTGATTACCAAACGATTGACTCGCTCCCTTCATCAAACAAGCCAACATTAAACTCAAATGCTACCTAAAACAAAGGCCCTGTTCCTTTTTTTTAAACGATAAATAACTGAAAGCTGCAAGAAAATGCAGACGTACATTGACCATACAATCATGGAAGAAGAGACGAAGAACGGCAGGAACGGTGACGAAGGTCTGTTTGATCTTCTGTTGGACAACTTGGCGAACGATCTTCTCCACATTTGGGCAAGTTTTGGAGTAGTAGTTTGGAAGAAGTTGAGCATTTGCTGTGTGAGGAAACGAGCACAAGAAACCCCCAATTAACAGAGTAAAGATGATTAACTTGTGAAATTGAAATCTACCCATTTGTTTACAAGGAAATTTGTTTCGTGGGTTTTCTTTTGATTGAAGTATAGAGGGAGGAGGTTAAGCCAATTTGAAGCTACTTAGCTCTATATATATGCAAGAAAGAGAGAGATTATGGGCATCTTTACTTTGATTTTGCCAGTTGGATTGGAAATTAGAATCTTTACTGCTTTAAGCTCTGCTCTGGCGGCATGTTCTCTCTCTTGTTTTTTTTTTTTTTTTGGTGCAGAATTTTTTTTTATGATTATGCTAATTAATTAATTGACTAAATTTTCTTGGGCTGTTATCTCTAGTTATCAAACTTGGGGTAAAGAATTTTTTTTATAATATAACATTTTTTTCTATTTCATATTTAAGTGAAATAAGTGTTATTGAACTAATCTGAATTAATATACTATTTTGAAAATTAAATAAAAAATTACATCTCTTGACCTACATAGCACTGATGTGTGATGATTTCATATCGATTTATCATAAGATGATCGATGTAGTAAGTGTCTTTATTTTTTTTATTTGAGGCGGCCATTGATAAAAATATAATTTATCTCATAATAAACTATCCGGAGATGATCTTATAGAGAATTGTGCAAATTAACTAATTAATTATTAAGACGTGGTGGGCACGAGAAGACATGAACGTTGGACAAATCCATGCAAAGCATTTAAAATGAATTTCAGGGCGACAGAAACATTAGCCGCCCCAAATTGCCTGTGAGCCTAATTGAGATTTAGATTTTCGATCATAAACAAATACATTTGAAAATGAACTAATTAATTTAGGACGCTACTCAGGAAGGGAGATCTAGAGCGGCAGGACGCCGCGCATATGCACGTTAATTAAGAGCATTCTTAGTTGGAGTTTTAAATTTTAGAACTCTGACCTGTCACGTCAGTAAAAGTTTCATAATTTTGGAACTTGTATTCTATCACTTTTCCAACCTATGAAATATAATTTTAATTATCCAATAAAAATATTTGTCATATACCAACCTTATAACACACAACTTATTTTTTAAATCGTTTAAAAATTATATACTTACTTAAAAAAAATATATTTTAAAAAGTCAAACAGTGACCCACAGGGAAACACACTTAGACGTGCTCCCCTGCGTGTCACAAGCGTTTCAAGGCGGCTGGGGAGACAAAAATGACACGCAGCAGACATGCAGATCCCACTCTTTGTCTCGTGTGTCTACGACTGCTAGTGCTCTAAGGCTCCTTCATTGTAATTTGCACTTGTGACATCGTATCTTTCTCAGCATTACCGATACACGCTGCTTCAAGTGATTTGATACTTATTTTCCTTAAGTAAGGTTTTGGGTTCAACTTTCGAATCTTATGAATGAAGAAAATCTGTAATAGAAGAGTTTTACACCTTGTCTGATCAATAATAGCCTGATTCCAATTAAACGGATAATCAAAGACCCAAAATAAGTTTAAATATTTGTTTTAAAATGAATTTCGGGTTGACAAACATTATAGGCCCCAAGTTGACTGTGAGCCTAATTGAGATTTAGATTTTCGATGATAAACAACTGCATTTGAAAATTAACTAATTAATTTAAAACGCTAATTAGGAAGAGAGATCTGGAGCGGCAAGACGACGCGCATATGCACGTGAATTAAGGCTCCTTCTCGTGATCTTCGCACTGTGAATTAAATAAAAAAATCTTAATCTAATTCCATGTTAACATTTCATTAACCTCGAGTTTTGCACATTAAATAAAAACTTATGAATGAGTACATTTTGGAACAAATTATGTGCATAGTACTTTCTGAAACTTAGGCCCTGTTTGCCAATTAGCTGTTAGCTGATTGTATTAGCTGTTTGACTTAACTGATTGCATTAGCTGTTTGTGAAAAACATGTTTGGTGAAGTTAGCTGTTTCTAACAAAGTTATTTGATAAAATTTCACTTATACCCATTACTCAATTTCATTATTTTTCAAACAAAATAATTTTTCATTGGATATTTATTTTTCTTTTCGATATGAATTATGAATTAAGACTAATGTGATATATAAAATTACATTTATACTTTTTCCTAATTTTAGCACTTATCATCAAAATATATTTTTAATGTTAAATGTTTTCTTTTTTAATAGTAATTGAAATTATGTGATATAAAAAATATTTATATATCATATAAGACTAACTAACATAAATTATTTGTTAAATTAAAATATTAAAATTAAAAGCATTATCTTTAACATCATGACCATCAACAACTTTTGTCTCAAAAAAGAAATAAAATTAATTGAAAAATTTAAAGTATAAGCATCCAACATTTGGGAGTATCATTTGTGAATGACATGTAATGTAAATTTGTCCAAATTATAAGGTTAGTATGGTCATTATAACAATAAACATCAAAAAGTTCTTTGAAAAGGCTACCCCAAAGAGCTTTTTGGGTATAAAAAGCTAATCTAAAAAGCTAATCAACCAAACACCCCAAAGAGCTTTTTGACCAGAGTCAAACAGCTAATACCCCCCAAAAGCTATTTTTGCACCCAAAAAGCTTTTTGCCAAACATGGCCTTACAACAACAAACTCCCAATGTGGGTCCCGCTTTCGCGAGGTCCGAGGATATCTAGCTGTAGGCAACCTTACCTCTACCGGTATTCCTACCCATAGAGAGGTTGATTCCATAAGACCCACAAAACAGTTTTGAGAAAAAGGTTTGAAGAGAAAACGATTGCAAAAACCATAGATCGTTGCCAAACATGGCCTTAATGAATATAAATACAGGAATAAATAAAAAGATCCTTTGATTTTTACACGAATGTGAACAAATTGTTATTAATTCGTTATCTGTCTGTATTATTAATCATCTTCATTTCTGACCGATTCTAGAAAACAACCAAAATTTTAAGCAGATATGTAATTCAAAATATACCTCATTTTTAATGAGTTTTGTATCTAAGAGGTACTAATTTGCTAGAGTTTGAAACAAGTGCTTATTTCAACTTCGGGACATGTTCGTTTCGTTTGAAAAGAATGAATACAGCGTGGAAAGAAATGAGAAAAACTGGGAAATAATTTTCTGAAAGAGAGTGAAAAGGATGGATATGAATGAATTGCAAAAATAATAACAAATGGGACTTAATGGTAAGAAATAATAATATAATAATAACATAGCAATGAGCATACAAACCAATACCAAATAGTTTTGTCCATTTAGTGCAAATATAGATTGATTAAAACCTGATCATATGAAATTGGATACGTTATTTACACTCTTTTACCTGAAATGATTATGTGTCAAACTTTTCAGGTAATACCCCATGAACTTGTATTGTAACTTCATTTTAGTGCTTGCTAGCTCTCTTACCAATCATGAAATTGTTGTTGTGTCAAACTTTTAATCTTTATCATCTACTATTTGTTATCTAAAACGACACTGAATAATTTGAACTACTTTTATTGTACCAAATAACGGAAATTTAAAAAATTATTGTTAAAATTAGGGTATAAATTAGAGCTTAAATTAAGATTTAGATTTTACAAACATAAACAAATACATTTGAAAATCAACTAATTAATTTAGAAAGCTACTCAGGAAGAGAGATGTAGAGCGGCAGGACGCCGCGCATATGTGCGTGAATTAAGAGCATTCTCAGCAAGAGTTTTGAATTTTGAAATTTTGGTCTGTTACGTCAGTAAAGGTTTCACAATTTTGGAGCTTGCATTTCATCACTTCTCTAACCTATGGAATATAATTTCAATCATCCAATAAAAATATTTGTCATGCACCCACCTTGTAACACACAACCTATTTTTTAAATCATTTAAAAATTATATACTTACTTCAAAAAAAAAAATATTTTAAAAAGCCAAACAATGACCAACGGGGAAACACGCACAGGCGTGCTCCCCTACATGTCACACGCGTTTTAAGCCGGCTGGGGAGACAAAAATGGCACGAAGCAGACACGCGGCCCCCATCCTTTGCCTCTCGTGTTTACGACTACCAGTGCTCTAAGCTCCTTCCGAGGGATTTCATTGTGATTTGCACTTGTGACATTGTATCTTTCTCAGCATTACCGATATACACTGCTTCAAGTGATTTGGTACTTATTTTTCTTAAGTAAGGCTTTGGGTTCAACTTTCGAGTCTTATGAATGAAGAAAATCTTTGATGGGAGAATTTTACATCTTATTGGACCAATAATAACCTGATTCCAGTTAAACGGATAATCAAAGACCCAAAATAAGTTTAAATATTTGTTTTAAAATGAATTTCGGGGTGACAAACACTATCGGCCCCAAATTGTCTGTGAGCCTAATTGAGATTTAGATTTTCGATGATAAACAAATACATTTGAAAATTAACTAATTAATTTAAAACGCTAATTAGGAAGAGAGATCTAGAGAGGCAAGACGACGAGCATATGCACGTGAATTAAGGCTCCTTCTCGTGATCTTCGCACTATGAATTAAATAAAAAAATCTTAATCTAATTCCATGTTAACATTTCATTAGCCTCGAGTTTTGCACATTAAATAAAAACTTATGAATGAGTACATTTTGGAACAAATTATGTGCATAGTACTTTCTTAAACTTAATGAATATAAATACATGGATAAATAAAAGGATCCTTTGATTTTTACACGAATGTGAACAAATTGTTAATAATCCGTAGTCCGTCTGTATTATTAATCATCTTCATTTCTGACCGATTCTAGAAAACAACCAAAATTTTATGCAGACATGTAATTCAAAACATACCTCATTTTTAATGAGTTTTGTACGTACAACAACAACAACTCCCAATGTGGGTTCTGCTTTCGCAGGGTATAGTGAGATCCAGATGTAGGCAGTCTTACCTCAACCGACATCTCTGCCCGTAGAGAGGCTGATTCTAAGCGACCCACAAAATAAGAAAAGTTTTGTATGTAAGAGGTACTAATTTGCTAGAGTTTGAAGCAAGTGCTTATTTCAACTTCGGGACATGTTCTTTTCATTTGAAAAGAATGAATATAGCCCGGAAAGAAATGAGAAAAATTGGGAAACACTTTTCCGAAAGAGAGTGAAAAGGATGGATATGAATGAATTGTAAAAATAATAACAAACGGGACTGAATGGTAAGAAATAATAATATAACAATAACGTAGCAATGAGCATACAAACTAATACCAAATAGTTTTGTCCATTTAGTGCAAATATAGATTGATTAAAACCTGATCATATGAAATTGGATACGGTATTTACACTCTTTTACCTGAAATGCTTATGTGTCAAACTTTTTAGGTAATACCCCATGAACTTGCATTGTAACTTCATTTTAGTGCTCGCCGGCCAGCTCTATTACCAATCATGACATTGTTGTTGTGTTAGACTTTGAATCTTTATCATCTACTATTTGTTATCTAAAACGATACTGAATAATTTGAACTACTTTTATTGTACCAAACAATGAAAATTTAAAAAATTATTATTCAAAAAAATTATTTTCTTTCCAACCAAACACTACCTTAGCTTGCTAAATTCCTTGCTTTTGTGACCATGACATTTCCTATTTGCGTATCATATATCATGGAAAGATGCATCAATCAAGTAGAGAAAAATGACAAGAAGAACAATACAAAGAGGGAAGATCGAGCTCGTGAATAAATAGTGCTACAAAGTGAAGAATAATCCCATAGTTTTGAAATTTCACTACTTTCCACAGCTTACATAGTCTCCTTTTTTTTATGTCTGTGGGGTAGGGTGTAGAGCATTAATGTGATGGAAAAATTATATCCAATATAATTATATAAATATATTACCAATACAGGTTGATTGAAATGATTTGCCTAACACATTTGATTTTCCTAACTCATTATTAATTAATCAAATATTGAATACATTTTTCATCCAAAATTTTCGCATTATTAGGTCCAAATTTGATTGAAAACACGAATTTTCGCAATGAGACGGGGTTTGGCAAATTGCATATTCTCTGTTATTAATCATTTTTTTTGTGGCTAATTCTATGTGATTAGTCATTTAGACGGATAATAATTGAATGCATGGGACACATTATGTTTGAGCGAATTCACGCAAGTTTAGCCCCATTTCTCGTTGTGATTATGTCCTGTGTTTGACCTAGACTGCTCTTATTCTTCAACGAAGATCGCTTTCAAAATTCCAATGAAATGATGTGATTTTCTTTATTTTATGTGTGTATGAGTTGTGCTCATTTTATCTATATATATAAATGTAGTGGGTGATGGTGGGTGTTTTACAACTCAAAATCTAGTGCCAATTACAGTCAAGTTCTTCGAGTTCAACGCTTGCATGTTCTTTTCGACTTACGAGAAATATTTATTAGTGTTTATTGTTGAAATATGCTAAATCAATCCGAAATATGATAAAATGTGTTGAAACATATTAAAACATAATATGCTGAATGACTGAAGAAAATATAACTAGTTATGTTCAATAAGTACTCAGCAGTGATAAATTGTGCTGAATTACTAAATTATCCTAAAACTTGTTTAATTGCGCTGAAAGTTATTGAATGTTGATAATAAGTATTTATGATAAGTTCAGGAGAACATATCCATAATTTTTGAATTTTATTGTAGGCTTTCTAGAAATTAATAGTCTAAAAGTATTCTTCAATTCAATTTTTGAATTTGTAAAAAAAAAAAAATCGTCTACATATGACCGCATCTTAAATTATAGATTTAGATAATAGTTTGAAACACAATTATAGATTCTAAAAATATGCAAATTAAAATAGCTTATTTTATCATCATTTTGCTTAGCGGACGATAAATATGTTGCACTAATACACTGTCTAAATGTCTGGCCTTGGCCTAGTTTAATATTTTCCATGGTTTAAAGTCACCAAATTCTAAATGCGTACAATTAATTATCTATTGTGAAACTTTAGTGTTCGTAGGTTACGTCAACAAGTACAAGTGACATACTAAATGAGTCGAACTTTGGATCAATTCTATTCGTAACATATTATTTGCAAGATTTTAGCATTGTGAAAAATTATAAATAAAATAATAATTTTATACCATATATATAAATGGTAACATTCTCCACTATTCATTAATTATACTGATTTTTTTCAATTTAATATATAATAGTATTATTTTTAAGCTAACAAGCGATATTTAAAAATATCTTGGTACAACTTAAAACAAGTGTGCTTGTCATGCATGTAATGTTGCTATAAAAGCTGGCCGAAGAACATTTCATTTGACCATCTAAGAAAAATTGTGGACGACAAAATTGAACAAATTCTCTACTAAAATAAAAAAACTTTTTCTTTTGAATAAAATACACTGACTAGATCTAGATGAATGTAATTGCATATAACAGGTAGGTTGGCTATATTATATATTATGTGTCAAAATCGGTCCAAAATGATCAAATAATGCGGCTAATGTTTTCTAATAATTCATTAATTGCCAATCATCCTCTGATTCCTTTTTTTTTTTTTATGCTAACAAATTTAAGGGTCATGCATCATTTGAGGTGTTCCATCTTTCTTTTTTGACGACAATCAATTGTAGGTTGGTTGCTTTTTGATTTATTTTTTTTCAGATGATTTATAAAGAGTATTACAATATGATTACAATACAACGAGAAATGAACGAATCAAATATGGGACTTAATGAAACTTTTATGCATATATATATATATATATATATGATGAATTTAATTATATCTAAAATAGTTAGCAATAATTGACAGAAATTAAGGGTATAGACTCGATAAAGTTAGTATCTAGTGGAATCAAAAGTTGCCATTGAGAAAAATAATATTTCAAAGCATATTGAAATTGGCAAATTGTTGTAGTGCGCTGATAGTTAATTTATTTTGGAAATAATTAAGCCATAAATAGTTTTTCTTTCTTTTTTAAAAAGGCAAGTGATATCATTATTTATATCAATAAAAATGCACCTTTTTTTTTTGTTTTAAGCAACTAGTCTTGAAAACTTTACAGGTAATAGAAATAGATTTGTTATGATTTGAAAAATTGATTTAGTTATCAATTCTAAGAACGAACATAGAATATTTTTTGCAACTAAAGATAATTGTGTCTAGCGAGCAGTGTTTATTGCTCGTAAGTTATATTGTTTTGTTGGTAGATTTTATGTATTTGTACTTCTCAACTTTCTATTTTACAATAATCAAAAAAAAAAATAACATAAAAAATGATGTTTTTAACCAAGTTTGCTACGTGAAGCAAAAATAAGGATGTAATGTAGGGGTATTTAAAGCTAACCCTAACCAAAAATCCGAACAAAAAAATTACGAACTGATCCTAAATCTCGGGTATCTGAATTGAAATATTTAAAAATTTTGATTTAGGTATCCGAATTGATAATTTTTTTTGGTTTTCACTTTGGATGCGGTTCGCTTGTTACCAATTTTTACCAACTCTTATCAACTTCTTCCTATCTGTGCCGGTTCTCACCATTTTTTCCTTCATTTACACCGTAAAAAACTTTCCCAACTCTTGCTAAGTTCTTCCAATCTTTTCCAACCTTACCAATTCTTACCAATCTTTTCAAAAAATGTCAATCTTTTTCAGCTGTTATCAATTCTGATAAATCTTTATTAATTTCATTAATCTATCAACTTATATTTACCATCAAAAGAACAGGCCCTGGTGTTACTAATTGAGGATATATGCATAATTCATTGATAGTTTTGATTTGACCTACGGTACACATGTAAATTATGGACTGAGATAACCAACCCATATAAGTTGGACTGTCAATAATGAACAACCGGGATATGGGTTTACATGAATATTGGGCCAAACTCCTTGTAATACTACTGTTCAGGAGAATATGGGCCAAACACACTTGTGTTGCTGTCTTGCCGGGATATTCAAGCCCGAAACTACTCCCTCTTTTTATTTTTATTTTTTTGTTAGTCAAGCTACCTTGCACAATTTTACACTCTACAGTCCACTGTAAAGAGTGGCAACAATAACATCACCTCTTAGTGTGGATCCTGTTTTTGTGGGATATGAGAAGATTCAGATGTAGGCAACCTTACCTCTACCAGCATCTCTGCCCCTAGAGAGACTGGTTCCAAAAAACCCACAAATTAGGATTTTGTGAAAACATTTTTATAGAAAGACTTTGTGCAAAAATTTTATAGAAAAAACAAAGGATAGGCAGTAGGGGTTGTCCACTGTAAAGGGTGGGCATGAGCCAGTTATTAAGGTTAGTTCCTATAAAGGATCGACCTAAAGACAGTACTTAGTTCCTCCCAACAACTAATTTGCTTTTGTGTATCTAAAGTAGTCCTCCTGTATATTGTATACAAAGGAAAGAGCATGGAGTTATTTTTCCTCCGAATCTCCTCGAGTATGAACTCAAATTCTATAATGGATGGAAGGAAAGAAACTGTCTTTCTAAGGATATGAGACAAAAGATAATTGCACTCTATAGAAACATATTTCATTTCCGAAATGTTAGGACAAGGACATGGCGCAAACATGACTTTTGGCAACACCCTTACTATCGAAATTAAAAGTTATAACAATTAATCTATAATCACAACAAAATTAAGTATTTAACAATAACAACAACAACAACTCCCACTATAGATTCCGCTTTCATAGGGTTTAGAGATATTCAGATGTAGATAGTCTTATCTCTTCTAGCGTTTCCGTCCTTAGAGAGACCGATTCCAAGAGATTCACATAAATTACTAAAATTAAGTATTGAGCACATAATAAAAATGAGCAAATGTATTCAACAATAAATGTCTTTTCACCTGGAAAAAAAGACAATAGATGTCTTTGAAGTAGAACCAATAATGGAGTTCCATTGATTGTTTAATTTAGTATCACTAGAAACTACAAACAAAAGGACAACCTATAACACTATTGACTCGTGTCTAAGACCATTGATTGTGTGTATTCGACACTTATGTCCTACACAATTTTTCGACTTTTAAACTTCTTTTAATTTTTAGCGTACGTGTATGGTATACATCCAATGAACGTTAGTGTTGTACCGATACGACTCATGTCCAACACAAGATGTGACGCTTATGGTGTCCATACTTCTGATCCACTATAATAAAACAACCCGTTGAGTCAAATCAAAGTCGTACCATCCTATCAAATTTCCTCATTTGATTTTAAACAACAAAATTAATAGTACTGCACTGCACATATTAAGGGTAAGAATTAAAAAACAGTTTCCTGCGGTACCATTATGTGGTTGAGATAAAGAGTCAAAATCAAATTTAAGTACAAGTTAGAAAACTTTTACCACGTACTTTGACAATTGAAATTTTCGGAAAACAAAAAAGTTGCATAAAAAAAATTTAATTTAGTGATGCGACAATCTTAGGGGGAAAAAAAAGAAGAATTAAAAAAGCAAGAAGATAATATTCCATTTTGGTTGGCTAGTAGCTAGTGAGAGTTGATGATACCCCAGAAAAAAAGGGAAAAAAAAATTATTTAAGCTCAAGTGAGTAACAACATGATGTGATTCCGAATTATTAGCCCTTCAACTTCAAGAGTTTTTTTTTTTTTTTTCCTTTTTCTATTTAATGTTAGGTGTTTTTGTCTTAAGCTCCAATGATTGTGGTTAATTTGTTAGGAAGACATCATTTTCCAAGCGTGGGCCTCGTTATGTTAGGCATTAGGCAAGCCCTTAAAGGAGGAAATGAAACCTGATTAGTGATAACTACTGATGTGGAAAGAAGCCTCATCACGTAACAACAGAACTTCTCCTCACTGTTTGATTTTGAGGGAAACTTCATTTGTCAATTTGTTTGGGAAGTGAAGAGGTAGGTTTTGCGCTCTGAGCCTCAACAGTGATCCCCCCGGGTCTGTTGGACTGATCGGGTGGCTGAACTTACCTTGTTTTTTGTTTTAAAAAAAGCAGTGCCCAGAAGCTTATGATTTCGTCGCTTAGTTGCCTTTTAATTGAAATGTACGATCAACTTTCAACTTCAAAAATCCACAATTTTTCCTTGAAGAAGATTGTTTATTGCGGTCCAAATATAAGCATGCTTTATCTAAGTGCCCCAAAAAAAGAAAAGAAAAGAAAAGAAAGTTCAGGCATAATTTCTTTGATTTACGCACGTATTGAATCTAATGGTTCCTTAATAGATCATCTCCATAGCTTTGTTTTTTTAAACTTTTTCGTAATTGATTCAATTTTTTATAACACTTTTGTTAAACCAAAATTCCATTGGTTGGAGACAACGTTTCTTTGTTTTAGATGTGCAATAGTATTCGGTGTAGAGTGCATGTGAAATTTGAATATAATTTTTAAATAACAATTATCAATAACTCTAACATATATTTCAACTAAAGTCGACTTATTTGTCTACACAGTATAAAATCTGTATTTTATTGGGGAGTTTAGGTCAATAAAGGAGACCCATAGAGCAGGCTTAAATTATAATTATGGTCATATTTTCCTTAGAATTTTGAAATGAGATTACTATACTCGTGTTCTCACCTAATACATCCCTTTCACCTAGTCGGTTTTCACAACTAGATTTCTAAATTATTGGTAGCTCAAGAATGTGTTTCATAGATCTATTAAATTCCCCACTTTTAATCATGGAATCTTTCCACATACAAATTAAAAAAGGAGAACCCTACCTGATACCCCCGCCAATAACATAGCATAACTCCTTAATTTATCCATCTTGTTTAATTGAGCATTCTAATAATTAACAGAAAAATTAGTATTATATAGCACTCTAATTAGATCAAATATTCTATTTTCTTTCATGATCATCCAAGAATAATTGATCCAGATTAATGATTAATTTTAATTAGTTATTCCTTTAACTCACCTATGATTATCATAATCTACCCGTGATCCTTGCTCCATAGAAAAATAATCATAGAGTACTATAATGTCCTTGAATCAAGGTCTTAATTACTCTTGATTTTCTTGGAAGGTGATGAAAGAATAATTATATTAGTTAGCGAAGCATCTCACACGTAAAATAGAATAATGATTAGGGGTTTAAATCGACTAATTAGAGTCACTTAAAAAAAAAAAACTCTTGATCCAATGAAAATGTTGGGGGGTTGTTTTTAATTAGTTCATCAAATAGGAGAAAGTGCAAATAGAGCTGGCAAGCTAGGATAATAGGGAACACTATGTAATATGATATATATTATACTTGTGTTATTAATTTGTTATGCAAAAAAATCAAATTAAGAGGCTAAATTAATGGTGGAATTAAGTTTTGCCCTAGAAGAAATGGTACTAGATATCACGAATATATTATCATGGGAGAAAATAGGGGGGGGGGGGAAGGAATTTTGAGTTTAGGGCAATATCTCAAATATTTTAGTGAGAAAAACATGAATCAGATTCGTGAACATTTGATCTCAAGCAATGTGATGTGGAATATGCATGTATTTGTGCATAAAATAAAGGGGTTTAAGTTGAGATTAATTGGATTAGATTCGCATTCAATTAAAAGAATTTTTTTTGAGAATCCTCTCAGACAAGTCATAACTCTGCAATATTTTTTTTAAAATTTTTTTTCAGGGGTTGAACCCCCCCCCCCCCAAAAAAAAAAACCACCACAAAAAAAGAAGAAACAAAAGAGAGAATTGTATTAGTTGATATAGATTCAAAACTTTTCATGTGACGAAAGATAGTTAAGATCTCTATTTATTTGGACACATATCTGAATTTTTTGTCACTTTCAATGTATGTGAAGCACTGATGGGATAAGTTCATAACTTCACATGATATGTCTGAAGGTTATAAGTTTTACTCATCTGATTGAATGGATAAAATTGGGCTAATTTTATCGAAAATACTACAAAGCACAAACTCTATGAACATAGCTGAGAAGGATTGAAAGAAATTGTAAGAAGATGAATATGAATTATGAATCATCCTCCATATTAATTAGTTACAAAATATAGGTTTTCTGCAACAATTTAAAACACCGAGTCGACAAATGTCAACCAAGTGAACCAACTTTGACAACAAATGCAATTTTTAGGAAAAGTGACAAATACATTATTTTCTATTACATTATTGTGTCACAAAATATAGGAAAATAAGACACATTTTTCGCTTTATAAGTAGTCATATCTATAGAGGTAGGGCTGACTGCTTACATCTAGATATTTTCAAACCCTACGAAAGTGAAACCAACAATGAGAACTAGGTTTTGTTGTAATACAAAACTCTCATATATATACATAGTTACTACCATCTGATTTATTAGTATTTATTCGTTCATTCTCTACTGCGTATCCTTAGTAATTTTTTTTTCATTAAGGCTACGTCTGAATCTTGAAAATTTTGGTGGAAAGAAAACCTTTTTGGGAAAGTTACTTTTCTCTCATGTTTGGTTTAGAGAAAATCACAAAGAAAAAAATATAGAGGAAAGTTAGGCCGAAAAATTGTTAGAAATAAGTAATAAAATTTTCCTCATAAAATTGTGAGGAAAGTTTGAGAAAAATTTCCGACCTTCTCCAACCTTACATTACTTAGATGGCATCAACATAATTCCAAGTAGTTCATCAACATTTAAATTTCTCATCCAAATTCGTGTATTTTTTCCTCAATCCAAACAAAAGAAAAAAACTCATTTTCTCCCTACTTTTTTTCCTTCAACTTTTCTTTCCGTCAAATTTTTTAAGGACTAAACGAAACCCAAATGTTTTCACAAAATCTTATTTTGTGGGTCTTTTGGAATCTGTCTCTTTATGGGCAACGATGCTGGTAGAGGTAAAATTGCCTATATCTGGATCTTCCCAAACCTTGTAAAACCGAGACCCACACCGAGAGTGGTTATTGTTGTGCACAACTCTCATATCATATAAGACTTGACAAATCAGGGTATAATTTCGAGTTCAAAACATTAGTGGAGGAAAAGAATCATTGCCAACAATGAACATAACCATTTGTTTCTGAGCAACAAATTAATAAGAAAAAGAAATTACAATTCCTGTTTTCCGAAAAGTTTCTTGAGATGCAAAAAAACACAAGGGGCCACGGCAGGTAGTCGGCAGGGCTAGTGCACAAATGCCTTTTTGCTCATGTGGATAAAGAAGCATGGAGAAGAAGAAGGTGAAAAGGGGGGGGGGGGGGGGGGGGAGGGGGAATTAGTGAAAGGAAAAGACATGCATGAATTGCATGCGCCCAAACATCCATCAGCTCATTAGTACTTAGATTTCCCCACACCCACTTTACCCTTTTGGAAAATCAAGGCCGAAAGGTGCCTTTGCTTTCAACTTGGAAACTCCTCATCATTATAAACAAAAATTATAGCAATAAAACAATGGTAACCATCAGTGTACATCTCATTTTAATTTACATGGTCTATACTCTATGTAGATTTAGATGTGAGTACAAGTATTCCAACTTGTTTTTTTTTGGGGGGGGGGGGCTTTTCTTTCTTATGGCAATTGTAAATATATTGTAGTCTTGAATTTATGAATTCAATACTCTATAATAGTAGATTTTTATAATGTTCATTATTCCATATATAATTTCTGTCAGTCACTAATTAATTAACTCAAAAAAATGTCTACATAATACATATAATTTCGACCCATAAATTCAGAACTAAAATATAATCACTAGGATAATAAAAGATAATTATATGTATCTAACCTAATAGTTGGCATGATTATGATATAACTGTCATTTGTCCTTGCATTTACTTTAGTTTTTATTTCCTTTAAGTGGAAAGTTTGAATGTATGTATATGTGGGTGTTTGGTAACAAGAGCTATTTGGGAGGATTTTAGTTATTTTGACCAATTCAAATAGCTAAATGATGTTTGATAAAGAGCTGTTTGGCTCCAAAAAGTTCTTTTTTAAAAAGCTATTCTTATTAGCCTTTTGAGAATAATTTTTTTGTAAAAATGACATAATTTTTCATAACTTTGAAAAAATTAAACACATTTTATTAAAAACTAATTCATAAATAAGTGTATAAATGAAAATTTACCAACATAGTTTTTAAAAACAGCTAATTTTTACTAAACATTTTTTCTAAAAACAGCTAATATAAACAGCTTATTGAAACAACTAACAGTTAACACATACAGTTAACAGCTAACAACTAACAGCTGTTTACCAAATATATGTTTGTAAAAAAAAAATAATAAACTTTAAAAAAGTGAAGATAATGAATGTCCTATGTCCTAGTTTGTCATCATGTTGTTTCAGAATTCAACGCAACACTTTTACATGGAGTTGAAATCGGGAGCAGAAAGCAAATTAAGCATGGGACAATGAGATTAAGAGGCCTTTAATTTCAGCGGGTCAGGCTTTTTAAGCACACTCCTAGTCCTAATCTTATAGCCTAAACTAAACAAATTAAAGAAACTCGAGAAAAAGAAATAAAAGGACGGGGACCCTACCAGGAACACGGCCCTATATACTACAAGTCACCGCGCCCCCCTTCACCGGCAACGCATGCCCTTCCTCTTCATGTCTTTCTCTCTCTACTCTCTAGCGTGTAGTGTCTATCCACCCGGTATTGTCTCCTTAATTAGTAGTTAAATTAGGCCCTAATCCTACATGCACAGCCACGCTGCCCACGCATGGGTGAATTTACTAGGCCATTATACATTAGCTTCTTCCTCAAATCCGAGATGAAAACTAATATCATTTGAATTCATCATAAGTAATTTATGGGGCGACACTGGTGGATGCTGATGATGCTGATCAGTGATGAAATTATAATCAGAAAATGACTGAATTTATCTAATTTGAACTTATTATCAACTTATTTTGAACTGCACTTATTCTGAAATTATTCTGAACTGAACTTATCTGAACTTATTTTGAATATACTCTGAAGTTATTTACTAAACTTATTATTCTGAGCTTTTTGAATTGAACTTATCTGAACTTATTCTGAACTTTCTGTATTAAACTTATTTGAACTTATTCTGT
>JACYFF010031956.1:106417063-106484011 GCA_017589665.1 Selenicereus undatus | reverse complement strand
CATAGCTTGGTAATTAATGAATTAACCTAATTACTAATTATGCACATATTTGAATAATGGAGTATAACCTGTGGTATTTTTAGTGGGCATAATATTAATGCAATGCGATGCAAAGGTAAGTAAAAATAAAAATATGCCAATATATGTTCTTTTATTGGCTATATATTTATATTTTATACCTTTAATTTTAGTCATGAGTTAGCTTGTAAATCTAAATCTAAATATATTTTTAGTCATATAAATATACATATATATTAGTTATATAAATATAAATATATTTTTAGTCATGAGTTAGCTTGTAAATCCCCCAAACCCTAAGATAAAACTTAAAAAGGATGAAGAAGTTAACCACTCCTAAATTAGCCATGAGAAAAGTTAACTAATCCAAAGCCCTAATTAATTAATTAATTAATTAATGATACGACTAGCTTAATTGATAAATAATAAACAAATGAGAAGATAAAGTGATTAAATTAAACTATTAAAGTTAGTGTATCCACAGATGGCATTATTATAGAAAAAGGGGGTTGAGAAGACAAGTTAAGGGCAATGGGGGTATATAATTAAGTCATATGCCTGACAAATCTGAAACCACACTGATTAAAGGCATCTGGGGCTTGTTTGGCTTTGCCTCGGAAACCCACGAGTTGCAACACCAAAAATCAACCCCACAACAACTTTATTCATTGGTTGCTGTGTGATCTGCCAAACAGGTCGTTTGCTTATTGGCCTCATCTCTCACGTATATATTGGAGAGAAAACCCAGTCATCATCCTTGTATTCTTGTTCTTCTTTTTCAAGATTTAATTAAGAAGTTAATTTCCCTGATCATCTGAAGCTTAATTAGCTGAAATCAGGAGTTTTGATTTGATTTCCCAGGTTAGTAGCTCCAATCTTTCTTTTAATTCTTTTTTTTTTCGATAATTGGTTAAACCTGTAAAATTGCGATTTTTTTTAGTTCAATTTTCTCTTGCTTTATTACATGTTCCCATTTGAGTAGAAACCAAGAAATAATATGATTTTTGAGATGAAGTATATGCGAATATTATTTGCTCCAATTCATTTTCTGTGGAAAATTATTTTCAATAAACACTTATATTTCTAATTTTTCAAGAAAAATATTTTCTGGATGAATTAATAGAATATTAAATTAGGAATTTATAATACCATGGAAGGCTAAGTTTTTCAAAATTTGCATAACACTGTAAAAAAATAAATGGCTTTACACAAGGCCAATGTATGCACTTACATCACTCATATATATTTCATAAAATATAGATATTTTTTAGTTTTGATTTCTCAATCCAAATCTGCATCCGATATCATGATGAAGCTAATCATATATAACAGTCTTACTCTTAAATTGATGAAGATATCATGATGAAGATAGTCGTGCACCCTTATTTTCATATCTCTAATATCTAAATTTTAATTTCTCTCTCCATTTTTCAGGTACGAGTAGAAGTAATTAATTAAATAGATTGTCTTCATTTTTCCTTTATTTGATCTCAAATGGAGAAGGTTCTGCAGCCCTACGACAAAGAACGCATGAGAATGGCTATGTTAAAACACGAAGAAACGTTCAGACAACAGGTGTATATTATTGACTTTTATATTTATATGGCTCAATTTTCTTATGATACATATATAATACATAATTAATACTCCTACAAAATCATGACCCGATCCGAAAAATCATTTTTTGACAGGTTTATGAATTGCATCGTCTGTACAAAATTCAGAAAATGTTAATGGATGAGCAACAACAAAGGTCACGAAAACAAACACAGACCAATATTGTAGAATGCAATAACAACAGCATGGTGGTGGAGGATGATCATGAGAGTGAGCTCGAGCTTACTCTGAGCCTAGGACCCTTGAGACGTCGAAAAACCGACAAATCTGAATCTGGTCAAAGTACTGTATCCTCTTCTTCAACCGGGTCGACCCAGACTCGGAAGACTAGCCCCAAGGATATTAACAGTAGTGGGTTAACCAGATCAGAGGATAATATAAATCAGTTTGTTGCGTGGGGTAGTGGTGCTGGTAAGTTTCCTCAGGGATCGGGAACGGGATCCGGATTCGAACCGGCGTTCTCGAATGGGCAGCAAAATAATAGTCATCCTGCTTGGTTGTTCCAGACATTGAGCTTGAAGCTGACTTGATTAATTGACATGTGAGGAGATCTAGAAATTAATATCATGATCAACTAATTCACTGATAATTTCATCTTTAATTAGCTTCATGTGAATTCTCTCTCTCTCTCTCTCTCTCTCTCTCTGTGTGTGTGTATTAGTGATCTTCTTAGCTTGTGGACTGATTTAATGGAAAATCTATTGACAAAGGCAGGATTAATAATGCCTATTTGTAAAAAGTTAATTTCAGCATCTTATGATAAATCTTAGAGGAGATTATTACATTCTCCATTATTAAATCCCTCCTCTTTAACTTTAGCTGCTTTCTGTTTCCTTTTTTCGATTATTAGTTGAGCATGATTCTTATAAATAAGAAGAGATACAACCACTACACAGCTTAAAGAAGCAGCTAGAATATCCTATAGGCTAAGAATCACAAACAAAGAAACTCACACAACTCGCTAATCCAGCACAAATATCAATTAGAACGTCCCCTTATTGCATGTCTAGGAGATATCCTAAGAACGTAAGTCTCTAGTCTGCATTCTATTTTCCAAATCTTTTCTCAAACTTCTTGTTATTTTTCTAATTGCCAAGAAATCATCACCGATAGCAGAAAGACTAAGTATTTATTCCAAAATTCAAAGCTTTTTTCGCAATTTTAGTAGAGATGGACAAATTTTAAGCTGACTTTGTGCTTCCTTAGCTTGTATAAATCCCTCTCTTTGTGTTAACGATCTTCTTAATTTAAAGCTTAGCTTCAGTGTAATGTAATCGTTGGTGAGTAACAAATCGTACTGATTCGTGTCTTACAACTTATTATACAAATAATCTGCGATTTAGTTATCCTAATATATAATCTACCGCATTTTACAAGAAATCTACAGCTTCAATAGGGTAACTAGACTAATAAAAAATGATAATAATATTTAAATGCCTTTTATTTTTCTTTATCATTAATAATAGCTGTATGCATATATATATATATATATAAAATCTCAGACATCATGAACTTATTCAAATGACGTCTGAATTACATCTCATTAATTCACACAACAAAAATAGGATATAGCATAGGAGTTGCTATGGTTGGTGTGTCTGCCACAAGAGGAACAAGATATGTATGGTGTATTACATATGAATAATAGAGGGCATGTCTTGACGAGGTTTACCAGAGTCGAGCTGGCACATAAAATAATATATCTTTTCCATTACAAATTTTATCTATTTATAAGACTCGAACTTAAAATTTTATTTAAGGAAAACAAATGACAAACCACTTGAACCGATTACCTATATTGATTCTCTGTCTTTTTAATAGATGAGATAATCTAGATTGTCTTTTCATCTGTTACTTTCTTCGCCTTGTACTAAAAAGTTCCTTTTGAGTTTATCTTTGAGAAAAGGTTCAACAACTTGTGAAAATTATTAGACCCCCACCACCAAAAACATTGATGATTTTCCCATCCACTTTTGTGTTTTTAGTGACCACAATTCCTACCTACCTTCCAAGTTCCTATTGAATAGGGTATGCCCTAAAAGATGTTTTAGTTTCTTTTGAACTAGGAAATGACACCATGTCTCAATTTGTAATGCTTTAATTTTGGTCAGTGCTTTATTTTCTGTTGAAGAAGGAGGAGTGACATTAAAATATTATCCCTCTTAATTGTCCCCCAAGTGAAAAGATGGAAGCTTTACAGCATTATTAACAATAACACTGTTGCTTGCGGTCCCAAAACACACACACACACACAAGAACAGTCTTGCTTGGGAGGCTTTTGAAACAAGAAAATAAGAGAAGCATTTTTGTGTGTATGATCTTCCATAGAATTTGGATCCATAATTCTCTGGCAAGAGGCTGCTAAAAGGCTAATAGCGTGTTCGCTAAAACTAGCTGTTTTAGTAATGGTTAATTGTTTCATTAGCTGTTATTGATTTTACTAGTGATTAGCTATGACCCCACTAGTGGTTAGCAGTTAGCTGTTCAACTAGCGATTTAAAATGATTAATTATATAAAATGACTAAAAAAGGCACAATAAATAAAGGGTTTTAATAAATAACAAGAAGAATTGTGTAATTTACTATTGTAATAACAATTTAGAACTTTGAATTTTAAAAGAGAATTTCACAATTTTGAATTATGGATACTTAGAGGACATTTAATAAATAACAAGAAGAATTATGTAATTTACTATATTAATAACTATAGTGATAAATTTGAATTATGTAATTTACTATAGTAATAACAAGAAGAATTATGTAATTTACCATAGTAATATTTCATCTAGTGACTTGGGTTTACGTTATTTTATTGTGTAGTATGATTTTTTTATGATTTAGGTTGTTACTTAGAGGACATTTGATTCAAAAAGTCAAAACGAAATGAAATCAAGAATGAAAGCAATTCATAATACCAATATAATTATCGGTTCAGTTTAGAAATTTGAAAACCTAATTTTAATGATATGACTTCATAAATAATCAACTGGTAAGAAGAGATTTACTCAAACTTATACCCGAATATTTGAATAATAATTCAAATATACGATGAAAGATCAAATTAATAATTCTATTTTCATACTCGGAGCAAAGGATAAATCAAACGACTTGTTGATGGGATGTCAAGTAGGTACCGAATTAGGCGCCAGGCAGTCTTAATCATGAATTCTTAATGGATCCTCTGTTACTAGTGGGCACTTTATTAAAAGCCCAGTTTCCTAATAAGAGTGTGGTGGCCGATGACTATTGTGTTTTTACTTAATGGATCGGCCCACCCAATCTATATATCTTGGCCCATATTTCATTATCCCGGCCCATAAAAGTCGGTTTCAAACACCACACCATGCAGTCCGTGAATTCTTAAGCCCACAAACTCAGACCTTCAATGCTCATATATTTTTTGTTCGGAGAAAAAAAAGGGATGCTGTATTCATGTTTAATATTGTGTATTACAAAAAGATGCAAGTAATATAAGTACCATTGATAGTTAAATTTTTTATGCAACAAATTTGTCCTGGATTTTATATGATTCTTTTCTTGAATATAAAACGTCGACATTAATTTGTAATGTACTTCCTTTTTTAGGAACAATTCAGATATATGATAACTATTTTCAAAGACTTTGCTAATAACCTAATCGGGAACGTCCATTATTTTTGTCAACTTAAAATCAAAGGACTAGTTTCTCAATCTGATTCAAATATTTCATATTTAATTTTAAAAAAATTTAAAATTTAAATTATCTCATATGATTTTCTTATCATTAATCCAAAATTATACTTGAAAACTTTTGAACTAAAAGAGAATTCGAAACTCAAAATCCACCAAAAAAAAAAAAAAAACACTAATGCCTACCGTGAAAAGGCAACCACCAGAAAGTAAAAGAGGTTAATTAAAAAGAAGTTTCCAACATCACAGATCAACCACCACAGAAAAAGTAAGAAGGTTCGGGGAGAAAAATCCAGCATCACAGAACGCTTCATTTCGAAGCAATCCTGGATTTGCTAAACATGCGATAATCCAAATTAAAATTAAATTAAATTAAATTCAAAGCTGAGTGATCGTATACTAATAATCATCATCAAAAAAATTTAGTAATAAAATTTTGTCTCAAGAAAAAAAAAAGAAAAAGAAAAGTGCAATACACCTGGCAAATCCCCTTCTTTCTCTCTTATGCGGGAATGAAATATCAGCTGGTTGGGCACTCCAACACTAACCCTTGTTCTTCTTCTTCATCATCGCTTTCACCCAGTCTCTTCCGGCGGCTCTCCTTGCTCTGCGCCGTCGTCGTCGTCCTCTGTGCCCCAGTGGCGCAACCGCCTCTCGTCAGCCAAACCCTCAAAGCCAGCTCGCTGTGGAACTCCTCCGCAGCCGCTGCCGGGAAGATCGAGATCGCCGGCCTACCTGCAATGTCGAAGGCTAGGGTTTACGCCGATGTTAACGTTGTTCGCCCTCGGGAGTACTGGGATTATGAATCTCTCACCGTTCAGTGGGGGTATTTTTCTTGTTCGCTCCGGTTTTTTTTTTTTTTTTTAATAGAACGTTGATTTATCTCTCTGTTATCTTGGTTTGACGTGATTGATGTGTGTGTTGATGCTGATTTTACGGATTTGGCGTGATCTTTGTTATGTGAATAGAGGAGTGAGGATGAGGGTATGGGGATTGGGATGGTAAGCTGTTATAATTGATGTCTGAACTAGGGATTGGGTAATTGGAGGGAAAGTGTTTTGGTTGTGGAAGCATGAGTTACTGATGGTTTTATTCTAGATTGAGCCGGATATGTGAATATCTGCGTCTAGCAAGGAAGGCATGAGAGTCTGGAACTATGGGCAGTGTATATGCTGTTCAGTCTGCCTGTTATGCTACATATGTATGGGAAAATGATAAAATTTTATGGACATTGTATATTTGTATTGTATGGTTTAGCACTCATGAATACTAAGGCTTTCCTTTGATGGGCACATCAAAATGGAGGGAGTAGACAACCAATTGAAGAAATCATGGTTCATTTTGTTCTGAGCTACAAAGCCTGTAGGGGATACATATTTCCTTTTTATGGGCAAGCTGTTGTCATTGCTTAGTCTCCTTGTGGCATCACGATGTTTGGTTCCCCTGCTAGTATCCTGATGTTTCGTTGAGCTGTGATTTAGAATCTCGAGCGCCTGTTTTTCTGGGATTTGGCAGTGGCAGTGGCAGAGCTTTCGCTTAGGCATGATTAGTGTAAGGCTACCAAATTCCCAAGTTTGTGAGGAGTTTCAGCTGTTAGTGGCTGTATGTTGTTTGAAGAATTTGGAACATGGTGCATGGGGAGATAAAGGAATCTTTTTAGCTATATGTGAGAAAGAGTCTTGTGATCTTGGTTTAATTGAGTTTATCTGTTATGATATGCCTTTATAGCAAGAGAGGGTTTAGGGATCAGAATTTTTTGTCTGTGGCAACTTTCTTTTGGAGAATTGCTTGATCCTTCTGGCTCAATCACAAGTTTTGATATGCATATGAGGTTTGAGCTAACAATAATGCTATGTCACTCATTTTATCTGCTCCCTTTTCCTTTTTTTAAAAAATTTAAAATTTTCACGGATTTCTTGTTAGATTTGATGTACCCTTACTTCTATTTTATGAAGCAAGACATTGAGGAAGATGGTATTTGGGTTTAGCAAGTCACTTACCAAAGGACATCGAGAGGTAATTTTCGTTGAAATTAGACGAGGTTATTCAGAGTATCCTACAAAGTGCTATGCTATTCATAGGAGGAGATTTTTTGATCAACAGATAGTAGCAACAGATGATGGGTATGATGGGAAACATGACGCTTTTGGATATGGATAGTGAAATGATGGAGGGATTGCGATTTTAGATCTTGGTGTTGCCTATAATTTAATGGTTGCAAACTCACATTTCATGGAAAAGGAAGAACACTTGGTGGTTTAAAAATATATGAGACAAAGATTCACTACTTTTTACTCAAAGTGACTAATAAGACTAATAAAACTGTACGTAAGAATTGTGAAGTGATACCGACTTAGTGACTTAGTGTTTGGTGACTTATCATGGGGTCATGCATATAGAGATCAAGATTTGTAAAAGGAAGAGGAGTAATAATGGTGAGTTTGGAGTTAGATGGTGGAACCTAACTGTTGAGAATGTGGCTAAGCTATCTAACAAAATCAAAGCAGAAGGGACATGGGGCTATGGCGCAATGAATGCAAGATTCAACTGAGGAAATCGCGGGAGTTTTGAGAGCGGTTGATAGTAAAATTAAAGGAGCTTAGCGGTGGAATGATGAAGTGAAGGAGAAAGTCAAGGAAAAAAGGAGGTTTATACCAGATTAGCTGATAACACATGTGTTGAAGAAAAAGAGACTAACAAAGCTAAATAGATGATGGCTAAGAAGGAAGCAAAGAAAATAGTCTAAAAGCAGAGAACAAAGTGAAGAAAGTGGTCTCAATAATAAAGAACAAAGTGAAGAAAGTGGTCTCAATAATAAAGAACAAAGTGTAGAAATTGGTCTCAATAGCAAAGAACAAAGTATATGAGAAGTTATACCAAAAATTAACGTATATGGATGGGGAGAAAGATGTGTTTAGGCTTGTGAAGGCTTGGGACAAGTATTAGGGACCTTGGAAATGCAAAGTCTATGAATGATGAGGATGGTAAGGTCCGAGTCGAGGGAGAGAAAATCCAATAGATATGGCAACATTACTTTTATAAAGTTTATTACGGAGAGGAGGGCGAGTTCCCTGGTGTTGTGAAATGGCCAAATGGGTTATTGAGAGGGGCACCGATACTTAACGTCATGTCCTTATACCACCAAAGAAGCAATGAGAAAAGTGACGTCGGGAAAAACAGTAGGTCTTGTAGAAATGCTTAGCTGAAGGACTTAACTTCGACTAAGCTTTATAATGTCATTTTAAGAGCCGCAAAGATGCCGGAGGAATGGAGAATTAGTATAATTATCACACTATACCTAAACAAGGGTGATATTTAAAGTTGTAGCAACTATAAATGTATAACTTACTCAGTCATACTTTGGAACTTTGGGAAAAGGGTTATTGAGAAGGGGTTAAGAAGGAGATTTAAATTGCTGGGAACCAGTTAGGTAAAGATCAACTATAACTATAGAAGCAATTCATCTTGTAATTGTAAGTAGGCTTGTAGAGCTCGATAGGGACAAGAAGAAGGATTTACGGGTGGTGTTTATAGATCTCAAGAAGGCATAGGACAGGGTACCCAGAGAATTGCTTTGAAGTTGCTTGAAGAAGAAAGATGAACCATTTGTGTATATATGGCTTAGTAAAGGTATGTATGAGATACACATGACAAGGATTAGGACACGAGGGCATATGTAGGACGCAGGAGGAGATATAAAGGATTTTCATATTGATATTAGGTTCATCACGGATTGGCTTTAAGCCCTCCCTTTTTTTACAATTGTTATGAATGAACTCACTAAAGCCGTTCAAGATGAGGTACCGTGGTGCATGTTGTTCGGCGATAATATTGTCTTAATAGATGAGGCTATAGAAGGAGTAAAGAAAAGTTAAGGGTGGATAGATACTTTGGGGTTTAAGGGTTTCAGATGGAGTAGGCTGAAGATAGAGTACTTAGAGTGCAAGTTTAGAGTTTAGTGGAATGGAAGGAAGGAAAGGATATGAGAAGAAGTCAGTATTCAGCATTGGCAATAGCAAGGGTAGGAAGTCTAATTATTTTGGTTCGAGTAGAGAATACAATGGGGACATTGATGAAGGTATCGTTTACCATATAAGGGTTGGATGGTGAAAATGGAGGACTGCTTCTGGAGTGTTATGTGATAAGATCCCTCCTAAGGTTGATCCCCGCTAAGGTTGAGGGAAAAGTTGAAGTGTTGGTCGATTAAGAAAACTTGAGTCCAAAAGTTGAACACTGTGGAGATGAGGATAATTTGGTGAACGTGTGGTTTGGGTGAGATTAACAATGAAGCCATTAGAGATAAAGGAGCTGCATCGATGGAGGATAAGATGAGGGAGTCAAGACTCGGTTTGGTCATATCAAGCTCAGGAACACGGATGATGCACTGGTGTAGATGTGTGAAAGGATTGATCTCATCAAATGTAAAAGGGGCATTGGAAGGCTGAAGAAGAATTGTGATGAGGTGATTAGAAAGATATGACATATAAGACACTTAGGACTTGCGGAGGACATGTGCACAACCAGCACAGGATAAGGTATTGAACGTCGAAATTAGAGTGCTAGACCTTAAGTAGTTGACCTTTTGCACGTTGACTTTTAGTTACGGACAGATGTTGATGTTCTTGATGTCTGCACTAAGAGAGACTTAATCCCTACTAACTTGATACTTGGTGGTTGATACTATTTTTGTTTCTGTTTAATCCTTTTGGCTTGCTACTTATTTTATTGTTAGCGTTATTATTGGTACCTTGTCACTTTGCATTTGCGTTCATATTGTTTTTCTAACTTAATTAATTCAATTTAATTGGTTATTTTTCAATAAGGAAAAATACATATTATATAAATGAAGGAGGGATGGATGCAAAGAAGGCATCTTACAAAAGATAATATACATCTAATATGTACGCTATCCGCAAGTTTGGTGACATCAAAAGTTGAAACACAAAAGTTCCCTCATCCCAAAAATAAAGAGTCTTAAAGGAATTATCTTTTAATCGCTCAAGGAGCATTTCTTCTCTTTCAGGGACTCCTCGATTGCGTTCTCTGCGATGCTCCCTCAATTGAATTGGTTAATTTATCTTATTTTTAAACATTGTATTTAGTTATGAGTTTATTCTTTTTGTTCAATGTTAGTTTTTTTTTCTTTTTGATGATTTTTTGATTTTAGTATTTCACACTATTATTACCTAATGTGTTCCAAAAAATTCAGCTCGAGAAAATTGTTTTATGAAAATCTTTTAGTGGATCTCCCGGAATCATTCTCTTTGATAGCATTCCTGGCATCAGGAGTAAGGCTGCTTACACCTAGATCTCTCTATATTCTGTAAAAGTGGGATCCATGCAAGGGATTGTTGTGAACTAGGCTCAACTTGAAGGCATTGACAAGGGGACGACTATCGCAATTCACAAGTGGGATTGAGGAATTGAAAGGAAAAGCCTTTGGAGTTCAGGCTTGTGTTATGTCTGTTGCTGATGGGGGTGAAAAATAGTCCCTAGTCTCCTTGAATAAGAAGATGCGCTTCCACATAATGAGCACTATCGACTGAGTGTGCAAATCTCCAGTTCTGGTTGTCTGCTGTATACATCAGTGAAACATACTGCTCTTTACAGCTTGATGGATCTTTTGTCATTCCTGATGATCAAGGGTTTTCTTGGATATGTACCATTGCGTCTTGAAGAAGATAGAAGGATGAAGGGGTGTGGGGTTGTAGAAATTCAGTATCTGGATGCTTATTTTAAAAAATAAAAAGGAAGTTTTAGTGTTTGGGGGCATTGTTGGAGAAATTGTTGCGTGAGTCCCCTTAATCTATCAGTTCTCTTGGGAATAAATAGCATTTTGTAAATACAATATAAAGATAAAGTCTTTGGTAACCAAATAATCAATCAGAGCTTATTCATCACTCATAGCTTATTCATTTTTATGTATGCTGAACTAGCTAGCTGCTTCAACCTGCTCTAACACCTACTCCTACCTGCTCCAACATGTTCCAGCCCGTCTTTAAAATGCTCTCAATCTGCTCCAACCTGCGTCTACCTATTCCAACCTATTTCAACACTCTGACCGCTCCTCCAAAATGCTGAAAACGAACAGGCCCTCAGTATCGTATCCTTCAGTAGCCTCTGAAATGTGTTTTTCCACAGTTCAGCGACCATGTTGTCGGGTGATGCAGTGATCTTCCCGCACTGAACTTATTCGATTAGCTTACTAGCTGTTGTCTAGAAGGCAAACTTTCAGTTTCAAAGTTGGTCTGTGAGATGTATTTTGAGCTCTTTAAAAGTCGGCAACATTTTGCTGTACAAAGAGGGTTTATGTTTATTAAAGCGATATTTGTGGATGTGAGCTCTATTGCGATCATGGGAAGAGAAGCGTTCTCAATATTAGTTGCCTTTAGGGAATTTGAGTTTTGTTGGTGTTTTGCTCGTACAGGAGCTACTTGTAGCATCTAGGATATCATTGTGTTGAAGTTTGGAGGACCTGGGCTTTGAGTAACTGTTCTTTTTATGGGCATTTATGCAACATATGTTAATTGAATTCTTACTTCTACCTTAGCATTCTTGTGGGATACTTAACATTCTGACATGGTGAATAACATGGACGCTTGAATTGGACCAAATTTATTAAAGAGAGCTGAGTCTGATACTTGGATGTACTTCTCTATTAGACCCTTGTATTGAGCTCAAGTATTATAGACTTGACTTCTTCCATCGGATTTGCTGTGTGTTCAATAATCTCTTAATTCTTTCTTCTTTTTAATTTTTTTTCCTCATTATAAGAAGGCATATAAAGGGTCCTTTTTTTGGTTTCTTTGGCTTTTTCTTTTTTTGTGGGGGGGGGGTGCGGACGGGATTTGGTTTGCTATCACTAACAGATGTCTTTTTTGATGAGATCACTAACAGATGTCTTACCCTCCATTTCTTGCCCGTTTTGGTTCAAGTTTAGGGTATTGTTGCATTTCTCATGTCGGTGATTAATTATTTGTCTTATAATTGTTATAACTTTTTGTATTAGTGATTTTCAAGTGTATCATCAATCTTGTGGTGGTTAATTTCTCAGTGATCAAGATGACTATGAAGTTGTGCGGAAGATTGGAAGGGGAAAGTACAGTGAGGTTTTTGAAGGAATAAATGTCAATAGTAATGAACGATGTGTTATCAAGATCCTCAAGCCTGTCAAGAAGAAAAAAGTGAGTTTTCTTCACCCCAACTGTGCAGATGCAGGGAAGCTTTTGTCCAATGTTCTTTGTGGAATGAGTTCTATTAGTAATGTGTTTGTTTTAGTTGTTGAAACATGTTGGTGTTATCTCATCTTTGTTTACTTTTTGCTCGTGAACTTCAGTGATCAGAGTAGGATTCGCTATTAATGTATAGTGGAATACTGAGTTGTAAGTCTCTGGCAAGAAGAATAGTTGTAGTGTATTTAAATATGTATTCACATTAGTTGTGTGTGGTCTTGTGGCCAAGACATATGTCTCTCCCCCCCCCCCCCCCCCCCCCCCCCCCCAAAAAGACAATTTTGTTAATAGAGACGATTAAGTGGGTATCTAAATCTTTTTGGACTTGGTCATTAACTGTTGGATTTTCTGAATAGGTGCCTCTGTGGTAGATAGTTATCATCTCTGGAGCTCAAGGACATGTCAGGCTAAATAATTTGGCCTCTTGCTTTGTTTTAGCTGATAATGGAGGAAAGCATAATAACTCCACAAAGTCCCTGCTTCAGCAGCAAATAATTAGCTTGTACTACTACTCCTGCTTGTTTCATATTCTGGGATGCTGTGTGGAACAAGGGCTTTAGTTTGCTTATGACATTCGAAAAGTTTTCTTAAGAGTTCTAGGTTTAGCATATGTCACATATTTTCCTGGTAATGTCCAGGGTACAATCTGACTGGAGGAAGGTTTCCCCTTGGCTTGCAGCTGATTATTTTGTTTTCTTTTTATGCTTCAGTTCATCACTGTTGTTTCACAACTCATCTTTAGATTATAGGAAACATATTTCAGCTGAATCTGAGCTTTTGGTGTTATTGGACAGATAAAAAGGGAGATAAAAATCCTTCAGAATCTGTGTGGGGGCCCAAACATTATAAAGCTACTTGATGTTGTCAGAGATCAGCACTCGAAGACGCCGAGCTTGATTTTTGAGTATGTTAACAGTACAGACTTCAAAGTTTTGTACCCAACACTGTCAGATTATGACATACGCTACTACATCTATGAGCTTCTAAAGGTACCGTCTGCTGTTTATAACATTTCCTTGGCACATGGAGCTTCCCTCTAACATTTCCTTGGCACATGGAGCTTCCCTCTGTTGTTGTTTCGTAACTTCACCTCTGAAGAGTGGCTGTTGTCTATCATGTTATTGTGCTAGATGTTGAGTTATGGTACCTGAAGCATCTATTCTATTCTTGATGTATGCTGCATTTTTTGGAGCATTTGAAATAACTCACCTATTTATATGTATATCAGGCAGGGCAACGTGTCTTCAACCTATTACGCAGACTTTTCTATACAATGTTGAAGTGTCAAGTGTCTGACTAATTGTCATCTAGGACTCAGCAAAGTTTTTGAGGAATTTTGTACAACTTTTGGTCTGAAATGAAGGGTTGAGTTCCCATACCCATATTCAAGTGTTGAGTGCTTGGTTACATAACTCGGCCTCCTCTCCCTGGATCTGTGATCCCGGATCTTTGTTCCAGTTCGGAGTTTGAGTGCGAACGCAAATGCTCAGGACTGTGATCCTTATCGGTCAACTGGCGACCCAAATATGACAGTCCGCTGAGCAAAAATTCAAGGCAAAACGATGGAAGCCATGGAGAAGAGAATAGATGGAGAGGGAGGAAGGGAGAGAGGGAGAGCAAATGTGAGGGAGGTAAAATGGAGCCATGGTGAAACTTGAAAGTGAGGGAGAAATATTTTGGAGAAAGAACTGTCGGGAATAGCAGAATTATGGAGAAATGTGAGTGACAGGGTGTTTGGGTGGGGCGTGGGGGGGCTGGCTTTTTAATGGAAAGCTGGGAGAGAGGAGAGACCTTTACTTTTCAGGCACATGAATTTATGCAAAGTGAACCTACATACTCATGCATAGTACTGGGTCTAGTTTGCTTTGGAAAAAGACGTCCGTTGCTGCTGTGCATTCATATTTGAGAGTTGCATAATCATTCACCCTTTCTCATAACATTAATTAAGCAGAAATGTACTTTCAAAAAAAAAAACACAGCAGAAAAATTTCAGATAAAATCTTTAGAACATAGAAATTTAGCTGTAATCACCTAAAAAAGATTTTGATAATAGGCATTCAGTGATAATATTATCTAGGAAATTAGCACATGAGCATTTGAATTTGTATCTTCTCCGCTCTAAAATGACCGAGATTTAGTGAAAATTTGTTTTGTGGTCCAAACAAATTTTAACAGCAAATTCCGATCCAAAATAGCATTCCGGCTGAACCTACCCAGATGTTCCAGGATCTTCACCTAACTTGCATATTGTGATCCCCAATTCGTTTGGCGATCCTGATCGATCCCCGACCCTGCTAACTATGGTGGAATGTCTGACACAGGGTACTTGAGGGAAAATGAAGAGTCCAACTAACATAGTTTGGAACTGGTAAAGTTTGATGTGGTGGAGACGAAGGGATTCCACGACCTGCTACATTTTTAAGATAATGGTACCTTTGGAGAAGAACATGGAGTTGTTTGATTAATCAACTTGTATGTATTTCTTTTGCGTAAAAATAAACGATTTTAGAGATGCCCAGTGGTTTTTGTTGTTGTAGAAGAAAGCATGTGCATATGTGTTGAAGATGCTTCGGCTTGTCATATTTTCACCGTATCCGTGTGGAAACAGTCGTTTCATGCTGTTGTTTTCTGCTTGCACCCTCCTCTTGAGCTAATGCTACTGCATTTTTTATAAATAGGCCTTAGATTACTGCCATTCACAAGGAATAATGCACCGAGATGTCAAGCCTCACAATGTGATGATAGACCATGAGCTGAGGAAACTCCGTTTAATTGATTGGGGTCTTGCAGAGTTCTATCATCCTGGCAAGGAGTATAATGTCCGTGTGGCTTCAAGGTGAGTTTGAATCATTAGCATATCAAAAACTGTTCTCTCCTCATAAAAAAATGTCAACCTTTTCAAAATGAAGCGTTGTATATTTGGTTTCAGGGAAAATTCCTTTCATTAAGATTGTTTGAATTTCGATTTATCACTTATGGCATGCTTCTTTGTTTGTCTGCATGCTTTTATTGGGTTTATGAGTTATTTGACTTTGCTGAATCGAATTTTTCACATCTCCCTTCTCCCATGTTATCCCTTCTCATTGTTCACCAGGAATGGCTTGTGTTTCATATTTTTAGTACTTAAAAGAGGGGGGGGGGGACTATGGGTGATGTTATGATAAGGCTGCTCACTCTTAGAGTTTCCTAGGAACCATCTTGGCTAGATCCATGCTTGATTGTTGTTGAACTGAACTTAGAAATTCAACTCTTTTCTTGTTCACTTCTGTTGATAGAAACTTCCATTAGATTACAATTTGGAAGTGTCACCCTTCTATCCTAACTCGGTGATATCTTGCCTTGGTTACAGATACTTCAAGGGACCAGAACTTCTGGTTGATTTACAAGACTATGACTATTCCTTGGACATGTGGAGCCTTGGTTGCATGTTTGCTGGAATGGTGAGTGCAATAGTCCACATATTCTTTTAGAATCTGTTATCTCGGATTCATCATCATGTTGCAAATACCTCTGCAGATATTCCGTAAGGAGCCCTTCTTTTATGGTCATGACAACCAAGATCAGCTTGTCAAAATTGCAAAGGTATGCCTCAGTCTCCACCCTAATTAGGCTTTATTTAAGGTTTTACTTGTCTTGCCGTTTGTCTGCAAAGCGTTGCATAGCGATCTGCATGGGATGCATCTCCTCCACATGGCATATCCAAATTAAATTGGAAATTTTCCTTCAGAAAGATGGTCACAATGAAAAATGGCAGCAGTCAAATGTCGTTAAGATTTTGTTTGCTTGGGGAAAGAAATCTCTTCACCATCTTAGAATTCCCTCACTCCAAAATTAAAAATGGAAAAAAGCTAGCTATGGTGAGCCGACTCCTTGCTTTCTGTTTGGAGAACTTGGGAAACAAGAAAACTTGCTAGAGGACGAGGGAAAAATTGTTTTGAAAATTGCCCAACAACAGGAAAAAAGTTTCCCTCTTTTCCTATTTTAGGGTTTCTGTTTTTTTCTTAGTTTGTTCTGAGAGATTTTTTGTCTTTTGGGGGGGGGGGAGGATATGGTAAGGATAGCAGGTAACTCCCCCATTCTATTCCTCAGTCATAATTCAAGCCAAGGCCCAGTTTTAGATAAAAGTTGCCTCACCTTTCCCATAGTGGGAGGATGGGAAGCTGGCAGTTTGGGGTTTCACAGGCTTATGGATGCACAGAAAGATGCTCAGATTGTATTTGGAACACTTAAAATATTCTTCTAAATTTTTTTTGGGGGGGGGGGGGGGTGGTTGTTGGGCATAGGGGTGTTCATCGGTCCCGGACCGGACCGGACTGGCCTGGACTGAAGACCGAAGAAGGCGCTGTGGGCGGACCGAAGACCGGACCGAGCACTTGTCGGTCCTAGACCGGACCGGACCGGGACTGGACCGGACCGATTAGGGACCGAACGCACATTGTTTAATCAGAACACATATTTGTTGCTCAAAAACGCTCCGTAAGAAGAAGATAAAAGGAGGAGAGATTACAGCGAAGATTCGAGGGATTTGTAGGGAAGTGGAAGAGGCAAACATGGCTTGCGTCGACGAGACCTAGCCCAGCCAAATTGGTAGTAGAAACTCGAAAGTTTTGCGATGAAGGAGGAACTTCAAATTCTCGTCGTCGTCTTCACTTCACGGCTCCAAAGCCAGAGATATGCGATTTAGGGGCGAGGATAGGAGAGGGTCGCCGGTCGCGGTTTGCCAATTGCCAACGCCGAGACTCGAGACTTCGAGAGGGAGGCTAGTTGAGTGAGTGGCTGCCGGAAAACGGTTGACAGAGTGACAGGGACGACCGATCGAGAGGGATGTCTGAGACTGAGAGTGAGTGGGGAGAGGCGACTGGAGAGAGGGAGACTGGAGATGGTCGATTGGTCGAGATTCGAGCAGGCGAGCAGGGAGCAGCAGCAGGACAACCGGCAAGGGGAAGGCAATTAGGTAAATGCAATTCAGATTCTCAAGTTTTAATTTTCAAAACTCACAACTCAAAAGTTAAAAAAAAAAAACCCTACCCAGACCGGTCCACTGGTCCGGACCGGGACCGAACCGAAGACCGAAACTGGCAATAGACAGGACCGTGGACCGGACCGATTACGCACGGTCCGGTCCGGCCCGGGCTTCGGTCCGGTCCCGGTCCAGACCGCACTATGAACAGCCCTAGTTGGGCATGTAGTTATGAAGAAGAGAAGGGTCTTTTAATGATTCTCTCTCTCATGTGAGCACTCACTCGTGCATGGGGAGAGTTATTAGGAAGGGACCCCATGCCCCCCTCTTGGGGGGGGGGGGTTTAAGGAAGAGGGTTGCTGTTACCATGTCGTTGGTGGAAATTGATAACAGATCTCTTTGATGGAAGGGGGGGCAAGTTCCCATCTTTGCCAACTTTTCCTAGTACTTTCCAACTCTTACCAATCTTTTCCAATCTATTGTGATCTTTCTCAATTCTTCCCAATCTTCTTCAAGATGTTAGTTGCTTTTTTAATGTGGTTCTCAAAACCTCCCAATTCCTTTCATCTTTCCAAACTTTCACCAATTCTTCCCAATCCTTCCAAAAAAAAAAAACCTATCTTCTCCTATTCTTCTCAATCCTATCCTTTCCTCGGCCCCCCTCCCCCCATCCCAACCCCCCAAATATCTCAAGGAAAGGAATGGGCCCTAATACTAGAAAAGCTGGATGGTGTCATTCAGGCTGAAGTTTTTGAGCTGAAAATAGAGAAATTCTTGTCTGAAGAAGAAGTTTGTTTTGTGTAGTGCATTCGTCTTCGTCATGTCCTTATTGGGTTGCTAGTGATGTGATGCTTGCCTAGTTATAGAACTCGCTTCCGTGCCAAATAGACATGTCAAAAATTGACCCGATCCGATCCCCCCGAATATTTTGAATTTTGAACACGATTTTCTCAACCCGAATCCGAAATAAACCGAACATGAAAAACCTGCAAATTAGTGGGTCAAACTCAACCCGAACCCTCCCGCTCGGCCTGAACATTATATCCTTAGTTTTTTATTTTTCTCTAATTTATCTCTTTTAACAATAATGGTTAGTTATTTTTATTAAGTATTTTGAAAGGACATTATATAACTATTGCATCTGTTTACAGATTAAACAACAATAATCTTATTTTTTCTTCTCTATTCTCTGAAAATAAAACCGTACACAACTTTTAAATGAAAAAACGTTAAAAATAGGTATAAAATTATATGGAATAACTATCTAATCTTTTTTAAAAAGTTAATTTAAAAAAACACAAGCATTAAAGATGCGAAAGTCATACCATTTTATAGTTAGTTAAACAAATCTGTCTAATTTTTTAAGAATTAATTAATTTGTAATAATTTTAAATTTTGATGTTATAACTGCAAGATAATATCTTATGCTTCTTTTATTTAATTTTACTTGGTTTTCGTTCTGACTAGTCTTGAACTATGATACTAACGGTAGAAAAATGACTCGCCTTATCCGTATTGGGGTCGGTTCATTAATAAAGTTTTACGTGATTAGACATTGGTAGGTTAGTTAATAAAAATATTAAATCATTAAATAGGTTATTAGCAGTGAAACTGTTACAACCCATTAAAATGCTCTAGAGGGGCCGCCAAATAAATGGTCGACCGACTATTAGCCTTCTTTCAATGTATGGGTCGATCTACTTAAAATCAAGTGTGGTTTAATTCTTTACCCTCCCATACAAGATGTTCATATATTATAATCAAATGTTTGAGTATTTTAATATTCTTTTGAAAAATTACAATTATTCTGCATTTTTATTAAATACTGACAATTTTGAGTAATAAATATGCAAAATTTTTGATTTTAAAAAAAGAAAAATAACTCGCTGAAAAGGCGCTCTAAACCCGTTGGGTTGATCTGAAACCCGTAAAACTGAAATGCATCCGCCCGTATTTTACCTGAACCCGAAATACATCCGACCCGTATTGTACCCGAATCCGAATACACCCGACCCGTATTTAACCCGCCCGTCCGAACTGACAGGTCTAGTGCCAAACTATGAAGGTTTCTTGTACATAGGGACAACGAGCTTGTTACCTATTTTAGCATCACTTTATAATATTTTCTGGCATGGGTCTGTCATCATGTTTATTGGCAGGTCCTTGGAACAGACGAGTTGAATGCTTACCTGAACAAGTATCATCTAGAGCTTGAACCCCAACTCGATGCTCTTGTTGGGAGGTACGTTTTGCAGTGATAAGCTGCACTTATCCTCAGGTGGTCCTAATTTGAGCTACACTTGTCTGTTCTTGTGCTGTTTCAATCCCTTCTTTCTATTCATGCTAGTTGTGCAGCGCTTGATTGCTAAAAATCTTATTAATTCTTAATCCATGCACCCCCAGGCACAGCAGGAAGCCATGGTCAAGATTTATTAATGCAGATAACCAGCATTTAGTTTCACCGGAGGTCATTCTCATGCCTCGTGTTCTTTCCTTTACTCCTTTTTTTAAATTAATGTTCTCCTCAGTTAATATCATGTTTCCGATGAGTCACTATCTAAGCTGCATTTCTATATTGCTGCTTCAGGCTATTGATTTCCTTGATAAGCTCCTTCGATATGATCATCAAGATAGGCTTACGGCAAAGGAAGCAATGGTAATACACAAGGAGCTTTTACATGCTTATGGAAACTTCTAATCCATTTTATCTCAAGGCTTTAGTAATTTGTTCTCATTCTGAAATGTGTGCAGGCACATCCTTATTTCTCCCAAGTCAGAGCCGCAGAGAGCAGCAGAACGCGCACACAATAGCGTGTTCCATTGGTTTATATACAAGAACTATGGTCGACTTGTCCTAGATCGTGTGCAAGATCCCATTTAGAACATGCAGCTAAATATGTAGGCAGCCATGGTTGCACTGGGGAACTTTATGTACAATGCAATCTCATACTCTAGATTAAACCCTCCCAACTATCATTGGGCATGCCCCCCCCCCCCCTGGGGGGAGTGTCCTCAGTGCTTTCAGCCAAAGCTCCTTGTGTATCCGACATTACCAATGTTCCATTTCTAGTTGGAAATCTTGTATTGATTTCTTTAGTGAGTGGAGAACTCCGTTAAACCAGAGTCTTGTTCCTTCTTTCCAGGCTTGAGGTGTTTTGACGTGCATCCTCTATCCAGTGTGGCTGTGCGGCTCCATGTGGTGGTAAGCCTAGGCGGTCTTTGAGCATCCATGGCGAAGGGTCTTCATCCAAATTGCCCTTGATCCCCAAGAACTTGTGGTACCCTAGCCATTACCATGTATACTGGAACCTTCACACCTTGCGCTTCTGATTGAGGCAGCTTCTAGTTTTTAAGTCATTGATCGGCTGCTATAGAGCCTTAGTACACTGAGCCAAGTTCAAGCAAACCCTTGGTTCTGCAGAATTGGTGAGAGAAATGTTGCCTAAATTCTTGTATTTACGTGTTTAAAAAATTTTTAAGAAAAAGGAACAAACCCAGCCCCTATGCAAGCGTCCAACTAGTTCTTTAAACATCGTACATTCTTAAGTTACGCTGAAGCCCAAGCATAAGCTTCGCACCAAGCAACAAAAAATAGAGGAGCATGAGCGCAACTTAATGGGATGGTGCACAAATGGAAGAATAAAGATGGCTTGATACATCTTCGCTGCACAAAACATCTTCTCTTTTTGTTTGGTCCGTAGAAGCCACAAAAGGTACTAAAACACAATTACAATATAATGGGAAAGTAGGGAATCGAAACTAATCTTCCCGTGGCAGATCAGATATTCTTCTTTCAATTTCAAAGCTTAACACCCCCGCCCCCCCCCCCCCCCCAAAAAAAAACACAAACACACACACACACAAAGATAAAAAAATCTTCCTTTTTTCTCCCAGTCATCAGTCACACAAAATACATGGCATGGTGTAAGTAGCTGTTAGACTGTACATAAGCTGTAGAAGTTCAGAATCCCCAGACTTCCCATGATGAGATGGCATCGACCTATCCATGTTCCAATTCAAACATCAAATGAGGTCCGCTTGTGGTTGTGGTCTCCGGTCATGATAAAAGTATCAGCAGGGTGACTATTACTCAGCATTGTTTAGTCTCAGGCGTAGGGTGTTAGGATCTAATACCTTGTTGATACTGCACACATGTAACAACAATACGCACAGTAGATACACAGTAGATAATGTAAGCACCACACAAAGCATGTAAAACTGCAAAAGATTTCCTTTCTTTCTGTGTTGTTTCAGGGGAGGGGATAGATAGAAGAAATGATCAAATGCAGAGATTTGTTCACGTGAAGGCATCCAAGTGTGTGAGCACAAGGAAAGCGGCAGGTGTAAGGGAGTGGAATTTGTGGAAATATCCCCTAATGCCTCTACTATGATATAAACCTGACTCCCTTGGGTGGGAGGCAGGCTTTGTCCTAACACCACGCCACACGTAAAATATGGTAGCTATGTGCATGGCAGCAAAAGATTGTGTCTAACCTATAGAGAATTTTTCCTGATGGTGATAGCTTGGGAGAAATCCAATCTGGAATAGTCTCTTGCAAGATCGTTAGCTGCTGTTCAACTTCGCCTGTGTATATATTGCAGGACCTCCAGGTCAGTGTGCTCTTTTACATTAATTGATGCTTTATGGAACTCATAGAAGGCAAGCTTACTTTGATCAGTTATGTCAGGATGGCATTCAGTTAGGTCACGAATTAAGGCCTCCCTTGTAAGAGCTGAGGATTTGGGGCTTTGAAACAAGTAATAAATCCGGTCAAACAGCTTTAGAAGGCTCCCTATCATCTGTTTACTCTTTGCCTGCTCTGTTGTTCTCTCCTCTTTGTCCTTTAACTGCAAACATAAGAGGCTACACAGTAATTTTACTGAGACTACTTAGATCCCACAAAACAATGACAACCCAAAAGGCATCGTAATGCTGCAGTGTCACTAGAGGTGCTCTCCAACCATGGAGTCCCCAGTTCAAGATCAGGTATATTACTAGTCAGTCTAGTTTCCCTTGTACCTTCCCCTCCAAGTCCAAGAGGGTCTGTACCCTTTCCTTAAATCTCTTGGCTCAGTAGGGGCCAGTAAAAGAAATGGACATCATGTTCAATATAGAACATCATGACACATATAGAAGATAGGCAAATACATCTATAGAAGATAGGTAAATTAGTACCGATTGTAAAAGGCTTGCTGGAAGAATATCAAGAATATTTGAGGATTCAGCGTCCACTTGAAGCTCAATGTTTACATTTGTTGGAAGGCGGTCAAAACGCAGTGACCTGGCACAAGCAGAGCGATTGGCTACTTTATTTGGTGGGATGGCAAGATTATCATCTGGACTCATCCTAAACCTCTTAGGTGTCTGCAATGCCGGTGTGCTAGACATTAGTTTTGTTGGAGTTCCAGCTAGTTTCTTAGGCGTGATTACTTTTGTCTTGGCATTTTGTGAAGAAACCGTTTCATCATCCGCAGAAGGTCCATGCTGGTTTTGAACTGCAATTTGATTTGGCGATTCATCTTCATTGATCAAGTGCTTTGAATCAGAAGCTGATGGTGATTGAAGCGAGAATTGTGATGGACTCTGAAACCTGATCCCTGATTCATGCCCTTGATCCCCTTTTGAGAAATGCTTCTTAAAAGATACAGAAAAATGAGAAGCTTGAGCTGGTTGCAGCTCTTCAGATTTGCACACAAGGGAAACTGAACACGAAGGTTCAGTGGCATTCAACAGGGGTGCATGCTTTCGCCAATTGAACGGCTCTGCAAGTTCTTCCTCTGGTACTTCTGTTCCCTGTATTCAGAAATCAAAAATCAGAAATAATATAATGATTCAAATATCAGAAATTTGTGATGCAATCAAAGAATTGTAGCAGACTACTCAAAAGTCCAGAGGCTGTGTTCTAGCTAGAGGCAGATATATGTCCAAAATATATGCATACAAGAAGAGAAATTGTGGTTCTCCAGGGCAAGGCTGAGCCAAGCTAGATGCCTAGACCTCTGCAGACAGCAGAACCAAGCAAGAGACATACTGGGTGTTCGGGGGGTGGGGGTGGGGGGATTACTTAGAAGGCTTCCATTCAGTATTCTAGGATCACTGCCAATACAACTGCCCTTGAAAAAGAAAGGGGTGGGGGATCCGAGGGAAGAGGCTAAAAAGGCTAACTGTAGCTTGCAGCTGTCATTAAATTCAGAAGCTCTCAAGTCTTCCTCTGGACTCTTGACATTATGAAGAAATCTTCCTTCAACCCTCCACTCCACAGTAAGTCAATAACCACTCCAAAAAGCCCAAAGCTCTAAGCACGCTAACCGCCTACTGATGAGTGATGACTAGAATGTCCCACAATATTCCAGATTTAAACAAGACTTGTGGCTAGAAACTCAGGAAGTATCATATGTGAAAGGCGGCTTAGCTAGAGATTGGGCATCCCGCACTCTATTGGTGATGAACTGATGATGACCAGAGATAAAAAACTTGGTACATCCAGTCTAACGGAGCCTGCTTGTTTTGGTCTAAATTAGCTTCCTCTTAAGATTGGTAAACGAATCATGAATCATGACATAAAACTCAGTATAGCAGATTTATACAAAAGCAAGAGCATACGGTGACGGGGTTGTGTAAATTGTGATTCTTACCTCAGGGTGGGCTCTAAGGAACTGTAAAAGCCGCGAAATGAAGCAGTCCTTCAAAGGAGAGAATTTACTTCCTCGCTTCCTCTTCTTTGTATTGATCATCGTATTAGCATTCAATGTGAGGTGAAGATCATACTTCATGCAGCGTGTCTCATCATCAGGCAACAACACCCTTCTAACTCCCAACTCTGGTAAAAGAAACTTCAATTGCGCCAAATGCTGATGAGTGAACCTCCTAAATACCATCCACATTTATGAAATTACTACCAAAGAGACTTTCAAAGAACTAAAATTCAATGGCCAGCGAGACAAAAGAAGACACTTTTCCTAATTATCCATACGTTGACGATTTTCCCATCATTGATTAACAAGTATATACCGCCATTTACCAACAACAAGTCAATGATTTTGGGATATTTCATTTCGCACCCTCTATTTTTCAATAATTCAATTGGTACACTGTCTGAAACTGCACATAAATTCAGTTAATAAGATTCATTAATTAATTCATAGAACATGCTATTATTTTCCTTCTTCGTACCAAATGAAATTCTCAAAAGTAGACGAACCAAATCTAACAGTCCCATGTGCATTTCCTAAATCAAGTAAATAAGCAAATAAACTAATTTGATTAAAACGGAATAGTAGAGGAGAAGACAATTTACACCTTTCTGACATGCTCTCGATCATAACCCTAATTCTGGAGAAGACAGGAATCGATTTTCTGAAGCGAAGCAACTTCAACGACGCAACCAATGCGTCGAAAAACCTCACTATCATCTCGTACCTGAAACCAAATCACCGCATTCACCATCGTTTTTTAGGAATTTTTAGCCTAACAACGAGATTCAAAGGTGCGGAATTTCTCAGCTGAAGTTATACTGAAAGTTTGCGAGCTGAATGCGCTTACTTTTCAGGCAATTCGGAAGGACGATGGTGCTTGACTTTTCGAGGAAGGCTTGGCAGCTTCTGTGGAGTTCGAATGCACCATGAAGGATGATTCTGATCGTCGCTGATTTGATCCGACGGCGGAGCTTTCAACTCCGGCGAAGTTTTCGCCGGCGATTTGAGTGATTCGTCGGAAAGCTTTGATTCGATTGAAGCCATTGTTAACAGAAAAAAACGTAAACTACGATTGAAGAGAGAAAGTGAAAGAGAGAGAGAGAGAGAGATTTGGTACGAGTAACTGTGCTATGTATTTATAGAGGGAAAGGAATGTCAGAGAGAAGGGCTTTTTCTGCGCGCCAAAACTGAGCTGGCGGCTGACGTGTTAATGTGCCACGCAGGATTTGCCGCCAAAACAGACATCCCTCGGCCTCCTCTTGGATTCCTTTGGAGGAATTAATACTATACAACTTCCAATACAATTAATCCATAAACTAGGAAAGCCAAAAGATTTATACAATACAGTATCCTCTAATCACGAATTTTATAGCAGTTTATATAATTTTGAAGTACCAAAGAACTTCCTTTGAGAGAATATTTTACTAAGAGTTCGATAGTATTATGTCAGTGATTTTCTGGTCTAACGATATCTTTATCATTGTTTGCATGCCGTACTAGAGTTACATATTTTGCAATCGTCCCACTACGTTACATCCAAAAGGAGCATAATGGACTAACATAAACTTACCCTAAAAAATAAAATTCAATAGTGTTCTGTTTTCTTGATTATTTTAAGATGCTGAATTTTGAGAAAGAGTCTAAAAGGCAGAGAATGGGACAGGTGAAATCTATAAGACTATGATAAAAAAAACCTGCATTGAACTTTGAAGGGAGACAATTGCTTTGCCTAGTATACTTTCCATTTATCAGTGAAACACTCCTTTATGTGATGTTCTAATTTCATTTCATCACGCAAGCACAATGCAGCATTATTCATGTTGTGCATCGCTTACTTATACAAATCGACCCAAGCGACATTTGAAAAAATAATAATAAATTATGAAGGGTAAGTTTTGCTACTTGCAGGGAAGGAAGGGGAGAGCTAATCCTTACAATTAGTATGGTTTGAACCCCCTAACCTTTTACTTGAATGGTGACTACTTCACCATTTGTGCAAGTGTGTTACCTCGGCTATCAGCCACATTGTAGTTAGAACGACAAGGATGATTTGGAAAATACCCTACAGTTTACATTCAGAAAAAGTCATAGAGTGAATGATAGGAAGATATGCCTCTACATTTAGTCATTTACCATTTAAAAGAGCAGAAAACCAAACTGACAAAAATTTACAAAATCTATACATCCAAGGGCGATTTTCGTATGTTCCCAATCATCAGGCAACCAGGCGAGCTTCTTCACAGTCAGGGAGCACAATATCAAGCCTCATCATGGGCTTATACTTCTCAGGGATCTGGGCACCAGCCTGCATGCACACTTCTACCACAGCGGGAGCCTTCCCATAAAATTGCTTCAGAACGGTCCTCAAAGGAGGCCCTCTAGGGTCTCGAACATGCCATACATAATTTGATGGGAAAACTTCATCAACTATTGCATCTTGCCACCCATGTTTGCCGTCCCTCCATTGATGCTTGAATTCCCCACAAAGCTTTGCATTATGGCCCCATGGGCCCACATGAACCTCGGGGCAATACCCACATGCCTTAACTGAGTATTTCTCCATCAACTTCTTCACACCTTCAGCCACAGTCTCATATGCATCCATTGTTTCTTGGGCCACCCCAGGTAGAGCTGACGGCTCAGGGGGTGGAAACCGCAACAAAGCACCGCTAGTATCATAATCTAAGAGTAAGGAAGAATCTCGAGGGTGAGATGATTCAGGCTCCTGAAGAAAGCCTCCTCGATCAATGAGTTTCTTTCCAATCGCTCGAATGGGTTTGGTTCTTCGGCGTGAGGGGTACCCAGGTAAATCAACACCGGCTTGGATGCAGAGCTCAACAATGGCCGGGATTCGTTCATAATCAAACCTTGTTTTATGCTTAATTCGGGGACCAAATGGGTCAAAGAGATGGTATGACTCAATGGGGATGAGCACATCACTTGCTGATCCCTTGACCCATGAATGGATACTACGGCGCTTCCTACTGTTGGGGCCTCGGCAGTCCTGAATTTCATGGCCAGCTGAAGCCACATGAACCTCTGAGCACTCACTATGACAGAATCATTCATTCAGAGTTTCATGGTAGACAAATCACAGTGCAAAATAAAGGTCAAAACCAATGGAAAGCCAAATTCAGCTCACCTACAAGCATAAACAGGAATGACATGCAAAAGCTGTGCAAGACCTTTGATCAGATTCTTCCAAGCATCAAGGACTTCATGTGCAACGGGAATCAGTTCAGGAACTATTAATCCATTTTTAGGAGGCTCAAGTGGCTTTTCTATGCCTAATTGGGCAAGCTTTTTGTCTGCCCTTCCCCTCTTCAGGATCTCCTTTAATGGAATTGGATAGGGTTTTTTCTTGTCCTTCGGTAAGATAGGAGGAAGATCCACATTCTGGGGAATCCCTTCCTTTTTCCTAATCGGTCTATTTCTTTTTGGCGATTGGTTCCAACAAACGAACCTTGGGGATAATACTAAACCATCTGAGTGGAGTCGTCCATGCTTAACCTGCAGTCAATGGAATTCCTATGAGCACTACACCGGCAACAATTTTAGACAGCAGGGTGGTGAAAATAGTATCTGGATATCAACCATTAGGGGCTAGAAGTCGGTAAATATGAATCATAGGACCTCCTTATCCTCTGCCTCACTCCTATGCAATCCAACGTTACTTTCAACAAAGGGTCAACTAAGGAAGGTCAGTTCCACCCCCCCTCCTCTCTCTTTCCCAGTAACCATAATGATCAAATATTTGTCAGCCTACACATCCTATTCAACCCTATTTCATGCCTCAAATGGATGAATTCTATATAAACCTTCAGCACTGCAATTGAAGCGCCCAAAATTGATTGTCAAAATAACCTTTGGACCACCGTTTCTTATGTTTGCCATTCACCGAATTACACATTTCCTACAATGAGTTTCTGAAAATAACCATAGACAACCACAATCCTTTAATCTCAAATACAGGAATTAGGCCCTGTTCTTTTTGTTGGTAAATCCCAATTTAACAACGAAATCCACTTCAACAAACAAATTCCAACTTCAACCCATTTCAACTAACTTCAATCCATCATATAAAAAAGATATACCAACTTCTTCCAACTTCAACCGGCTCCTACCCATTTCAATAAAAAAATATCAACTTCAACCAATCTCAACCAACTTCACCCATTTTCCAACCCATATTTCCCAACGAAAAGAATAGGTTCTTAATACAGTAGATTTGGTTATTTAATGCCATGTTGGCATACACTCATGCAAATGACACAAATTGGAAACCACAGGTAGGAAAAGTGCTCTTACTGGATGCTTGTATATCTGTGTGCACTGATTATGGGAGAGCGCAACCCCTGACCTTGTACAAAGAGATGTGTTACAATATCGGGCAGCAACTTCCATCACAAAAATCCTGCATCATCACCAAAATGGGGTACCTCAACAAAACAAACCCTGCATTGCTGATCTCTAATCCCTCCCCCCTCCCCCCCAAAAAGGGGGGGGGGGGGGAAAGAAGAAGAAGAAGAAGAAGCTAGAGACATCAGTACAGACTACAGAGCCATCACTTAACAAGCTAGCATTAAAAATGCCTAATAGACATAAGGATCTCTGAAAGCAAAACAAAGAAACAAACCCAAAAAAGGGAGAGAGGGGGGATGTTAATTCATCATATGAATGTATGGAATTCGAAATTCATAGGACTGGAAATGCAAACACAACACAATCAGTTATTTGAGCTCCTGCCCAATAAGAGCCGATAGATTCTCAGCTAACATTTTCTATGACATGGAATTCGACCAAGGTTTTTGTGTTAATTGGAAAACCCTAATACAGTGTATCAGAACAGAATCGAATTTTTGACATGGAAGATGATTTTGGGGAATTTGTTGTTCATCCCAAGTTTAAATTCACTTAAAACAAGAAAATGAAAGCCCCTTTCACAGAGAGAAATAAAGAGGAGGATGATATCAAGGCAGCAAGTAGCATACCTTCTATTGCAGTGTGCTGGAACCGATTTTTCAGGTAGAGAGAATGTGAATACTGCCACTGTCTCTCTCTCTGAGCCTCATATGGAGCTGCTGTCCGGACCGTAGAATCCGGCATTTCACACTCGACTTGGCCCAATTGAATTGTCCGGGTTGGGCCGACTTCAACAACATGCAGCAAGAAAGGGGAAAAAAAAAAAAGAAGAAAAGCTACCCTGTTGACTGGTTAGGTCAACTTTAAACGGTGTGCTGTATCGATTCATCATCTCTTATGTTTTAGACATTTTTTTGAGAAAAAAAAAGGGTCAAAGATGACAGAATGTTTGATGACTAAATTGCTCATGGGATAATCCTCATTCCTTAGAAACTGTAAGATATGGGAAAAAAAAGAATATGTTGAGTTGGTCTCATAATACAAACCCAAAGACACAAGAACGCAAAATTTCTGTATGGAACATTCTGATTTGGATAATGTGAAGTATTGTGTTTGTCTTGAATAGAACTAGTCCACCATGCGTAAAACTTGTTTAGGCAAACAAAACAATTTTCAATAACTCAGAACGAATCTTTTCCTCTATCGCTTCTTGATGCCAATAATTATTTCCTGTATCGCTTCTTGACAAGCAATATTTAGCAACTCCAGACGATTTCTCCTATGTGTTTTAAGTGGTATTTGGGAACCATGGGACCCCTCTACAAAATGTAAGTCTAGCGAACTTGCGAGATGAGAGGAAAGTTGCACAATGACCAGACTACACCCAAATGAGGCCTAGCCCTGTCTCATGCCCATACGGGGCCTCCGGTAACAGGACACTTTCAATCACCAGGATTAAAGCCATGGTCGGAGCATAAAAACTTCGCATGCCCTTGAACACTGGGTTATTGGCAATGATTTTTCCTATATGACTTACTTAATGAAAACAGGTAATTCCTATATATCCTATTTCCCCCCTTGATGCCTATAGGAATCAAATCCCACAGTGCCACACTAATGACTTAACATCTCCCGTTTTGGATGCCCTTATTAGCAGTACGATCCTCGAGATGTTTACAAATTCCCAAGTTCCGGTACAAAGAAATTTCAGTGTGAATATGTGATTGATTCTTTGTACAATCACCTACATTTGGTCTACCCTTCTCGATGTCTGAATCATACGGAAGTATGGAAGCCAGCTTTAAAAAGCCTTTTGGGGGGGGGGGGGCGGGGGAAGTAGGGGAATGACTCTGATGAACAACGCCAATCATAGACTCCAGAAAGAGTTCAGACAGTAGACATCGATAAATTTATGCAACCTCAAGCACAAGGATTCACATCGAACAGACACGGATGACCTTTGACATTGCCGTTGAAAGAGTTTTACACACGGCAGATTGATACACGACAGCTTGATGAAATCAGATCAAACAACTCCATCTGCTTGAAATCAACATACATTTCCCCCCTCAATATTTGCACCTGATGAGTACACAACACAAATCATTTCTTCAGGTGTGGAAAACACGCATACAGATCGTGCTTTGGGTGCTTCGCTTCAGCATGCTCTCGACATTTCACCTCTGTTGTTGTGCAAATGAAAGTCTGCATGCACACCTTGCACTGCATTCAACGTTCACTATTATGCCCAGCAAATAAATACATTGGACTAAAACTAAAAAAAATTCATATCCCCCCGCGCCCCCCCCCCCCCAAAAAGTCAAGATTCCTCCAAAATGTCTAGATTCCAAGAGCCCTTCAGGGTCGCTGCCAAAGGAGAGAAGCAAATTGCATTTTTTCAGTTTGCCATGATCAAGAGGAGCAGCATAAGCTACCCTCTAGCATCACCAGTCCTCAATACTAATAAGAAGAAAAGCGTGGATTGGCTAATTGACATTCAATAACAGCGATACAAAAGCAACGATATAGAGGTGGCAAAATGCATTTGGACCATGTACATGTTATAACACAATCCAGAGACAAAAATAAATCTAGCACTACTTCAAACCATTGCTATACTTCCTTCAAAAAGCAGTGAACAACAAACTACAACTAGCCAATTCTGAAGCAGTTAACAAATAAGATGGATTTATAGAACTCAAACAAGATCGTGCTCACTAGGGCCTCACTTCCTGTATGCATAGAGATCAGATTTCACCACAAACATAAACCCAATAAGATAGGATTGCAGATTGTTTGTAACATCAAATCATTCTACTCCAACTAGTAGTTGAAATTAGAATCTATCACACCGACAAGTGCCAAGTCATTACATGTTACACACCTTCCTCCAACCATAGCAATAAAGCAGAGAGAAGCAAGGAGTGCTGCATTAGTTAGAACATCCCTCATCCAACCTTGATGTGGGGAGTCCGATTCTCTTGTAGTGCAATCATTGGGTTGTGGAAAAATCCCCTCCACAGGGTGGTTTTTACCTTGGGTGGGTCTGGAACTGAACTGGGGTAGGACACCCACCCACCCAACCATCTGCCTCAAATCCAATAAATATATACCATTGTTGAAACCAAATTGACCTAACTAGCTAGCATTGATACTCAAGCCGACCGGCACAAAGGAGTTCTTTTTTTCGAGGTACGATGTCCAATTGACCACATAAAAAAAAAAGGGATGACAAATTGAAACACATTTAGCATTTGAACAAGCTCTTGTTCGATAGCTAAACAGTCAGACAATTCGACAACAACCATAACGCAGTAATTGGAAACAATCAAATGAAAAACATTGTGAATGACACAAAAATTGGACAAAATACATGTAAATCGGAGATGCAGTGACATCAATACCTGAATATTCATGGCTTTTTTGTTCGCTTCTAGCTGGCTTCCTGCAAATATCAAACGGATCAATCAAATTTTCCAAAAGAATAAATAAATAATGAACTGGATTCTACAATTCTTCAATAAGAAGATTCAGATTGGTCTGAATCATACAAGAAATTAACCAAAATATATCATCTGGAGAAGAAAGAAACAAACCTTTAGCGGCCTTATTCTTCTCCAAGTTCTTCTCGCGAGCCATCTTGGATTTCTGAGCATTACCTCCCCCCATCTCTCAGGATCGATCGATTGATCGAGCAAAACCCTAACTCAGGCAGAGCTGGAGACGCCGATACGCGTTTTGGGGTGGGGGAGGGAGATAAAGAAAGAGAGATAAATTAAACCGAGCAAGCGCACGATGTCCACAGTCAATTAAACAACTTCATGAAAGGGGCATCAAATCAATACCAACATCATATAGTAATAGTGCACTGACACAATGATTGAAGTGATTATTTTGTTTATTTTGTCATTTTATTTATAAATTTGTTTGAATATGATATTTATTGTAAATATAGTATGATTTTTAATTAATAAATGCTTTCTTTATTTTTTTTTTTAAAGTCCAGTATTGTTTTCTTTTTTGCTTCTTTGTGCAAAATATACCACACACCTAAAAAATGTGATTTTAAAAGTCATGTGTATATTTGTTTACGTGTATTTATTATATAAATAATTTTTATTAGATAGATATTTATATGACTTTTATGAACATATATTCTCGTCAATATAGTATATAGGTTGTGCTTTCACCAAAACTTGAGCAACTTTAGGGTTTGTTCTTTTCGTGAGTAAATTGGGGTGGGTAAAAGAGTAAAGTGGGTTGAAGTAGGTTAAAGTGGATTGAAGTGGGTTAAATTTTTATGTGATAAATTGAATTTGGTTAAAACAGTTGAAGTGGGTTGAAATAGGTTGATGGTAGTATTCTGAAATTTACCCACGAAAAGAACAAATCCGTACTCTACCACGTGGTGGGGTCCTTTATGAAATTAGCAAGCAAGTGAATTTAGCCCAACCAACATCTGCATATGATCTACATTTAGTTGAAACTTATAAAATTAAAACCATTTAAAATCCAAAAGAGTGGCAAAAGTGAGTTTAAAATGAGACAGGATATGGCATATCAAGTTGGTTGTACCCAATGGACTAATTCACTATCCTGAGCTTTGGTCAAACCTAAAAAAAAACACACACACACAATGGATAATGCTCTTCTTTGCAACTCTTTGGTTATTATGAAAATTGATCATTTTGATAAAAAAAAAAAAAAGAAGGGATGGATTTGTATTATACTCCCAGAAACAGCAACATATAAATCATCCAATGCCCGATCTAGAATGCAATTCAGGAAATTGGAACACCACAATCTATTCACCAAGCATATAGGTTGCTAGTGGCCTAGATCATGGACAACTCTATTGCCTCCCCTCCTCAACGAAAGACTACGAAACAAAATCAAATTGTTCAACTATAGATAAATGTCTTTAACCAAAAAACCGACCAAGCTATCAGGACAAGTTCTCGGGTCCTACATCTGGATCAAGTTTAGGTAGTCCCCTTCAACCACAATACTGCAATTGCTTTGCTCGTAAGCGTACTGGAGACTAAATATGCAAGCACACGCCTCTTCTATCATTGCCCTTACAAAGCTCATTCCTTATTTACTACTTCTTGTTAGTACCTCCTATAAGAACATCGCCATCGTGATTCCCCATCCTCAAAATGATTCTCCACTGCAACCACCATTAAAGTTAAGTTTAACAAAACCATTCACTGGTGATCTCTAATGAATGGGGTGATGAATGGTAAAGCTTTTCCGGAAGCTCTGCACATATGAAATAACTCACCAATGGGTAGAATTAAATAGACATGATTAAATGTGTAGAAAACAACATATATGTATAGGATGACTCTATCTAAGTTTAAATCCATCTTTTTCCTGTTATTACTTATATCCAATCCAAAAAATAAAATAAAATAATTTTAATAACTCTATGCGTAAAAAAAAAAAACAAAAAGAGAATAAGAACGAGATTTTATTTTCTTGGACCCAATTACTAGTATTAAATAAACACAAATTTATGTGTAGAAAATAAAATACATACGAAATTGAGTCCGCTTAAGTCCAAATACACTCTTTTTTACTATTAGTGCTTATAATATTAAATCATTCTAATAATTTTATACTTTTAACATAATAAATATATAGCGCTACATCATAATGCTATATCAGATTCCCCCATAATCAACCTAATGGTGAACCAATCTAGATTTAACATTGTCTATTTTGGGGTATTAAATTTGCATTTGGATAACATAATAAATAGACATATGATTTATAACGTTGTCTATTTTGGGGTATTAAAACTCATGAGTTAAGATTCATAAAATCTTATATGATAATAAAATTTGTCTGAAATATGGATAGTTGAAAAAAGTAAGTTTGGATTATTTTTTTCAGTTTAGATTTTACAGATTAAATCTAAATGTCTATCTAAACTTTCTCTGCTCCATTTATGTGGAGTAGTAGGTAATATACGGTTTTTAAATATATGATCAATTATAAACAATCTTTATGTAATTTTATAATTCAATAATAAGGCTGCTACATCAGACCCCATACTCTATCTAATAGCTGAATTTTTGAAATATTGGATTGATATGATAATAAAATATTAAAATCCAATCTAAGATGAAGTGGGGAAAAAACTACTTAATTATTTGGACTTCATCAAATGCATCACATAGGGAAAGTCAGCAAGACGCTGCGTTCAATCACTCAGAAATTAGAAAGACAACTACGAATTTCCACTGACTTATTTTTGCTCCAGATCTGAGAAAACTAATCGAACAAAATTTCTTGCAATCTCCACATCCATGGCGGTCGAATGAACCAACTCTCTCTCTCTCTCTCGCGACATTCCCAGTGATTGGCCAGAACAATGGGAGTAGTGATCGAAAGCGAAGTATGGGAGCTAAATCCCGCTGTCTATGTCTTCATCCTCATAGCTTGTTTCTTATCGATTTCTCTATTTCCTCACTTCTCCAATCGAACGACGTCGTCTCTGTCTGATCACAACGTTGTTGCCTCCTCGTCGTCCTCTTTCCTCAAATTCCAGCGGAAGTTCCTCCTTGTCTACTCTCTCTCCTCAGGTACACTCTAATTTGCTTTTTTAAAGAAAAATTTTCGCCTTATATTTGGATGCTAAATGTTGATTTTGTTTTTCCGGGGGTTTTGTTTTCGTGATCAGTGTTGGAAGGCTTTTGGTGGGTTTTTGGAGAGTATGAAATGGTAAATGCTGGACTAAGTAAGGAGCAGATGGTGTTTGCACTCTCTGCTGGATGTTTAGCTTCTTTATTTGTTGGTACTTTCTTGGGCATTTTTTCTGACGCTCTGTAAGTTTCATCTTTGTTTCTGATCTCCTTTTTTATTTTTTGGGTTTTTTTTTAATTTTTATTTAAATGGACTGACTTGGTGTATTGCTGCTTCAATTGAACTTGGGATTGGACCTCTAACATAAAAAATCATTAAAAAGAAGGGGGGATTTGTTGGTTTTTTTTTTTTTAAAGTAAGCTTTTGATTGAGTGTAGATCCACGATGTGTTCATGAATGTGAATTGAAGATTTGATTTTTAAGCGGACATTGATTTGTTAATGCAAAGAAATGATGAGAAAATACACATTAAATTCATAGAGTGGTCTGATGATAAGTGTTAGGATTCAGCTGTCAGATCATGAAGGAGGCGGGGGGGGGGGAGGAATGTGTTTAATCGTTTAATGGGTGCTGATCAGGTAATTGAAAGAAAGTCAATTGAAAGGCGAAAGAACACAAAACAGATGCTTACCTGAGCCAAACAGTCACCTGTTTGAATCTTGCGTTGTGTGAGGATGCTTAATGTTTAAACCAGGGTGAACCTCCATATGTTTATTTGAAGAGTTTTACGATAGAATGGATTGATCCTTTGATGCTCAATGTGGATGTCTTTGCTTTGCTTTATTTTTTTGGCTCGTTCGATTTTCTGGAAATGCATATGACTGTGCCATTAAGAGGATTCTTAATATCTAAGAGTGAAAGTTGGACATGCTGCTGTTGTTTTGAGAGTAATTTAAAATTGATTGCCCTGTGTTCCACTTGCAGTTTCAAACAATAATAGGTAGGTCAACCAGTAGGCAAAATTGCTGAAGTTAAATACATAGCTGGAGGCACCTGTAAGTTTCTGATGTTGAGAAGATACACATATTGAATTAGTCTCTGATGTTGACAAGATACATATATTGAACTTTGCATGTTGGATATTCCAAATGCAATTCCTGAGCACTTTGAGATATGCTCATGTTTGATCTGCATTATGTGCCAAGTTTCTATATTGTCTGCTTTCCAGAGCACGAAATGCAAAGAAGCCTTATAATTAGGGGAAATTATCATAAAATTTATTGGTTTTGAAATGAGTGGATGCAATTTTGAATAATGTGATGGTTTAATGTGTTTGCAGAGGCCACAAGAAATTATGCCTTCTGTTTTACGTCCTACATTTTGTCATTGGCGTATGGAAAACACTTGCTGCTCATCCTGCTATTTGGATAACTAGCATTTGCTTGTCTCTCTCCAGCTCTATATTTTCATTTAGTTTTGAAACTTGGATGGTGGTTGAACATGAGAAGGTTTGTAGTATGTTTTGATATTGCGTTTAATTTTTCATGCTGATTTTTTTTTTCTTTTTCCACCCTTCCCCAGTCCCCCCCCCCCTCCGCCCGCCTTACACTTCTTGGTTGTCCCTTTAATGTCAGTTGAGTGTTCATTTTCCCCTCCTAAATCCGTATTAAATACAAATCCTAACCACCCCCCCAGTCCTAAGTAGGATTTGAGGGGGTCAGATATGGCAACCTAACCTTTGAACAATGGACTACAGAGGAGCTCTTTCCATAGGACCCTGGATTAGAGACATTTTGACTCCTACTACTCCACCTAGAATTAGACGCAGTTTCATGAAGGATATTAGTGTGGTCTACTATAAGAAAAACTGAAAGAATTTACACAAAATGACTTTCTTCATTTGTTGAGAAAGTAGATAAATTTTCAAATTTCCCTCCTTAGTTTAAAAAAGGCCGCCTGAGCCACGCCTAGGCGCCCCTCGGTGTGAGGCTACCAGGTTAGCGCCTCGAAGGGAATGAGGTGCGCCTCAAGGATGCGAGGCTATATCTTCCCCCTTTTCTTCTTTTTCTTAGCCTTGCCTTTACCTTTTTCCTTCTTTTCCTCCCTTGGGAGCGAAAAGGTGAGCTAAACTTGTACTGTAAGACGTGCATTGGGGAACTACGATGATTAGATAACATACCTTAAGGTTATTTGTGGTGTTAGTAGTCATATTGATGTCTAATCACATTTTTAATGCATTTAGCTAACTTATTTATGCAAAATATGCTTTGCGAAATGTGAAATACTTTTAAAAAAATTTGCATAGAAGTGCGCCTTGCATCCATGATGCGTGCGCCTTCACCTCGTGCCTTGCACCTCACGCTTTGGGACCCTATGCGCCTCAGTGCGCCTCGCACTTTTTAAAACTAAGTTTCCCTCCTATGCACTAAAATCTTTTCGGATAGTTCGATCTCTCATATTGCTTTTAGAAAGGTGGACACTTCTATTTTCCTCAGACATCTTGTCTAGTTTGGTAATATCTAATCATTCTTTCTCTAATCCTTCCATGCAGCATGGGTACCGGCAAGATGGCTTAAATGATACATTTTGGTTGATGGTTTTTTCAGAGTCAGCATCTTTAATAGGAAGTCAAATGCTTGCAAATTGGGTAGTTGGTCCTGGTTCCAAGAAGAGTTTTGTTTCTCATTCCTTTATACCAATACTTTTGGCAATGATCAATATTGCTTTGACTGCCAGAGGATGGCCAGAATCTCCAGAAAGGGGAAGGCTTAAGGAGCATAGAGCTGCCTTTCTTTCGCTTATTTGTGGCGGTAAGATTAGCATTTTTTAAAAAATTAATATGGAGCCAAAAAATGAATGTTGTGATCATATCTATCTATCCTACAAATTAATTTGATCTGTACAGATCTAGGAAACAAGGACTGCAGCCTTCAGAAGAATTGTAGCAACTTTAGTTGCTATTGGATAATTGAATTTGCAACTTTTTTCGAGGAGAGCTCAGCTAAAAGTGTGGACACTAAATTAGGGAGAAAAATAAACTTGATCACTTAATGCCCTTATGAGATCATAATTCATACTGAATAGCAGAAGATCCTAGGTAATGACCATTATTTAGCAAGGACAGATTCTTTTCTTTCAATATTCTTTTTTACTTCAATGTTGCCCTACTTTTGCATGTGAAGGTCACCAGATTCCATCTTTGTATGAGTCTCCTCTCCTTTCTTTTTTCTTTTGCTTCCTTGCATGATCCTTGTAGTAGCCCATTAAGGTTTGGTTTTATTTAGCAAATCCTCAGTTCATTCACCCTCAATGCTCTTCTTTGCCTGGTTCCAGTAAATTGTGGAATATGCAATAAAATGATGTAAGTAGATAGCCGAAAACAGCAGATTTGTTGTTACCTATTATCTTGAATTTGAGGACGTCATGTCCTGAACACCTTGATTTTGAGATAATGGAATGACATCACATCCTCATGTACTTTTCCAGTGGCCACCTGTGCCCCATAGTTTCCTGTTTTAATGTTTTATATATTTATATATATTCGCTGCATCTGAACGGAACTATGGGTGGATAAATTCAGTTTATGTATCTGTTTCTTCAGAGCCGCAAACAGTCGTGCCTCATTGTCAGTTGTCACTGAGTTCTGATTTTCGGTACTTCGGTTTAAGGAGTGCTGTGGGCCTGTGGCCAGTGGTAACATCAATGATAAATTGATAATGGTGGTGTGTTTCAACTTGTACAATTAATGAGTATCTCCTGAGTGGATTCATGTCGACCTTTAGACATGTTCAATATTACAATTTTGCGTAAACTTGGGGGTTAAAGGTAATGGATAATGTGTTTTTGCTCAGATGCCTTTCTGCTCACATAGTTGGTTAATGGAGGCTGTCATACCAGAAGCAATTTATCTTTTTTTTTTTGATTGACAGATAAACGGATATGGCTGTTGGCATGTGCCCAAGCTTCTCTCCATTTCGCCATTGCAGTGTTTTGGATTTTATGGGCACCAACCACAGTGGTAGGGGTTTGATAGCTCAATATGGTTTCTATTATGTATTTTTGCAGACGGTTTGCACTTTGCTTCTCTATTGGCAGCGTTAAAAATGAAGATAGTTGTTTTTTTAAAAAAAAAAAGAAGAAGTGGAAAACCCTTTGTTTCTTTTTGATGGCTCAATTCGGTTTCTATTATGTATATTCAAATATGGTTTGCATTCTGCTTCTCTATTGACAGTGTAAAAAACAAAGGAAGTCATGTATTTTTTTTGGGGGGGGGGGATAAATGGAAAAACCTTTTTGTTTCTTTTAATAGAGCTTCATTCTAGTTGCTGACACTAGTTTAACAGTCTGTTTTCATGTTTCACTTTAATTTCAGGCGGATGGACGTGAATTGAAATTAGGGTTGTTATATCCATGCTTTCTGGGTGCACGAATGCTGGGAAGTACTGCATTCCCATGGTCCTTAAGTGGGCTGTTATCTCTGCGTATTGAAGACTGCTTACTTTATGAATTCATTGGTGCTGGACTTGTCCTGTCCATTGTAGCTTATGATTATCAGGTAAATAATATTACTTCTATTGTCCTGTTCGTCATGTGATTTTTTGAGCATTTGGAGAGAAAGAAACCGAAGGGTCTTTGAGGGCGACTAAACTTCCCTTCAGTGCTTAAAAGACAATTCCATGATGACCCTTTATTTTTGGGATAAGGGGAATTTTTGCTCCTCAGCTTTTGATTGGTTGACTTTGTGGAATAGGTTGCATATTGGTTGTGTATAGTCTTTTGTAGGATGCTTTCCTTGTTTCCATCCCTTGATCCTTTTATTTAATACATATTTTTCCAAAAAAAAAAAAATTACTTCTATGTGAATAATTTTTTTTGGATCTAACATATCAGCTCTTTGTTTATGAGGAAGGATGATAAAAGACCTGTAATCCGGTGTTTTTTGTTTGAAGGATATTGGAGTTTTGGTTGCACTTTTCTGCTCGTTCCAAGCTCTGGTTGGCCTCATATCTCCTACCCTTGGTCGCCTGAGGACCATGTAACTCTCTCTCTCTCTCTCACACACACACACGCGCGCGCGCGCGCACACACACACACACACATTCATTTTCACACAACAAACAAGTTGACATGAGGCTAAATTCCATGCACTGCCTATGCTGCTTCTTTTTACTTTCTGTTTGTTCCTTTCGCCATATCTGGCATCTGTTATACCAACACATACAAAAGTTCAGAGCAGTGTCCTATGCTTTGCAACTGGATAATGCTCTTTATTTTCGTTTTTGAAAAGGAAAATTGAGTTTCTTCTTCAAATAACTCAGATAAAAAGAGGATATGCAATCTTCATCATTTTCAAGAAGCATGCAAAAGTACAAGGACCATTGTTTACTAATCTCATAATTTTATGGTTGCTATTTCTCATGGTGTTTTAGATTACGAGTGTTTCCTGCATATGATTAGTTCATCTTTAACGATTAAAAGAAACATACTTAAAGTTCTGGTAGCTGGTATCTTTAACTTGATAAAGCCTGGAACAATATTAAGGCACAAGGGGTCACACTTCAATGGGTGTTGAGGATAGTGATCTGAAGTGAGGGTATCAAATGGGAAAATTGAGGAACTCCTGTTATCACTATGACATGTTTTGCCCCTTCCCAGAACCTGGGGCACTAGCTTAAAATTCCCCCCCCCCCCCCGCATCATTGTGTATATAAACAAGTTTTCTTCTTTGAAGAAGAATGTGTTACCATACTAGTCTGATATTATTACAGGTACGTGCCAAATGAGTTTCGTGCAGGGATGATAAGCTTGTCTCTTGCTCCAGCAAATGCTGCTGCCCTCTGCGTTCTAATCCAAGTAAGTCCCTTCAATGTAGTGGTCTCCTTAGTTATCCTCCAGATATTCATTATAATCCCACCTGGATGATGTGACATTGTCACTTGGTCATCATTATGGACCATTTGACAGTTTGCATTCTATGCCTTGTCGTGATAATCTTTGGCATACTAAGATTAGATGCATTTGTTGTTCTGTCTATTTTAATTGCAGTAGTATACAGGTATTCACCTGATGATGTCCTTCAATCAGTCAATATATTTATGCGCTCATGTCCTCTGGATGTGCTTGTATGGCTTGCGCAAGCCACAAGCTAATTTTTTTTGATAAGATAATACACATATGACAAAGGGGCTAGATACAAATGAGGATGCTGAAGAAGCATCCCACAAAGTCCTATGAGATCCATAAAGAATCCAAAGACCCATCTATAACTTACTCCCTCAGCTGCTTGGGGTCAAATCTGCAGGCACCTTGTCTTAGGGTTTGCCTGCAATGTGATCCACACGATGTTATTGTTACCTGGAGTGAAATAATTATTAGTGAAAAAGTCATCGAATACAGGAATAGGCTCCAGGTAGACCTTATGTGCATGCCTTCATTTTCTGTCTCGTTTCACTTGTATGTTGATTTTGGCCGCTATATTACAGGGAGGCTATTATAGGAACTTGAATAATTCAATTATAATGGCCTTTGCCGCTCTGGGGCTGTTCTTGGCAGCAGGTTGCATGCACATGCTGAAGAATTTGGGCAAACAGCCTCATCAGAATTGGCACAAGCTATGAGCCCAACATTGTTATTTGTTGAATTATTGACACAAAAGTTGGGGACTACAGATGTGAGCCTCCAGGTAATACGGTGATTTGGTGGTGTTACAATTTGAGGAAGTGATGCTTCTAGTTGTCAACTGGAAGGGGCAAAGTCATCTATGGGAGGCTGGCACACCTCATCACCTTTGTTTGGTGTTCAAGAACTGAGTTTTGCTGCTTTGCCTTGACGATGAAGCATTACACGGGCAACAAACCAGCGTTACTTATCAGTAAAGGAATGTTCTAAGAGGGAGGGGGAAGGGGAAATCTTCACATTATTTTGAACATTGACATCAAATGTTGTATTGTCTGAAGGCATAGGGAGAAAGTCCCCGGGGGGGGGGGGGGGGGAATTCAGTCCAAGTTGCTTTGCAAGTATGAAAAAGCAAGTATTGTTGTATAATTTCAGGCTGGTAAGTATCACATTGTATGAATAAACCTACGTTATTTCAGTATCTATTCAAAATTCATAGTTTAATATATACGAGTATATCTTGCCCGTTCTTGATCCCTTCTTGATCCCTGGTACAACTGTCCCCCCTCTTACCACACAGGGAAACATAGTTCATTCATCTTATTAGCGAGAAATATGGTGCAATAAAGCACTGAGAATGCAATAAAGCACTGAGAAATACCAGTTGAAAAGGAATATCAATAATAACAGCAGCTTTGCCATGCTGCTCTGATTAGCGATGATACTTTCACAGTGCTCTGCAGTCCTTTGAAAATAAAGTGCGCGCGGTCACCAATCCAACATATGCAAAAGAAAAAGGTGTGACAATAAGGGCCCAAAAAGTGGTGGAGATTCAAAGACACTATTGATGAACTTTGTTCAATAAGATAGGGAAGTATTTCCATTTTGTGAATTCCCACAATTACAGGACAGGAAGTAGAAGCTAAGAGGAATAAAGAAGATTTGAAAGAAGGGAAGGACTTGACTTGGAAAGAACAGGTAAACAAAGATTAGCAAAAGTACTTTGATAGATCAACACTTTTATAATAGACTTGTGTCTAGACCTAGTAACATAGCACAATTTAGATCAAAGAAACTTTACTTTTGAAAAAAAAGGGGACTATAAAAATAGGGGCAGATTTTAGAAAGAAAAAAAAAGAAATTACCCTATACAGTAATTCGGGTCTATAAACTCTAAATTTCCATGCAATTTGTATTCGTAGTTGCCTCTATTAATAGCCCAACCAAAAAAAAATAAAAAATAAAAAGAGTTTCTATTGTCCTCTGGGTCTTAGATATCTCAATAAGAATATCTCCTTAATATGAAATAGCGAGGATATCTCCAAAATTTTCTCGTTATGCCTGCCTTTTCCCACTTAACCATCTTATTTGAGTCCCTCCAACCCTCTAAGCATTGAAATTTTCCCAACTAATATGTAATATAACAGAGCTTCACCTTTGCTGTTCTACTTGTTTATTAGGTAAACTTCTGAAAATGAAAGGTCTCCTGCATTTCAATATCCTAATATAAACTAAGTAACCGACAAGTTCTCCTTTTCTACAAGAGGTATTTTCTTTCATGTGGGAGGTGAGGATGTCCAAGGGGCAAGGTTTCATAACTTCATATTAGTCAATTGCCAAATAGATATGATGTTACAGGTGACAACAAACTACAGAGTCCTGTCTTAATCAGGTATTAGGAAAAACCAACACATCCTATGCTAACTATCTCAAATTTTAGAGGTCGTCTTTAGAAGCACATCAATAGAGAAGAATGAAAGCAAACTCATGCAGATACTTGATAAAAAGTTCGAGGTATTCTATCCTCAATGCATATCAGAATGGTCTGAAATTGCCATAGAGGAGCAGAAGTTAATAGCATATAAGGCGATTTTACATGAGATGGAGGGCCTCTCATTCTAATCAATCCCTAAGGATGCCTGAAGACCTCTGTTGTAGCAATACACAAAATTTGCAGGACTATGCCTGGCAGAGAAAAGGCAACAAAGACAAACAGAACACGAGACACCAAACTGGCAAACTGAGAACTGTGTTTCGGAAACCAACTGTAATTGAATAAAGGACAGGACATTATCCGTTTCCCCTTAGATGGTTTAAGCACCTATACGAAATCTGAAATGGAAATTGTGTTGGCCACGGCGTGAAAAACACCTCATTCGAATGCTTGATCATTTGCTATCGGCTAACCATACTGCCAAAGTCAGAAAACCAGCATATATTGTGCAGAAAGGCCTAGTAAAGTGAGGTTGTTTAAATGGCAAAATTTCAAATGTCTTCTGCCATGACATTTATTTCTCTTCTGTTCTCAGATTGTTGACACATAGGTCAGAAAACACATAGAATTTCAGTTGTCTGATATGAGAATTAGTATTGATTATCGACACAAGTGCAATCGATGATCAAGTAAACTAAGAAAATTCAGCAAGCAAACATTTTCCCCCTTAGATTTTACTAATCTTTAATAAACGAAAGTACTGATGAGAATAATTAGAAAAGGGTTTACCTCAGCAATGGAATCAAGAAATGGAAATTATCAAGCCTACCTTACTGACAGCACTCAGTTAGGTACCTGATGCAGGATACCTTAACTACCTCTTACTCTCCCTCTTTTTTTTTCCCCACAGCCAATCACTTTCATCCATCTTACCTGATTTGATATATTGTAATTATATTCTATGCAAATACTTTGCTTCCCCTCTGATCTCACCTCTTTTTCTATCTTCTCTAAACCTGCTTAATTATATTTGGTGCTCATCCTGTGTGTTTTCTGACCCATGGAACTTTTCTTGGAGCTTGTCCTTACAGTTTCTCTCTCCTTCATCATCACTTCCCTCTTCGCCAAGCTCGTAGCCATGCAACCAATGGACCTGGAAAAAGATGTGTCCATTGAGGAGGCCAGTAAGATTGACAGATTCCAATGGATGCCTCTCCAAGAAGAGGTGATCAAGCTCGAAGAACCCAAATCTGAAGGCAAATCTTTAGTTGAATTCCACAACACTGCAGTCGTTGATGATAAGGAGGAAGAATCAAATTTGAAGAGGGATGTTTCGGATGAAGACCCAAGTTCTGAATCAGAAGACAATTTGCTTGTTGAAGAAGAGAGCGCAAACAGAGGAGAGAGAAAATCATGTGAAATTGAGATTGAGAGCATAGAAGAAGGTATTGAATGTGAAGATGAGAATGAGAAGGATGGTTGGATTGAAATTGGGAGGCAGGATTTTGAAGAACTTCTTGGAAACAGAGGGGGATCATCATAATGTTCATCATGTTGATCAGTAATCACACAGAATTGAGATTGAGAGCACTGTATAATTAATCTTAGACACATTCATTCAATAAGTTTGATTGTATAGAATTCATTTGGATGAATAAACTCCAGAATGTAGCATAATTCCCACTTGTACTTGAGTTCAACATATTCTTTCCATTATGATTTGGCTCCATTAAGTTTAGCTGGGATCCATGGTTATTCATCTTTCACTAATTATTAACTTTGAATGTCTTTGCTATGAAAATTGCTCTGTTCATTCCTCTCATGAGAATTTTGGGAATCTAGAAAACCAGGATGCCTCTTCAAATCAGCCCCTCTATTTGCATAAATGTCTGTATGGGTAAGATTGCCCCTACATTATGTGCAAACAGAAGACTTAAAAACCTCTCTCAAAGGATCGTCAAAACAAACAAAACCACTGATTAAAGTTCTTTAAGTAACAAGTCTACTTGCAACTTGATTTTCCTCCCGATAGCAATGAGAAAAATAAGACCTCTACGCTCAATTGACGAGTACTTTGCACCTTTGTATCATAGATTCATGCCTGGCGATGTTGACTATGTTGCCCGTATGCAATCCAACACATGTTTTCATCGGAGTCGCCCAGCCATTCTCTTCTCGAACCCTTTGACGCTCCATCAGTATTAAGTAATATTGACAATGGTAGTTTTTAATGCACTAAATTGTTTTAAGGGCTCTATCTCTAATTATGATATAAATTAATGTCGAATTTAATTTGACCATATTAACTCTGCAAATTTAAGTGAAATATCTATACGCTTTATTTGGTGTTAACGTGGGATAATCCCCAATTAACTTAAAAACTTTCTTACTGGTTTCAAGATATTAACTTTTTGAAAATGCATCATTAAAAAACCTGCTCATAAAAGATATACAGAACCTATTATTTGTCTAACGAGACGAATTAACATATCATTTATAAAGTAGCATTCACACGATTTTAAAATATTCAAAATCATCACAGATCTTGTCCCAAAATACGTAAGTTCTTTCCGCGAGTGTCAAGATCTCCCCCAAGTTTTTTGCTCTTTGGTTGCACCGACATAACATGCGAACTTGAATTCCTGCACCCATTTATTTTAAGCACAGCCCCTGAGAGTTGTTACAACTTACAAGTCGTCCTGATCCAGCCCATTTGCAAATAAGCCCAAGTTTCCGTCGTCCATATCGAGCTATTGTCTCCTTTACACAGTGTCACCCAACAAAACCCCTTTCTTCTCACACTAAGGGCATGTTCTTTTCGTTGGAAAATATGAATTAGTAAATAGATGAACTTAATTGAGATAGGTAAAAATGAATTGAAGTAGGTATTTTTTTGTTGAGGTGGATTGAAAGGTTTTTTTTTCTATGATGGGTAAAACTTGGTTAAAATAGTGAGAAGTAGATTGAAGTTCGTTGAAATGGATTGAAATGAATTTAAGTTGATTGAAGTGAGTATTTTTTATTGAAGTTCGTGAAATGAATTTATGTGGGTTAAAGTTGATTGAAGTTGATAAATTTGAATTTACCAAGGAAAAGAACAGGGTCTGAAATATACAGAGACGTGGTGAAAAGAAGTAACGTAGTACATAAGTGAAAAAAGCCGAATGAAAAATGATTGGGGGAAGATTAAACCATAACTTGTATGTAGACAAGCCTCCTCCAAAAAGGATTTTGACTCAAGCTAGCATGTGGCCTAACTGAGAAAGACCCAAAAGAAGCGTGTAAGCAAGCAATTGCCACGATACGTGCACAATCCTTGGCTCTTCATCCCCTCTAAAATAGATTCTGCACCACAGAAAATGAATATACACCACATAAATCTCCAGATAATTTGGATAATTGCCTGCACAGTACGGTTAATATTTACACTAACAGATGGTTCCAGTTTAGAAGAGACCACCTCATGAAATGGCAGGCATTTATTGGCTGTTTGCTTCCAAGTATGCAACCTTGTGGGCCCGTCGCTCGCGCAGCTGAAAAATCTGGAATCATATATTTTGCTCCCTTTACTTTGCATATTTATTTTCCTCCACATAAATGCATGGTATTAAGCATCTAGCAGCTGCTATTCTAAAGCTTCAAGCATTGGAAGGTTTCTTTTCCTTCCTCCAAATTCAGCAACAAATCTTGGTAAATAACAAAATTACATGAAGCAGACCAGTTGTAAAAGCAAGTGAAGTTCCATGATCCTGAAACACATGTTAAGGCTAAATGTATGTTGTACTCCAATTTCTGGTTCCAGAAACACCAACTTAGCAAGTAAGAATGGCTCATGGCTCATTCAGAGTCAGAGGGAGCGGAGAATCTTTCAAATTACTACTGTCAAAGCTCTGAAAGAAGAACCAAATGAAGGTACAAGAGGGTTACCAGGTCAGAGCTGGGACCCGGGGTTGGAGATAGAGGTTCCATTCGAGCAGCGACCGGTATGTATGCTCCATGACACAGTAGTTTCTAGAGTAACTTAACTTTTGAATATATTCTCGGTTCCCTCAATCCCTGAAGGCTGAAATCCAAGGATATCAGTTAGGCTACATCTTTCATATCAAAAGCTTAGATATACATGTGTGAGCAACAAGGTTGTGTCTTGGATGGGACATAGCTTCATCACACAGTTGTGCCCATAAAGTAACCCTTCGTCAACCCCGCCCGCCCCGCGGCCCCCGGCCAAAAAAGAAATAGAAAAAGAGAAAACAAAACAAAGGAACACTCCAGGGGCGGTGTTGCTGGGATTAGAGAACCTCACTTAGGCAACACAGAAAAGGTTCTACTCAGAAGCGGAACAAAAAGTTCTTTTGAAAAAAGAGGTATTTAAAAGACTATTGGAAAGAAACAAGAAATCACACAGGCACTAAAATTGGAACTAACTGATTGAGTATGATAGTAAACACATCCATACCTAGGTGTTCCATGATTGAAACAACACAAGATGATGAGGAAGTGCCTCTATAGGTATGCATCACGCATAGGACCAAGTCAGGGAAAAACTTGAAATCAGCATCCTCCGTATATATAGCAAAATAAACTAAATATCTTCTAGCACTATGCTGCTGGTATTGTGTCTCGAATAAATGCATGTACATCTCAAAAATGTTCCCCAGGCTCCCGACTCTTTGTTGAATAGCAGCACAGAAGGCAGAACACTCAAGCAATTGGACTGAAAATGAGATTGCATGAATACATTTAACTATGAGATAATCTTACCTTGCATTTTTATGTGTCTGACAGGTGAATGAGTACTCGTCTTTGAAAGATTCAATCTTGTATTCATGGGCTGAGTTGAGTCCAGGTTCATTTTTCCTCCGGCTTGGGGGCCTTTGGTTAACAACCTTCACAGTTCTGGGGGTTCCAATTGCGGCTGCTAGCTTTAATCCTTCTAAGGTAAGCTTTAACCCGAAGCCTGGAGACATAAACAACATTAGCAAATGAAGCACAGAAGGTCATGATACATGTATACAAGAAGATCAGAGCTGCCTGTTGAGTTCATTTGTTTTTCCAATTCAAATGAATTTATTGGTATCTATTCATTCTAGAAGAGCTATAGGCACAAATCATTCCCAACAAATGCCACACACAGATGTACTTTGCAGCATGAAACTTAAAGAACCGGTTTTGCTGTGAAGTCTCACATGCTACAATATATTAATCTCTTGCTACGTTATGATGTTGCAGGAACCGCTAAGGTTTGTACTAGCTGCTGGAACAGGAACCCTATTGCTCGTGGCATTGATTGTCCTAAGAATCTATCTGGTATTCCTTCATTAGTTTTGGGCATCCAATGACTTTGCAATTTTATGACCACAAAATCCAATGTCCCAAACCAACAATTCATCAATGATATAGCTACTCACCTGTCTGCTTCACTGGGCACATGCCTACTGGCCCATGGGTTTCAGTATCATACTTGTTTGGAACGTTGTAGGGATGGAGCTATGTCGGAGATAGGCTTTTATCAGCAGTGATACCCTATGAAGAGAGTGGTTGGTATGACGGACAAATGTGGGTGAAGCCACCAGAGGTCAGCAATTGAGCACTGATACAACTTAACCACCAAGCCCATGCCAATCCTTGTATACTATGTTAGTGATAGCAAATTTTTCTTCCTTCAGGTCCTCGCTCGTGACAGACTGTTGGGATCCTACAAGGTAATATTCAGTTGTGCATAATTCATAGAGTCATGAGCAAGATAACTGCTTTAATGCATAAATAAACTGCCCATTAAACCGCAGCCTATGCATAAGCATACGAATGTCACGGCAGACAATGAAGAAGAGAAAGCCAGCTCTAGGCAAAGACATCACTAAGATGAAAGAACACACAACAAACTTCAGCTCCCTAGCATGCCCGTAATATGTTAAGACAAATGGCCCATTCTGTTTTTGTTTTTTGGTTTAATGACAAATGTATACACAGGTGAAACCAGTGATCAAAATGTTGAAGCAAATACTAGTTGGAACAGGGGCGTTGCTTGTGTCAGGAATGTTGTTATTCATCTTTGCCACACCAGTTGAAAATTTCCTGCAGACCGCTTTCACCCCGAAAGACAGCATTTCAGCTGCTCCAACTACAAATGTCAACCCAAAGTTCAATATGAGGTAGGCAAAGAATTCCTTCTTCTATAGTCATATTCACCTACGTTACATAACAACTCAACTATACTTATTCAAAACTTCATGCACCACAGAAGGGAGGAGTTGCTAAACTTGCCAGTGGAGGTAATGCAAGATGATGACCTCGCAGCAGCTGCTGCAGAGGCTGCCGATGGAAGGCCAGTGTACTGCAGAGATAGGTTTCACCGGGCATTAGCTGGTGGACAATATTGCAAATGGGAGGATCTATTAAGATAGTACTTTAATAATGATCACTGTCATCATGGGATCACAAACATGAAATCAGATTTTGTTCCAGCACCTCTAGCAGATTACGCAGGGACTTCAGAATTTATCGCTGTTCAATGAAGTATCAATTAGAGAAGGCAACTTCTTTTTAAGCAGGACTATTACATAATCAATCCACAAAGAAAGAATAGTTGTCTAATCCCAACAATGTTCGAAGGACTGAGGGGGGTCAAAACATTAAAATTTGAATTATTATTTACTCCTCAGAAACCCCCCCCCCCGCCCCAAGTGGGGGGGGGGGGGAGGTGGCAGGGTAGGGTAATCAAGTAGCAAAAATAATACCAAATGCTAGTCTTGTGCAACAATGTGCAATTGCCAAATTCTTGCAGGCTCACCATAGGGAGGAAGTTTCAGCATGCAGCAGGATAATGGCAGACCACTAGAACTGTTGAATAATGAATGACCTTTGGCATCTAATCTAAGCACCAAATGATATGCATCCATTGGCCTCCATCTGAAACTCGGCTCCTCAGGGGTAAATCTACCAAGGCACCCAACTGCTGAACTTGGCTGAACACCTTCAGTATGTAGGAACAGTCATATAGAAGTCTGGATACAATATAGAAGCCCAAACCATGCACTCTTGTTCAGGAGTCTCAAGCCAGCACCATCACAACCTCCAAAAGCACATAGAAGCATTGAAGACCAAATACCCATCAAAACAAAGCAGGTTTCACATTGACAACTTTACCTCCAAAAAAGTACAAAGGATTTTGCTCCTCAAAGTTGGCTTTGCTGTCACTTAAACAAGTTTCTTACACCAGCTAAACATCTTGGACAAATTTCCTTGAGCAACTTCCCAAATAGATTGTTTTGTTCTCCTAGCATTTTCCATGTCAAGAGTCCTATACGCAATAGCAAGCAAATAAACTGCTGGGTGGAGTCTCCTGTAGAGAATGGGTGTATGGTAAGATGCACTCTAAAAAGCCAAAGAAAGAACAAAAAAATCTGGCTTACTTTTCAAATTGCTGATAAGCATTATTGCCATCCCAATATCTTTGTGATGGAACGGTTTTGTTTTTCTTATCCCTGCCATAAGTTTCTATGTACCAACCACCAATATCATGCATGCTACAGCGCGGTTCGAAGAGCCAATACCTGTAAAAGAAGAGAGCTCTATGTACCAACTGCCAATATCATGCATGTTATCATTAAAAGTAAAACAGCTATTGTCTACAAGCCTAAGCACCCTTCTAAGCTCTCCGAAAGAACATTCCTTCGAAGCTCATGGAAAGTATCATTACAACATGAGACTTTGTACTGGAAAAGTACAAAGGTTATGAAGAAATTACTACTATTACCATGGGACTACCTCCAATTTTTCATGATGTGGTTTTATGCGCGCAGCTTATAAACATACTGTTCCAACAGTGACAGACACATGTTGCAAACTATTAGCTGATTTTTAAAAAAAAAAAATTCGGTAACAAGGTCCTGAAAAATCCATAAAATTGTTAAAGGGGACACCTATAAAAATTAATTATTATTTATAAGATTGAAGAAAACTTTTAAAAAATGGAACCCTTGAACGAAATTGCTAGATCTGCCACTGTGTTCCAATCAGATAACATATGAGCGAATTAGAATCATCATCGATTAAAACATAGAACTCTCTTCTCACTAAATTGTTGTTGTTTTCATCACAAATGACATCATCCAAATGTTGACATCACCTTTAATATTATAATATATTGTTCAGCTGGAACAATATTATGAGCAAAGAAAAAAGCATACAATCTTTCAGGTGTAAATCTAGTACATTGACAACAGAAGCCCAAGTTCTTCTTAACTGCGTAAAGGAAACTGTTTGGTTTTTGTCCAGATTGAAGAGCAACTTTTAGCTGAAGTCAGGTATTTGGTTTGTAAAGCTCACTTCATGGTAAGAAAATAACTAGACCACTTTTGCATGCTAGCTCTCTCATCCCCCCCCCCCCCCCCGCGAATTTTTGTCATGAGAAGGGTGGAACAATGGTGAAGGCCACCATCCACTTGCCCACTCATAATTTATGAAATACGCTTGAGGCTAAAATGTCTTGAATTATAACTTGTCAACTGGAGGACTTCAAGGAGAAGAAGAAACTTACTTGCTAGGTGGCAACCGCGCTCTTGTGCATCTACATTCACAAATAGAAACTTCATCCGCCAACTGAAACCAATGCATATGCTTCACCTAGATAATGTAGCTTAGTAAGGCTTCATATGTATGCCCAAGAACGTTCTTCAACAACTGTAATGATCAGGTGAAGCCAAGATGATAGACTACACAAACTTGTACTCTAAATGATGAGGTAATGCCGAGATGACAGTCTATACAGACTCATAGGCAGAGCAAGAATTGCAGCCAGTTAGCAATAGCAGAATTCAAGAGGCAATATGATTTCAACATTATCACCATCTGACAATGTACAAGTTTCGCACAAGAAAGACACAACATCAGAATCTACCCAAAATATTAATGAACTACGTATGAAGAGAAGGTGCTACTGTGCAGGATTCTTCCATTAGCAGACGAAGCACATGTCAGCCACCAGATTATCATGATTGGATAACAATGCAGAGGAGAATACCTCTTCCAATTCATCATATACACATGCTCATTTCTTTTCTTTTTTTCCTTTTTTTCCTTTTTGGAGGGCGGCGTGTTTATCTGAATCTAACAGCATAGCCACTGCCTGAAGTGTAGCAGTGCACAACTAGCAAGCCCCATAGCTAACATACATCCCATCAATGCATCAACTAAACAATGGTTTCAGCAAGCATCAGTCGAATCAGTTGCAAAATTATGTACGGAAGGCCAAAACTTAACATTAGATGATGAAAAGGAAACACACAACCGAGAACAGAAGTGCAAAACAACAGACAAACCAGTGGAGTCCTGTGCTTGAGAATCACATGAGTCTGAGTACCACTGCTATTGTACACATAGCACGAGCTTTCATCAGGATTAGTCGCCAGCCCATTTATTGTCCCCAGTAGACTCCTAGGAACAGCACCATGCTGGGTGCTCTTCTTAGAGAACCAATGGTTGGCATCCATTGGTTCTTCATTTGAGCTAAGAAAAACATGTATCTGATCTTCAGAATATTCACCGTCATTCTCAGCAGACGACTCTTTTGGGGGGATTCTAGTCGCCATAGCAACTAACCTCCCACAAACATGCAACTCCAGGCTCTTATATGCATCTGAAGCATGATATGTGATAAATTCTGCATTCTTTTTCGGCACTTCAGCAAAACCTCTATAGGCAAAATCCTTTTGGTAGCCCAAATTGTTTGAAGGCTGATAGAACTCTGAATCATCATATGCAGAAGTCAGCTTCTTATAAGAGACATCGGACAATTCAGGGACACCATCAGCAATACGGACCATGCCAAAAAGATCACGCCCTGAAACCAAGTGCAGCACCTCAGGTGTTTCACACACAGATCTCTCCTCAGCTTCAAAACGATCAGGAAGAAGGTCCAAAGATAGAATTTCGGGGCCAAAATATGCAGAATGTATGGCTGAATAGAATTCTCTCTGAAGCACATCGAAATAGCCCGTGCCACCAGGCAAACTCCTCTCCGACAATATATCTTTCACGGCATATCTATACCACCTCAACCACTCTACAACCTCCATTTGCTTTGTATTGGTCACATAGGTTGCATACATGTGATAACTTGAACCTTGTCTGCAATGATTCTCCACCATATGCCTTGTAGCGAGCAGATACTGATCGTAATGGGCTCTCTTTGTTGAGTCTGAAAGAATCTGCAAACAAGATGTATTCACCAGTCACATTGCTAGAGTTTGAACCATAACATATCTTTCTTTCCTCAAAATTGTAATATAGTTAGTAACCAACCAACAAACCCAGTTAAAGCCTCTGCCATTTGAAGATATAAGCTACTGAATGCTATTTGGAAAATAGCTCTATGAAGACCTTTTATGAAGAAGATAATGCCAAATATATCAGCAATGACATGTCAGTCTAACAAATATGCCACAATCACATTTCTCACCCGCCTAGGCAATTACATCAGCAATCACATTTCTAAGAGCCTCGCATGAATCTCATGATCAGACCATCAATCGCACACGAAAATAGTTTATGCAATACAAGAATTTCATTTGGCAAGGAGGATTACCTCATAAGCAGCAAGAATTTCGACGAAACGTTTCGAATCACCAGGATCACTGTCTGACGAGGAAACGAGGTCCGGATGCGTTTCTTTCGCCAATTTCCTAAAAGACGCCTTGATTTCCTCAAACGAACTGGTCTCCGGCACTCCGAGCACCTCATAAGCGTTCTCCGCGCCGGAGAACTCGGGATGAGTCGACTCGGCGCTGGTGCCGAGCCACCGCCTCCCATAACTCGGGCAAATGAAGAACAAAGAACACCTGACCTTGTTGTTAGAGTTTGGTTCCGGCGAAAGAGAGCGAAAATTCCAGCGCCGGTGACGAATTCCAGCGCGAGTGGTGTCTCCGATCACTGTGTTCAACGCCATCGCAGATAACAGCCGGTGTGAGAGTGCGGGGTCACGACCAGTAGGTAGCTAATCGGATGGGAAATTACACTGGCTACAAAATGAGACACTTCTTTTCTGGTGTTGGATCCTCTATTTCCTAAGATTCGAGCTATTGTTAGGCTGTTAGTTGTTGTTGATCTAATAAAGTATATACCTTTTCTATTATAAATTTTTTTCATTCACATAATTCAAATTTGAAACTTTTTATGAAAAAAAAGTGTAAAACTACTTAAACTAACCCATATTAATAAAATATGGCACTTTCTTATACGCGTAAACTTAATGGAAGAAAATAGAGAGTTTAGCACATCTGTTGATTTCACCCAAGGTTGAGAGAACCGACCCGGTGATCGACCCGGTCGACCGAGTGGGTCGATGGTTCAACCGGTCGGACCGTTTGGACCGGGTTTGGACCAGTTGACCCGATTTACCGTCCAACCGGGTTAGACCGGCACAACCCGATGAACCTAAAAATTCTTTTATATATATTTGTTATATATATTTTTTTCAAATTACTAACTAAAATCTAATAGAAAAGTTACAAGTACAAAATAATAAAGAAGAGAAATGAGAAATTTATTTATGGTCCCACATTGATGGAGTAGAAGGTGATTACAAGACTCTCATTACATAAATATGAGTTCTATTATAGAATGAGAATTGAGAAGTCCCACATTGCCAATTTGAACATATTCTCAAACTTGGTAACATTATAAAAAAGCATGGAAGGCAAGCCAAAGACAATACAAAGTCATGGGCTTATAATTAAAGCTATGCTTTGTAAAAGAACTCAAGGTTCTTGTGTGTTTTTTTCATCTATAATTGACATTCACACTCCAAAAAAAATAATATAAGTTAGATATAAATAATATAGTAACACAACTAATTAGAGGGTCATAATTTTTTTGATTTGGATATAATAATTTGGTAAACCATGCTTGAATATACAAATTACAAGAGTTTGATGATAAACAAAAAATATACATTTATTACATTAAATGAAATAAAAATTACAATAAATGAACTACTACAAAATAATGTGGAAGAAGAGATCATTAAAATATATATTTGATGAAAAAAAAACTTTTTGATTTAACAACATAAATTACTAAAATCTAATAAAAAAAGTTACAAGTACAAAATAATGAGGAAGAAGAGAAATAAGAAATTTAATTATAGTCCCACATTGATAGAGTAAAAGGTGATTGCAATACCCTCATTACATAAATATAGGGTTTGTTAGATTGTGAGAAATGGGATGTCCCACATCGCCATTTTGAGAAAATTCTCAAACTTGGTAGCCTTATAAAAAAGCATGGAAGGAGTAAGCAAGCCAAGGATGCTATTGAAGGGTTGAGTTGTGCTCAAAATTTTCATAGCCAAAAAAAATATTTATTTATTATAAAAAGCTGGGAAAAACTAGTCCAACCGCGGGTGGGCCGGTTTGACCGAGTCAGCCAGTCCAACCGGGTTGTACTGGTTTTTCCCGGTTTAGTAGGTTAAACGGTTTTGGAGAAGTTCCGGACCGGTGCTGTGGTCGGTTCCCGGTTGAACCGGTTGGTCCGGTCCGGTTCTCTCAACCATGATTTCACCTTGGCCAACGGCTTTCTAGGCTCTTGCCATTTCATACATCACTAAGTGCTCTAAGTACTATTGGATTAGCAATTTTTTTAAAAGTTAAAATTGAAAATTTAGATCTAACACATCAAAATGAGACGACAACAACAACAATAACAATTCTCAGTGTGGGTCCCACTTTCGTGAGGTCTGGGGAGATCCAACTGTAGGCAACCTTACCTCTATCGACATTCCTACTCATAGAGAGGCTGATTCCAAGAGACCAACGAAAAGAGTTTTGGGAAAATATTTTATAGAAGAAAGATCATTCCTATACTTCAAACTGAGAGGTACTCCAATAATGAACATAAATATATATACATATTTGAACCAGCGAATCTTTTTTTTTTTTTGAGTTCAAATGAATTACGAAAGCAGTATAATACAATGAGGGGAGATGAATCGAACCTAAGACCTAATGTATTTAGGACCTCAATTTTAACCATTAGGTTAAGATCTCATCGATTGAAATCGGAGAATCTATTGTAATGGTTTTCATTTTTTCCTCTCTCAATGTTGATGCCATTTTACTTGTGGTTTAGATGAAGTTGTGTCAATATTTACACTGACCTTTTTATTATTTTGTATATATTACCTTATATTAAGTTTATTTTAAAATTTAGCGACAAATAGGCTAAGAATAATAGGAGGGAAGTAATATTACTTGATGCAAACAATGTATTTGAAACTCACCTTTTCTTGAGTGAAAAGTGTATTTAATCTCTAAAACGCTGCTTGACATACATAGCATTAAAACGTGTGCATACTTGCTCAATTTGAATGTTAGTGCACCTAACGGTATAAAACACACAAAACTTTTATTTAGTTTCATATCTTTTCATTTGAAAGGTGCTCTTACTTTTTAACTCTCAAACCAACACTTTTGTACAATATGATTTATAGGAGTACTGATAAATAAGCCTAGTGTTATAGCCTCGAATAATAGATCTAGATTTTCAGCATGGGATGAGAGGTATGTACACAAATACACGTATAATGTTGTACTCTCGAATGATTGACCTAGATATTCAGTATAATGACTACGTCACAACAACCAAATATATATATATATATATATAACGTGGTTAATCAAAATCTTGATTCTCATCAACCCCCTCCCCTTCCTTGTTGATGGGTACAGAGATACCTTAACTTGACAAGGACTGTATATGCAATGGACTATGCTTAGAATGTTGGTGACAACGTTTGTCAGTCGAGCTTAATTTAGAGCTGACATGAAAGAGTGTGATGAGCCCATCTTTTAACTTCCTTCTCATTAAAAAGAAATGAAAAAAAAAAGAGAGAGAGAGAAGAAGTTTTTAAAAAGTATATAGAGTAATTACTGCAACTAATAATCCACATGAGGAAATAAAAACATAATATTTATAATTTTATATACATGGATCATGCTCTGTGCAAACTATCTAAATCCCAATGCGATAAACATGCCAAATCATTCAAACAAATATGATAATTTTTTATATACTCATGAGAGCATATACTCTCATCGTTCGCGTACATATAGTTTTCATGCATATATTTAATTTATCATATATTAATTTTTAATATATATTTATTAATGTAACTCTTGAGAGTATATACTCGCAGAGATATAATATATATATTGAACAAACATAAGCTAATTAACAGGCACCACATGGCACTATTAAAAAACTGACACGTAAAGCCAGACGTGGCAGCTGCGCAAAGTCGGAGAAGCATATGAGCGCCCTTCATATAATCCCACCTGCTTGGGTTCCCCTCACAAAGCAGCAAAAACACGGAGTTTAAAGGCAGAAAGAGGAGAGAGAGGGAGAGACGTAGAGATCGAGATGGAGAAGAGCAACGACCAGCAGATCAAGCAGGAGGAATCAACGGAAAACAAGTTAGAAGAGCTACCAGTAGAGACGAGCCCCTACGTTCAGTACAAAGACTTGGAAGATTATAAGCGCCAAGGCTACGGAACCCAGGGCCACTTGGACCCCAAGCCTGGCCGTGGCCCTGGAGCCACCGATGCACCCACTCCCTCTGGTGCCTCTGAGTCGGCGGCCACTGACGTCATCAACCGCCAAGGCGTTCCTTAGTTTATATAATTATCCTCTTCTCTTTGTTCTTTGTTCTTTCTTTTTTGGTTTGGGTTTGTGCCATTGGCCATGAATGGTCGGTGTTCTTAAAAGATAATGCCTTGTTTGGGTTTCTTTAAATGATCAATTTCCAATGGTAATATAAAATGTTGTTAAATCATGGATAATGAATTATCAATGATAATACATTAATAATGCCATCTTTGTGAAATTTGAACCCACCGAACCCCCAAATGTGTCGGCTACGGTTCTATTTTTTTCATGGGTTAATTTTAAAATATCAATTTTAATTTATGTTAATTTATCTTAATTTACTTTAATTTACTTCTATTATTTTAATCAAGTTTAATTTATCACGTAAAAAAATATAACTCATATTAAGGCATTTTAACTTACTGTAACCAATCTCAACATACTTCACCCTTTTACTTATCTCAATTTACCTACGAAAAGAATAGGTCGTAAATGGGCACTAATTCTGGACTTTAGATCCGCGACTAGAAGGTCGTGCCCGATAGCCCAAATCGAAAAAGCCCATTGTCAATCCCAGTGGCGGAGGCCTAGGCCCACTTTCTTTATCGTTCCTCCTTGTTTGTCGCTCCCCCCCCCCCCCCCCCTACGGCAGCGTTAGTCTTGGAAAAACAGCATTGTCACTCTTTCTGTCTGTTCCCCGAATCGCTCTTCGGTGTTCATCTCAGACTCGGTCAACTTCAGGTGAACGCTTTTTCTTCTCTCTCACAAATTCATTCATTTCGCGCTTCTGGGTTTCGGGTACGCTTGAGCTATGCTCTAGGGTTTCTTTGAAGTGGCAATCTCAGAATTTTGATTTTCGATCCCAATTGAAATGTATTGATACTCATTGTTTCCGTTGTTTGTTGATTTTACTTTGTTATTTTCCCATTTTCGTTTCATTTGGTTATTCTCATCAGTTTCTTGTGCATAGATTACCCTCTTTCTAGTTCGTTCTTCATCTTCTGATGATGAGTAGGCAGTGACAAATTGATGGGGATGTGGGCGGGTGTACATTGCCACCAAATTGTGAATGATCTAATAAAGGGTTTGTGATTTGAGTTAGTGGCAGCACGATTGTGGGTAATCAAGGAGGGTTCGTAGCTTGTTCATATCCTGTGTTAGGATTTGGATTGCTTGTTGCAATGGGTAATCAAAATGACAAGATAAGAACACCACAGCCATGCTTTTCTTTCCAGGGTAAGGGTATATATAACATGTCCCGTGGAATTGGGAAGAAAGAATGAGAGGCAAGATGTGAACACCACAGCCAGGATGATTAGTCTTCACTTACGAAGGGGATGCCCTGAAAATGTTCTTTTTTGTATTTGATTCCAACATTTTTCGTCATAAAATGTTTTCATAAAATTCTTGTTCTATACTATACTTTCATAAAATCTGATTTTTGTAGGTCTCTTAGAATCAGTCTCTCTACAAACAGAATTATCAGTTGAGGTAAGGTTGTTTACATCTGGATCTCCCAAAACCCCACGAAAGCGAACCCACGTTGGAAATTGTTGTTGTTCTTTTGATCTGACATGCAATAATTTTTTTTTACTGGTGGAAGTTGGGTCTTCCTTATTAATATTCACTTGGGCCTTGGACTTACTCTTTTGGCTTATTCAAGTTGAAATGTCTACTTTTTACCTAGTAAAATAATTTAATTTGTGCGACTTTAACTTTGGTTGTTATAGAGTGAATATGGTTTTATTGCCTTCTTTGAAGCTGTAAACAGTTGACATTTTCTAAATCTATAATCCAACAAAATCAATACATTTTTAATTTTACAATTCAAGGGGAAAATTTCTACATTAGATCATTCACATCCCATTTGAGTAGACTCTTAAATTTATATTTGAACCTAGCTTCATAATTTAAGACATGTTTAATTGGATTTAACTTTTATTTACCTTCTCATATAGTAATAGATCAAAATTTATATCACACTTCTAGGAGTACATACTCCTATAAGTCATGTTAACGTCACATATTGAAATTGTCTACACAATAAATACATGCTAGGAAAATATATATATATAGTAAGTGCAAGTATACACCCTTAAGTGTACGATATATATTATCAATAATGGATGATGATACTTATATTTGCAATAAAGGCTTGAGGTAAACCTCTGTCTCACATTTAGTTATAGTGCAGTTGTTCGACACATCAAGGTAGCTTATTCTGTATAAAGTTTAAATTTTAATGTTGTGTTTTGTTACATTAAATTATTGACCAAATGTACCAAGCGTAACTATTTAGTTTTGTCAATATTTTGTATCATCCCAAATGTACGAATAATATATCATAAAAATATAAAATTTGTTGTGAAACATAAATAAAAGTCTTAGGCCAAGTATTTCTTCTTTTGACATTAATAATTCATAAGATTTATGTCGTCTTTTAGCATCTAAATTTTCAAATGTTAGAGTTAAATTCCAAATATGTAAATTACATTTTAAACCACAATTTATCTAAATTTTCAATTGTTAGAGTTAAATTCCAAATACGTAAATTACATTTTAAACCACGATTTATGGTGAGTAGAATAAAAAGTTATGTATATGATGCTGAAATCGAATATATTTAATAACTATGAGTGTCCTATGCACTCGGTAGTAATAGAAAACACTTAAATTTTCATACAAAAATTTATAAATTATTTAAGGGGACGCTAATAAAAATTAATTAATATGTATAAGAATATGATGAGTTTAAAAGAAATACGTCGTTATAACAGCTATCAAATGTTTTACAAGATGATCGAAAGAATAATAAAAGGAGGTTGGAATAATATATAAGATTAATGATATTGAAGGAAATGGATTTATATCAATGGATATACCTCACAAAATTGAACTAAAAATGTTTTTATTTTTCAAATTTAAGGTTTCATTTTTATTCATTTATACCAGCTTGGTGGTAAATAGAAGAAGGATATGAACGTATGAATTGGATCCGAAAGATTCTATGACAAATTCAACACTGGTGATATTTCCCGAGATTACAATTTTATTGCATGGAATTCATTATTCATACACTCCCCTGAGGATAATGCTAACTAGCCCCTTGATTTAATCACAGACGTCCATCTCACGGGGCCCACTAACAAAGTGTCACTGGTGGTGACGTGGTCGGCTGAGATTTGGCTCCCCCCCCCCCCCCTCCTTTTTAAAAACTTTGACTGAAAATACAAACCCCAAAAACCACAGAAGTAAAGAAACCTAAAAATTTGGTAAATTAAATCCGAAATCGCACTCCTACACCATCCTCCTAAAACGTCTCAAACAGCCTCCATCGATTGGTACCTTGCTTCCTTCATTTCAATTTCAACCCACTTTCTCTCCTTTTTTATTTTTTGTTTATTTATGTATATTCTCTGCCTCCCATTATCTCTCTCTTCTTTTTCTCTCTACATTTTGCTTCCAGATTTTCTCTCTCTCACTATGTGCCTTCGGAAGTGAGACAAAGCCTCGGTTTCTCTCTCATCAAGAAATCCATCAATGGCGTCGAGGAACTCCGAGAGAGTGGAGCTAGCGAAGCTGTGCAGCTCGAAGAACTGGTCCAAGGCCATTCGCATTCTCGATTCTCTCCTTGCTCGTTCTCCCTCTGTTCAAGACCTCTGGTTCATCTTCTCTCCATTTGACGATTTATTTTTACGATTTCATGTCTCGATTGATTTCGATTGGTTCTGATGAGTTTGTGTTTTTCTCTGATTTTTTGGAAAATCAGCAATCGAGCGTTTTGTTACAGTCAGTTGGAACTCCATAAGCATGTGATCAAGGATTGTGATCGGGCGTTAGAGCTTGATCCTGGCGTCCTTCAAGCTTACATTCTTAAAGGTGCGTTTTTTGTGTTTGTCAATTTTGTGTTGAATTGTCTCAATTAGAAGCATTCGAAGTTGTTAATTCTTAGTGAAAATGCGTGAATAAATCGTAATTGGACCCTTTTATGTGATTTCTGCCGCGTTTGTTTTAATCTCTATGGCTATTTTGCTGTGAGATACTGAGATTATTGTAGTGCATTGTTTGCAAGAGACTTGGGCTTAGAGACTAATCGTATGTCATATGTTTTAAGGCAAAACTCATTCTAATTAGCTTCCTTGATTGATTTATTTTTTTGTTTATTTATTTTTCCGGAGATCGGCTGGGGTGCGGATAGGGTATGAGAAGTTTCTGAGTAATGGGACGTAGAGAAAGACATTCTCGAGGAAGTAGGTTAGTGACTGGAGATTTTAGCTATATCTGCTTTCGTGGATGGCGAGTTAGCATTCTTCTGTATAATTTGAGATATGTCTTCTCTTAAGTCGGAGAATTTAGTGTTGGTTATGAGCATATGAGTCGTGACAGAGGTCAGTGAGCAATCATGGAATTATTCTACTTGTTTTGGTGCTTTCTGCAACATCATTAAGAACATGAACACTTTGAAGAGGGGGGGGGGATATTGTGGTAATTCTATGCAAATTGCAATGATAATAATAATGATGACCACAACGATGATGAAAATAACAACAATGATAACAGTAAGTGGTATGCATTTAGAAACCCCTTCTGCACTGATCATTGCAGTAGATGTGCAAATCAGATGCATACGTATATATATTAAACAGTGGTTTGGGCAATTGTATGTGTGAATAAGTGGGTATAAAGTGATATTTATAATTATGAGTTCAAGAATTATATAGATATACAGAAAATAGAGGTGAAGGAGGCAGAAAGCTTCTTCTGATTATGTATATGTTCATCTGCCTGGATTTTTCAGCGTCAAACCAGTTGTCAATGAACATGTCCTCCATAGATTCCTGTGAGCAAGGTCATGTCTGAATTTTTTTTCTAACCTTCCGCCCCCTTCTTGTGACTGGCCTTTATCTCCCCTTTGGCACTGTTTTTATCTGTAGGCCATCCTTGTATTTGGGATCTCTTAGGGTTTAAACAAGGGATGTAACATCATGACAGAAAGGTACCAAATTTCGATTGTGCTTTTGGGCTTAAAATGCAGGTCATGCCTATTCTGCACTGGGGCGGAAGGATGATGCTGTTGTGGTCTGGAAGCAAGGTCATGATCATGCTCTCAATCGGTCTTCGGATTTGAAGCAATTGTTAGAACTGGAAGAGCTTCTGACAAAGGAGAACATGAATGGAAATATCATACAAGAAGAAAGTTCCATGGAGTTGAATGGATCATCTGCACCATCAACAGTATCAGAAGGCCACAGTGGTAGTGAAACAGAAACATCCAAGGACCATAATAAGTCCAGGGATTACTCTGAAACCAGCAGTGAATCTGACCACACATCCGAGGTGCAGAGCAAATTGGTTGATGGATCTCTTGTGAATAATGGATCACTGCAAAAATTGAAGGAAACTAAGAACTTCGACAGCAAACCAAATGGCACTTACAAAAAATTGAGCAGTGAGTTGGAGTCACATACCAAACCAAGTGATGAACCACACAATAAAATTAGTACATCTAAGGTTCCCAGCAAGTCAAACAATAAATCTTCTGAAGACTTTGAGTGGGGTGATGCCATCAAGAAGAATCAGAAAGTTTGTGTAGCTCGGATTTCGAAAACAAAATCAATAAGCTTAGATTTTCGGTTATCAAGGGGGATAGCAGAGGTATGTTCCATTTTTTAGATTTCTGTGTAATTATCTTTTGGTTTATCCCACTTATGTTGCCTGTTGTGGATTTCCTACTCATTAGATACTTTCTTTTTGAGTTGTTCTTTTCTTTTTATTATGGTGTTGTTACAATGTTGGGCCATCATTATATTGTTTTCTTCGGAATCAGAATTCACCAACATCTGGCTGATATCTTTGTTCAAATATCTGGGGTCTATGATAATAACACTGTCGGTGGAGGTAGATTGAATTACTGTAGTCCTGTGTTTAGCGGCACTTTTTCTAATGTGCATGGTTATTGGACATGTCAAAATCATGGAGAGAAAGGGAAAAGAAGACTGGAAATTGCGGTTTTGAAGTTGTCCAAATTCCTAGTCTGGCAGCTCAAAAAGCCTCACTATAGCCATCTTAGGTGCAAGGAGACAAATAAGGATCTTATACTTCTTTTGAAGCTAGATCAAGCTCTTAACAAATGGAAACTATCCTGGTAAAGGAAATGAAGAATTACAGGAACTGTATTTATGTGAAATTTTTCACTGTAGAAATGAAAGTGAAACTATGTTGCATTTCTCCCATGGTCACCCAAGAACACTGGGTTCCTGTTTTTTATTTCTTTGTCAGATTTTCTTGCCTGCGGATATGAAAGTGATGTATGTCAGTTTGGGTGGGCCGGCCTGCCGATAAAGATGGGCCAATTTACAGCCTTAGCCGAAATGGCTCACAACACTGCCTTTTTATTATTACTTGAGAAGGCCCAACTTCGTAGGCCCTTTGATGAATGAGACACTAACCATGTTCTATAAAGTTCATTCTTATCGATTCCATTATTCTGTCGTCCTCCGTCTAAGACTAAAGCCTTAAACTATTCAGACCAGATTTTTGGGGTTTTGTGTGTGTGTGTGTGTGTTGGGGCGGGGGGGGGGGTTAGTAGCCGGGCAAAAAATGATAGAGTTGGAGTAGTCATGCTGTTTTTTTCTGAATGGACTCATTAGCATTACATTTGCTTTTTCTGGCAGGTGAACGAGGGAAGATACACACATGCAATTTCTATTTTTGACCAGGTTATAGCTAATTGGCTTTCCTCTGTGTTGTCTATTGCTTACAAAGCAGGATTTCTGATGTTATCCAAAATGTTACTACTGTGCTGTACTTCAGATACTGAAAGAGGACCCAGATTACCCAGAGGCACTGATTGGAAGAGGGACAGCATATGCCTTTCAACGTGAACTTGATGCTGCGATTGCTGATTTTACGAAGGTATTAGCTGGATTAAACTGCTTTCTCAAAATCTTGGGGCTTTTGCCTGACCTGAGCTCTTATGAATGTGCAAAAGGCTATAGAGGCAAACCCATTAGCAGGAGAGGCATGGAAACGGAGAGGTCAAGCACGAGCTGCTTTGGGAGACTCTGATGGGGTAAGACATAATACCCTCGTTTGGTGGTTTCTGTATTGTGCTCTAAGCATTTATGCAACATCAATTTCTTAAGCTACGAGTTCAATGTACCTTTAGTTTATTGAATCTATGAGCCATAAACATTCGCAGCTATGCTCCTATTGTGATGCTGAATTTGTGTAAGCAATGTCTACAAATAAGGATTTTCCCATGAGCGAGGACTATATAAGCATCAAGCTGCTTTAATATATTATTAAAGTTCGGGATTCGGGAAAACATGGTTGACAGAAGCATGAGGAGACTCGGGGAACAGCAAGGAAGGTCTATTATTCTTTGGAGAGAGAAATTGTATGGATTTGTATGTGGGTTTATTGACCTAGAGATAGCATATGACATTGTATTGGGAAGTTCCATGTAGAGGTTTGGTGATGCAAAAGGTCACCGTTGCTTACACTAGAGTTGTTAGAGAAATGTATAAAAAGCTTAGATCAGCATCATGATGCGGACAGCAGACTGGGTACACAAAGCATATTATGATGATTGATGTGCAATTGATCATCCTTTGCTTTTAACTCTCTACCTTTCTGCTGTTGTTATGAATGAGCTCGCAAGAATGATTCAGGTGATGTGCCATGTTGTATATGTTCTACAAATGATATAGTCTTGTTGGATGAAACTATAGTTGGGAACTTGGGCTCAGTGTTTATTTGGAGTTATGGACGGATACCTTCCAGAGTCTTAAGCTTTCAAACTAAGCAGGTCAAAACAGAGCATTTGGTGTGCAGGTTAGTAATATTCTGGTACAATGAATTTGGATCTCAAACTCAAGGTACAAGTGTACAACCACCTACAATGGACAAATCTCATATACGATGGGTCAATCATTCATGGAAAGTGGCAACTATAAATGTACGATGGCACCACACGTTGTGCACAGTAAATGTGCTGCCAGCTGCAAGGAATGGGAAATAGGTCATCATTTTGTTACTAGGTTTTCCTAGTCTCTCTCCCTATTCTGTGCTAGTTATACTTGTCTCTGCCTTTAGGGGCACTTACTCCAGATTTTTGTGCCATATCTTGGTCGAGCCACACTCTTTTTATCTTGGATGTTTCTGTAACTCTTTTGCTTTATATTTTTGGTGTTATATCTTATTCCATGGATTCTCCATTTATTTATTTTTTATCTTAGCCAAACCAAATGGGAGCCAATCACTTCGCAACATTGATACTTTCGTTTCTCCATGTGGGTTACAATTTGCTCTCTTTTTCTTCCTTTCCCATCTCCACCTTTCAGTTTTCTGTAATGTCACTAAATACTCTCAGCTTCCTGTCAAAATGTTTTCGGGGTCTTTTGGTAATAGCATTTCTACTTCTGAGGGGTAAGTTTGTGTACTTCTCGATCTCCCTAGATTCTGCTTTGATAGGATGCATATTAAGGTTATTTAAACTGCTACTTGAGGTCAAACCATTCTGATTTGCAAACTAATAGAAGGAAGTGTCTTTTAAAAAGTATTCAGATCAAGCACCTGCATTTTTTGGCTACTTGAGGTCAAAGGGAGTTGGACTAATATATTAAGGGTGTTGGGAGATGAAGTTGGAGAGGGTTGGTTACTAGCTAGGAATTTGACCTGTAAGTGATTCTATTTGGGAAGCAGGAAGGTAAAAATGGAATGGAGGAGGAAGAAGAAATGACGATGAGAGGAAGTGGAGGTATCTCTACTGTTTACCTGCCCTACCTTCCCAAAGCATCTTGTTTGAACGAAGATCTCCTTTTGTGCGAACC
>JACYFF010031956.1:106387184-106417053 GCA_017589665.1 Selenicereus undatus | reverse complement strand
TTTCTCGATGTGGGAATTGCTCTTAGAGCGTCCTACATCAATTATTCCCCTTTATAGGAATTGCTCTTAGAGCGTTCTACATCGCTATTTCATAGAATTCAAAAAATACACGTGTAAGTAGGGTTATCTTTTATAAATGAAAGATAAACATTGGCAGATACCGTACATTATATATGACATACTGGATCATCTTTGTAATTTCTGTCCTGGTTTGGAAGTTTAACTGTGCTCTTAATTATTTTTACATTTTATAATCAGAACTGAGAATGAGAAAGATGTAAGTGGAAAACTAAAAGTTAATGGGCAATTTTTTTCTCTGTCTATTCATTCGAAAGGGTCACTCTGCTTAAGGAATGCAGTTCTCCCTCCTCCCCCCCCCCCCCCCCAAAAAAAGAAGGAACAATAAAGGAAAAAGGAAGTGGACCCCTTGCAGTCCATGTAACTCCCTGTGTGTACATGATCTGAGAAATATTTATGCAAGGATTCTAACAGGGAGTCTTTAAACATTTAAGCTGTTATTAAGGGAAATCACCGCATTACCACAGTTTGTTTGTGTGATCGCTATTTTGTTTGCATTCTTCCTAAATCCCTGCAATTAAGGATGCTTGGGCTCTAGTAACCCTTGATTTGGTAGTCATCTGGGAAGTACCCATATTGCTGTCAACCCTTCAAGCAACTTTCTGTGTAACAAGAAATTATTTTTCTTTTTTTTTTGGGAGGGGGGTTGTGGGGGAATTGTTTTGGACTTGTTTTCAACTTCTATAGGTGCAGGATTTGTTTGGAGGCAGTTGTAATGGAGGTTATGAACTCTAGAACCTTTTAATCCACTTTACGCTTGGGGCAGATAAAAATGCATGCAATGGAGGCTGTTAGGACTGTTTTCTTTATTTGGTATAAATGTGGTTTACCACTCCATGCTTGTGCTTGTGACCTGATCTTTCTAATTTCAGCAACTCCTTAAAATTTTAGAGGGCAGGGGGCTGATAATTGGTTTGCCTCATTGGTCTACCGTGCACTGCATTTATTTTCTGGTCTAACGAAGATATCTTTTGATGTTTGATTGCCAGAAATGCTTTTGTTTTTGCTTCTTTTCTGATAATCATCTTTCTCCTGATGTTCTGTGTATGGTTAAAATCCAGGCCATTGATGACTTGTCCAAGGCATTGGAGTTGGAGCCTAATTCAGCTGATATACTACATGAGAGGGGTAAGAGTGTCGAGTTCATATTTACTGGACTCATATTCCTTTTGTTATTCCCGGTTCCTATTGACAATAATAAGAGTTGCCATATGGCAGTTGGAAGGAGAGGAGAACCTTTTCTTATATTATTTTTGCGTGCCCTTCCTTTTTTCCGTTCCACCGAAGAATGACTCTTCCCATCATTTTCATTATTATGGTCTATGCATCGTCTACAAGCTACAGAATTACAGTGATACTATGGAGATTTAATCCACCTCTGCATTAGGGGCTTCTTGGCTGTGTCTGATGTGAACAAGAAAGAACATGGACAAAAAATGCGTGCCTAAGTCTCAGCTTTGCTGTCGGATAAGGCTAACCATTGACTTACGCAATGGATAATAGTATATTGTTCAGGGGAAAAAACGGAGGATTTTGTTAAATGCTAGATTTAAAAGAGATGCCTAAAATTGGCAAATATGTGATGAAATCATTTTGGACCATAGTACACTGTACTTTGGGGGTATTAGATAATAATATTCTCTATTTTGAACTTGGACGTCCGTGCACCTTACTGTTAGCCTATTTACTGTTTGTATGCCAAGACCCGGTTGCAGGTGTTTTTGCTCAACATAATGCAACAATTTCACATGATATACAAATCCATATGTTTAAAATGTAGGAATTTCGAAGTATATACAATTGTATTTGTCTAATATGCACTTGCATCGCCGAGTTAAAATTCTTTCAAAGTTTAAAGTTGAGACTATTATAGTCCACTACACCCAAAGTGCAGTATACTACCGTCCAAAAATCCTTTAATTTAAGGCCCTACAAAAGTATATTGGATGTAGCGACATATTAAGTTCTTAAATGATGTTTGTATTCATGTATGTTGTGTGTGCTGCTGTGTCTGCTGTTCTGCATCTGAAGTTTGGATAGAGTCCCAGAGTCTAAAATCCTTAAATTAAGAATAAAGATATCTGGACTGATACCCATGCACCCAATACTCAAACCTGAGTGGCATAGAAAGGTAATGTGATTACAAGACTTGATATAAGTTCTTTGTTGTTTAACTTTTGAGGGGTTAGGTTGCAGTTCTTGTGGACAAGAAAAGATGAGGAATTTTCCCTTCTATAAGTTGTCACCTATTATTTGTTGTTGTCATGCCATGATAATTTCAAGATAACCTCCCTGTGGGGTACTTCATGACCCCCTACTGTATGTTGGATTTTTGCATATATGGTTCACGATATTTCTTATGATGTAGGCGGCTTGGCTGTGATTTAAAATCTTGTACAAATGCTAGGGTTTAATTTCAAGAAAACTTTCAAGTATGTATTGAATGAAGACATTGTCCTTACTCCCCTCCTCGCCCCCCCCCCCCCCCCCAAAAAACAAAAAAAGAGACAAATTTTATTGAATCCATCTAGCAGCAGCAGGCCATGGTTTAGTCGGTGTTGTGGAAATCAATATCATTATAGCGCTGATTTGGAAGTTTTTACCCCAAAAGCCTTTTCTTGCAAAGCTCCTTGGTTAATGGGGTTGGTATTCCAGAACTAAAGTCGATTGTCGCAATGTGAGGCAAACACAATTGTTACTAATCTACTGTTATGGGTAAGTTATGTCATTATATCTCAATATGATATCATGTTGTGGGCTTGAGATGACGGTTATGTTAAAGAGCCTCGTGTGTTTTTTATTTTTGCCCAGATATTAGTGTTGACTTCCATGTTGTTGACTCAGAGTGGAGTGACCTCTTCTTTTCTGGGCAGTGGCTAATCTCTTTTGGTTTGTTTTTCAGGTATTGTTAATTTCAAGTTCAAGGATTTTGAGGCAGCTGTTAAAGACCTTTCTGCCTGTGTCAAGCTGGACACAAGCAATAAGTCTGCCTATACTTATCTGGTATAAGTCTGTGTCTGGATTCTGGATACATGAGGAAGTCAGTGTATGTCTTGGTTTCCATTCTCTTTTTTATGAGGGCACGTGTTGTTTTAATAGGGTCTAGCATTATCATCAATTGGAGAGTACAAGAGGGCTGAGGAGTCACATATGAAGGCCCTTCAGCTTGACTGTGATTTCCTTGAGGCATGGACTCACCTAACCCAGGTAATGTGAATTTGCTGTATTCTGTTTCATCCAATCACTTTGAACTTGCATTGATAGTTGATCACCATGTCTGTACGTGCTAGAAGTAAATACTTTTATTATTAGCTTTTTCCTTTTCCTTTTGGTACAATATCTGTCCTATTAGTTGTAAATGCTTTCTTCCTTTGGTCTCCCCTCTTATGTTTTCATCTCTCATGTGCGAAGTATTGCCTATTTAATTAAAGGGGTAAATTGGAAATTGTACCTTTTCTTGGGGTCCTAAATTTAATTTAGTTGGAGTGAATGAGTGACATGAAAGTTAATGACTGGTCAAGTGCCAGCGATCAACTTTCAATTATTTGGTAGTGACTGTGTTTCTATTTTTTGAAGTATGATGTCCATTTTCTGTTAGTTGATGAGTTACTTGTTAACTTGTTCATCATTCAAATATCCTTTTTCTTGGTCTTTTGCTTTATTTTTTATCCCATGCATTGTGATCCAATTACTTGGATTGGTCTTTGCAGCTTCCTGCAACCGCTAAAGTTTGTTAGCCCAAGAAAGTTAAAATAAGCATCTTGCAGTTGCTAACTTGTGCACAACTTTAATGGTTTGTTTCATACATGATTAACAGCTGTATCAAGATTTGGCAAATACAGCCAAGGCTTTTGAATGCCTCACTCGGGCTCTAGAAATTGATGCGAGGTAAGTTGAACATCTTTGCCTCATTTTGACATTTATTTTTCTTGTTAATTGATTTTGCTTTCATCCTGTCCGAGAATTAGGTATGCAAAAGCATATTACTTGCGTGGACTGCTAAGCCATGGAACAGGGGATCACAGGTATAGCTATGTCACCAACCTGATAATCATCTAAATTGAGTTCAGTTTACTGTACTTGAAGAGATTGTTTTACAGTTTTAGTGGTATTTAAAAGTTTCTGAGTGCTCTGAAGTAGTTGATACCTTCAGTTTTCTCTTTCTCAGAACCATGACCAGTTTAAGCTGTTCTTCATCTTAACGAACTATGAAACCCTTTTTAGCCTTCTTTAGTATGATGACAAAGATGACCTTCGGAGAAGTCTGTTTAGACACAGACTTGGATATGATTTACAAGAAATTGATCAGGGTGATGTGGTCGTATGTGGCTGTAGTTCTTAGGAGAACACTTCAGAGCAAATGCCTGTTTTAGAGTTGCAAAGACTATTCTAAGAAGTTTGCCATCTATTCCAATCTTTCTAGCTAATATGCTTTTATTTAAACTGAATGATGTTCTCTATCTTCATACACTATCATGAGACATAAATGCTAAATTCTTTGTAACAATGCTTCTTGCTGTCTTGGGGCATGTGGAGTTCGGGAGAAAGACAAGAGTTTAGTGTTCTTTGGTAGTAATTTTTGGCCTCTTTGTAGGACTGAACCTTTTGAAATCTGGAATGTTGTTTCTTTACTTGAAAAACGGACCTTGCATGGGGGCAGTGCTAAGATTTTGTACTCGTGGTCATTATTGATTGTCCTGTAGCACTCATTTATTTTAATTTATCTTTTATAATTACGGTTATCTGAGACTGTCGATTATTTTTGTCTTTGTCTTGGTGAAAATTTCATTTAAGTTCTGTATTCGTAGGAATGCCATCAGGGATTTATCCATGGCACTAAGCCTTGAGAGCTCAAATGTGGAGTGCTTGTATCTGAGAGCTTCCTGTCATCATGCTATAGGACAGTTCAGAGAAGCGGTATAGACAATCCTCATGTTACCATACTGGTAGTTTTCAGAGTAGTATTAGTTCATGGTGCATTTGACATTTGACTATTTATTTAATGATACCAGGTCAAAGACTATGATGCTGCTTTAGATCTGGAATTGGACTCCATGGACAAGTTTGTGCTTCAATGCCTTGCATTTTACCAGGTATTTATTTTTCTTCTGTATGTGGCTTGTTGGTCATTGCAATGTATGGTTAAGATATGTTGAGGTAAATGATGACCTATACCCTACACCTATTGTTGTATTTGTTCCTTCCAAAGTTGAGGCAGACCTGCCACTGCTCTGCTGTAGCCTGTATTGTATGGCCCCTTTCATAAGTTTTAATGGTGAAGTTTCATCCAAGTTTCCTCTCTTGGCATCTTTTGTGCTTCTCACTGCTCCTTTGTGTTAATGAAGGAAAAACATTCTGCTTCTAATGATGATTAATAATTTACTATAATTTGAGCGAATCTAGTTAGGGAAAGGAGTAGGATGTTGAAGAAGAGATTGAAGTTGCCTGCAGCCAACTGGACTTCTGCATTGCGTGTGTGCTTCTTCATGTGGAGATGACCTCAAAATGTCTAGGGTTGTTCAGAAGTGTTATTTAAATATGTTGTTTGCAAAATTTGATTTATTGTGTATTTCAACCTTTCCAGAGTATCAATGTCCTTACTTTATTTCCTTATAATGCAGAAAGAACTAGCTCTTTATACCGCTTCAAAACTCAGCAGCGAGTTTTGCTGGTTTGACGTTGATGGTGACATTGACCCTCTCTTTAAGGTAATCAGTTGCTGATTGAATGATCGAAATTTTAGCTGCCTTCCTTACGTTGGTCATGTGGTAGTAGATTTTGAATTGGTATTTTTCTGTTCTCTTCCTTGCCTCCATTTCAATGCGTCAACTGTTTATTGTCAAGTTTTATCATGTTCTAGCTCAGTCTGTGTCACACACAGATACAGAATGAAGTGTTTTCGTCCTTCTTTGAATACTTTCCGGAAGTTCTATGGATGCCCTAGTGATTCTTCTTCAGTTTCTTTGTTGAGCAATCGAATGTTTCTATGCACTCACAAAGATGATGAATCGCCTCCAAAAGTGACTAAAATGAAATATGGAATAAACATGCTAGTTACAGGCTGCTGTGTGATTAACAAAGTCTTGGATTTGATGGAACAGGCCATTATGTTGTTGCGTCGACCATTGTATTCCATTTTAAAGGCCTTGACACCTAAAGGCACTATTATATTCTTCAGACATTGTAGAACTTTTTTTGTTATATAATTGCTTGGAAATATTTAAAAACCTTTTCTTCATTTTTCCTTACAAAATAACAAATTTTGTAAGTATATTGCCAAGCATAACTTAGAAAACAACATCAGAATAGCTTGATTCTAATCTGAAAGCTAACTTTCGAAAATTTTTAAATGCCAAGTTGGTTTACTATGTTCATGAGATGTGGCTTGTGTGACTTTCTGACCAATTGGTATATTTATAAACGGAGCCTGGATACTTGATTTATTGGTCCAGCCAAGCCAACTATAAGTTACTTTAATTGATAATATGAATCTGAATCCCCCTAAGAGCAAAAAATTGGATATAATTGCGTTTCACGCTCCAAAATTTTTGATGATTCAATTAATCTTTCTTGGGGGAAAAGAGGGATTTTAACTGTGGCCATATATTTATTCATCACATAAAACATTGATGTATCTTCGGTGTATTATGAGGTGTATGCAGGCAACGATGATCCACCATTCGACACTGGGGCATTGTTTATTCTTCATATCACTATGTCAATTTATTTGTTTCTGCTAGGAACATCTGTGGCTTATATGAGTTGCTCTATCTTTGCGGACTCTTACGGATGGAGTTTTTTTAGGGGATTGAGGAATTTTATGGTTTCCTGGGATCCTTATTCGGTGTTAATGAGCCATCCAAACATAAGAGAATATCACCTTCTTCCAAGCACGTGGTCTTATATTCCTGAATAGTCTATTAGTGATTAGAAGATATGCCTTTTTCTATTTTTCAGTATATTTGAAATTTTGAACTCAGGAGTACTGGTGCAAAAGGTTGCATCCCAAAGATGTTTGTGAAAAAGTCTATAGGCAGCCTCCGTTGCGTGAATCTCTGAAGAAGGGTAAACTAAGGAAGCAAGATTTGGCTATGACAAAGCAGAAGACTGCTCTTATACATGCTGCGGATGCCATCGGACAAAGGCTTCAATACCATTGTCCAGGATTCTTGCCCAACAAGCGTCAGGTAATTTTATCTTTGTGACCTCTCTAGATGTACATACATGTATTTTTGCGACCACTTGTGATGTTCCATAAGCTACTTGCTCGGTACCTCCCTCCGTCCCTCTTGTCCTCAAAGAAAAACAAATCTGAAGGTTGAGGAACGAAAAGTTTCTGTAGATCTAAGTGAAAGGCTTGATTGCCCACCTAGTTGTAGTTATTGCCTTCTCTTAGATGGTTTAGTGTCCATTATTTGCCATCCTCCTTGGGTTAGTATATCATTTACCTAGTGCAAATAAGGCCTCTGATTATTTCTTATTATGGGATCTGCTCGCACTTTATGCACTACATTGACTAGCATTTTATTATTTCTAGCATCGCATGGCGGGATTAGCTGCTATTGAAATAGCCCAAAAGGTCTCAAGGGCTTGGCGTGCTTTACAAGCAGAATTGAAGCATTCTAGTAAAGGTACAGCAAAATATGGCAGGAGAATTCGCAGAAAGGAAACTGTAAATATGACTAGTCAGAACCGAGGTGGCCCTGGTTGCAGCACAAGTAGCTCATCAGATATGTCCACATCATATGCGATTTCAGAAGAAAGAACCTCTGCTCGCACTATCATGTCATGGCAAGATGTTTTTTCAGTGGCCGTAAAGTGGAGACAAATATCAGAACCTTGTGATCCTGTTGTGTGGATTAACAAATTGAGGTAAAATATTCCAATTTGCCAGTGCAAACATAGATAAGTTGGGAGAATAGTAACTGTATATGTTAATACTCATAAATGCAGAGCTAAAACTACGCACTCCCCTGCCCCAGCCCAAAAATAAAAAAAAGAAAAAGAAAAAAGAGAAAATAATTGATCTTCTGCTGGGAACAATCCCATCACCCGACCAAGGGAGTTGGATTAGAATCCCATTAGGTGCATGGGGGAGATTTCCCGGTCTCTTATCGCCGCCTCTCTTCCCATCAGCATGTCAATGATAGTAAAAGGCATGGGGGTCCCTAGTTGGGTCACTTATACCTACTGGAAGAGCCCCTGTGCGCCCCGGGGGGGGTGTTAAGCAATTAGTATTTTCTTGCTGATGAAGCCGCAGGCATCTGCATACACTTAGGTTGTTTTTGTAATAAGTTGAGCTGTTTTATTGTTGTTGATGCATTGGAGAACTCTAGCTTGATCATTTCTCTGCATTTCAGTGAAGAATTCAATGCTGGATTTGGCTCTCATACTCCTCTGCTTCTTGGACAAGCAAGAGTTGTGCGTTATTTCCCTAATTTCCGCAGGTAAATAATTTTGCCCTTTCTCCTATCAAAAGAAAGCCAAGCCCTACAAGAATCCTGATGACACTTTGTACCTCAGAACTCTAGATGCTGCTAAGGCTGTGATAAAGGAAAAGAAGTATGCATGTAGCAAAACTGATGCCATTATCAACTTATCTGATGATAACAAGTTGCACGATGTGAGTAAACTAGCTCCGTCTACGTGTCTGTATTGGGTTTAAGACTCAGGTTTTGATTATTTGCTGCTGCATATTAAGTGTACTTTCTCAGTTTTGCCAATTCTTAGAAGAGAAATAATATGATTTACTTACTCTAAATTATTGGCATTTCATGATATTGGTACTTTACGAATTATGCCATTGCTTCTTTAGCAGCAGTTTTTTTTTTTTTTTTCTAAGTTCCCTTATTTTTAATGAAGTATGAAATGGCTATGTACAGATTATGGGTGCTGAATCCTGCTCTGATCTATACAAAATTGTTGGTGAGGATTTCTGGGTGGCTACTTGGTGCAACAGCATGGCCTCTGAGGGGTAAATATGGGCATATTGGTTTGTTGTAGCTATATTTTTGTGTAGAACACCCCCCCCCCCCCCCCCCCTAAAAAAAAGATTACTTTGATTTATTGTTCCTCACCTCATGTCACAATTTCTGCTACTTGCTACTGTACTATCAAAATTCAAAATGCTCTGCTGTTTTTTTTTTCTGGTATTATGCTTCCTGCAGGAAGCAGTTGGAGGGGACAAGAATAACTCTTTTGAAATCGTAAGACTGCATGTCTTTGATTTCTTTGATTCACATTATTGATCTTCTCTTGATCCCTTTGGGCCTCAGTGGAAGAAGCTCCAAATGCTTACATGCCTTTGCCTTTTTTTGTTTTTTAGGGGAGAACATGGATTTGATTTCGCAATAAGAACACCATGTACACCTGCTAGGTGGAATGACTTTGAAATCGAAATGGCAACGGCATGGGAGGTTTGTACTTTGTGTTTAAAAATGGTGGCAACATTTAGGGTTTCAATTTCTTCCTGATTTGCTCATGGTTTGTATGTGTTCTGTGTTTATGTCTTCTAAGCCTCTGCACTAAATGTCCAGTTTACCCCTGAACTGTTCGAACATGTATTTTGCTGCATCATATATTCATATCCTGTACTTCGTGATAAATTTTATGTATCAGTGAGCCATGGTACTTGACTCTTGTCATCATTGCTATCTCAAAAAGGATAACTGTTGCTAGATTTAAGTCAATATAATTTGGGGATCTTCATACAGATAAATAGATTGTCGTTTAACAATATGCGGGTCATAGTTTACCGATATCCTTTTCGTTGAAGTGGCTTTGATTAGCAATACTCAGCACTTCTGTCATTTCTGTCCTTTCAGAAGACACAATAATCATTACTTCTGGTTTTTACAGGCTCTGTGCAATGCATATTGCAGTGAAGTTTATGGGTCTACTGATTTTGATGCCCTTGAAAATGTCAGAGATGCAATTTTAAGGATGACATACTACTGGTATGACTTTGTTAGCCCTTGTAGATTGATACAAACTAAATTGTCTATTTTCCTCATGCAGAAGCATTTTTATTGAGTAACTGACACCTTCCCCCCCCCCCCCCCCCCCAAAAAAAAATAAAAACCCCAAGATGGTAGTTTGATAACTATTGGAAATAAAAGCAGGGTTGTTTAACAGACAAATTTTCGTGAACTGCAATATGACTTCACAGGTATAATTTCATGCCTCTATCTAGAGGCTCTGCTGCAGTCGGGTTTGTGGTGTTGCTTGGATTGTTTCTTGCAGCAAATATGGAGTTCACGGAGAGTATCCCACAAGGAGTGCAAGTTGACTGGGAAGCGATCCTTAATTTTGATTCAGGCCCCTTCATCCAGTCCATAAAGAAATGGTTGTATCCTGCTTTTAAGATGACAACATCTTGGAAAGACTATCCAGACGTAGTATCAACCTTTTCAACTACAGGATCGGTCATAGCCGCCCTCAGCTCTTACAATAACTGAAATCTTTCTGATCTACAAGGTGGTCAACCTAATAAATTTGAGGTATTTCCTGTGTCCCAAGATAAGTTTCACCTTCGAAACTCTGATTTTTGATGTATGTCACTAAATGCGCATTGTGTAAAAGAAATTAAGAACAGAATCCGGGGGGATGTTCATATTTCTTGCTCCCACTGCTGTTTGCTATTGTGGTAAACTACAGAACCTATGTGTGCTTGTGTTTTAATACAAAAGGTCTAGTTTTAATGCAAAAGGTCTTACTATGAAATTTCGTTTTTACGAAATCTTTTTGTGGGTCTCTCATAATCGGCCTTTTCTGTTTACAAAGTTAAGGACTTGAGGCTTTTTATATCTAGATCTCCCAACCCCATGAGGCTAGATTTGCACTGAAAATAGTTTTTGGTTTTGAGTGAAGTTGTCTACTTCCGCGCCCCCCCCCCCCCGCCCCCCAAAAAGAAAAGAACTACATCAAAATCATTTCGTCAAATAATTTCTATCTTGCTCCGCCCAAAAAGAAAAGGAAAAGAATCTGAGTAAAAATGAGACAGCTGTTACGAGTCAATAGCTTTATTCCTTTTTTCTCTGCTTGGGAATTTTATGGTGTCGATTTGTAATTAGATTCTAAAGATTTACGATGTGACTCATAGACCAAAATTCTTGTTTGATTGCCATTACTGAAATTTGCAGTAAAATAACAAGGAACGAAACACAAAGATGTCCATTATGTTTGTTTTTATTCTTGTACAGCATTTTAAAGTGGAATCGACATACATTATTGATCAATATAGTCATATAGACTGTTTTTATGCAGGGAAGTTATCAACACAAAGCAGAACTTTTCCGGACAAATTGAATATTGTATTATTGGAGTTACTCGCAGCTGCCAGAACCATCCAGCCATGTTAGCATGGTTAAAATTTGCTGCGGATCACACAATCCGGGACTAACTTACTTGATTTAGCTGTTGTATGTTGTACAATATTCTTCTTTGATATATATTTTTCTCTTCCCCTTTGAATTTTACATCTTGAGTTTGTTTTCCTTTTAAGGGATATTTGTACTAAAAATCCTTGTGTATCTTTCAGCTGCTGAGTTATAGAATGACTGCTTGTTATGGGGTTTTTTTTTTTTTTTTCGTTTGGTTCGTCTTGATTTCATTTTTACCTTGCTTGTAAATTTTTTGAGTTTGAACTAGTTGAATTCGGCGAGTGCCTGTTGTGTTAGGTGTTTGATGGGTGTTAACTACGAATACGTCTATCATATTCCTGGGAGCATATGCTCCAATAAGTCACATCATCAAATATATATTAAGAAAATAAATATATGACAAATACACGCGTGAAATGTATATATACGTAAATAACAAAAGTATGTGCTTCCGAGAGCACATAAGAAATTGCCGTTAAGTACTAAGGGATGTTATAGCCGTTAGGAATTTGATTGGAGTAGCCTTTCAACAACCTTGAATTGAGCATTTGAGCATAGATTGTGTTGACTTTCCTCTGTTTTCCCACTATGCTTGAGCTGCGGATGGGGTTAGGAGAGCATCCTAACACACACTCTATAGCCCCCCCCCCCCCCCCCCCGGTTGGGGTGGGGGGCCATGTGATGTTGAGAAAAGGCTTGACTACCAAATCTCTTTAATATTATAAGAAAGAGATTAGTTAAGATGTAATTTTGGCTTTAAGCATCTAGTCCCCAATTAGTGCGGTAGGCTAGATCCCTAAATGCTCTGAATCAAACCTAAAAGAGGGAGGTATGGGGGGTTTGGATTTGGAGTAGAATGCTTCATTGTCTTGATTGGTCAGACCACATGAAGTCTTTCTAGAGATAAGCTTCTTAACTTGGCCCATATAAATCATACCAGCTTTTGCTGTTTCAGGTTTTGTTTTAAACTTATTAAAATGACTATCAAATTCCGTTTTTAAATTGTTTTTAAAACACTTTATAAAGTTAAGTTCTGTAATAAAATTTAATCATTATAAAGTGTGTTCATGGCAATCATTTTTCAATTGCATCTTTTATAATTCAAAAATCAAAGGAAAAAAAGTAAATAAAACATATTTTTCATTATACATGACAAGATGCGAGTACATGACAAGATGCGAGTATGTGACATGCGCCTATTTTCAAGTCTTAACAACACTAGGGACCTAAGAGATCTCATGTCACTTTGTCCACGCTTGTGACATTGCCTCTTGATTTTTGATGTGATGTTGATTTTTATTTTTTTTTGTTTCATGGATAATTTTGGATCACCACCAAGAAGTTGCATAGTTGCTTCACAAATCACAATAAAACGTGAAAATAGTGCCCAAAAAATTAAAATGAAATTAAATTCAAAATAAAGCCTCAAAAGGAGTGGCAAAGGAATTATCAAAGTGAAATATTGTTATAATAAGATGAGATTTAGGGGCTGAAAAATAATTTAAAAAGATATCAAATGTCACATTCAGATTCAATTATTGAGATTACAGGTTGATTGAGCAAAATTAACTGTAGTGCTTGCTGGGTTTTGGACCTTTTGGTGGTGTTTAATTGTCCAATATCATCATTGTTTTAAAAAATCAGCTGGAATCACTGTTGGCCCACAAATGTTGAACTTATATGTAGGCTTGTCTACCCCTACTTTCACCCCCACCAAAAATTTGGAGTTGAAAAATTATTACCAATTTTATTGCCTTTCTACATAAGTACATGACCTTGACCTTGTCAAGCTCTGTCATGTTTGCCCCGTGCCATGCTTATTTCTGTTTATCCTCTTCCTAATGGATTTTTCCTAGAGAAATAACTCAAGTACATTGATCAAGTCAACTAATTATGCCATTGATTAAGCATTTTTCAAATTTGATCAGCTGCTCAAAAAAAATAAATCTCTAAAATATCAAGTCTTTAATATGTCCCATTATTTACAAACGAAAAAAAGAAAAAAAAAATTGTACGTTGTTAATTGATTGATATGTTCTCTTTTTTACAATTTCAACACAAGAGAACGTTGCAATCCTTTCCTCTTATTGTTTTCTTTAAACAAAATTGCCCAAAACTATCTAAGTTGCAATTTTTGGGCTGGTTATTGAAATACATCATCCTGAAGAAACTCGTGTAGTCGACATCGTATTTTGGGTGATTTGTAGGTTTAGATTTTTGGTCAACAACCCTAGTTTTACAAGTCCCTCAAATGTCCTAAAACAGGGATATAGTTGTTTCTTACTCACGTAGTCAAGCAACTGAGAAAACACTATACTCATGTGAGACTTTCAGACAGAGAGAGTAGGTCTTCCTAGGCGATGGAGTATTGCAACAAGCAACTAGATGATGGGCAAGCTAAATAATACCCCACCAAAACAAAAACAAAAACAGAGAGAGAGAGAGAGAGAGAGAGAGAGAGAGAGAATGTGCCAATATCTTTGTGCTATCAATACCACTATTCACTAGTGATGGTATTCAGCAAAACAAAGAAAACTTTGATTTACATGAAACAGGAACTCGCCCGTATAACAAGAGGGCATCTAGTGTAGACATCTGAAAAATGAAGTCTGAGAATTACAAATGTACAAGACTTAACCCTATCAAGCAAAGACTATATTGACATAATCAAGAACACTCACCATTCTCTAATTCTTGAACATCTTCTAGGTGCCCAAATCGGGCTATCGAGATCGAACCAACACCAGCAAATAGCCTTGTGGCACTGATCTGCTTGCTCATCAACTGCGCGGCATAATATGGGACGTTGATTCGCCCTCTTCCCTCGGACTTGGAGTTCTTGGTGACATTGATGAACATTAGGCAATCCATCAAGCTTTCCTTGGCCAAACCCATCATGTCATAAGCTTGAGATCTCCTCCAAAGGCTTTTGCTATGTGGGTTGCTTTTACTGGACAAGCAAAGTGCCCTTGTTGTGTCACTAATTGCACTTTCAGGGTCTTTTAACAACAAAAAACATTGAGCTCTATTACTATGCAAAACAACCCTCTCTTTTCTATATCTCAATGGACATAAATCCAATGCTTTTGTGTAGTTAACTAGACCTCCTTCAATATCATCTCCCCAAAACAACTTATTCCCTTCCTTCTTCATTTGAGTTGCCACACATTTTCTCTCGTTAATCTCCTCTTCCTCCATTAACTTTTCTCTCTTCCTCTTCTCAACTCTAGCATCCCATATCTCCTCCAATACCCTTTGAACTTTTTCACTTAGTCTCAACTGCCCATATTTGATTTTAGCAAAGTCTTGCAATAAAACTTGTGAAATTGCCTCTCCAACCTTTCGTTTGCCCTTAATACTCCGAATTTCTACCAAATCTTTGAGGTAAAATACTGCAGGGTCAATGACTCTGTATCTTGTGTTTGGGTCTTTGAGAAGTAGCAAAAGGGATTCAATTGCCATATATTGCCAATCATCTGAAGACCTACTTGTGTTGCAAAGGCTCAAAATAGCTTCTTTCGAACTTGAAACGCTAATTCTGCCTATGTTTGAATAACATAATCTTCTAATCAACCCAATCCCTGCAGGGGACTTCTTGTTAACTAAACCACCCCACATCCCCCCTAAACCCTTCAAAAACCCCTGGTTACATATCAGATTTAGGCCTCTTTCGCGCTTCGCGAAGCAATCTAAGAGAGAAAGAGACCAACATTGAAGCTGCCTAGCCCATTCCTCTGCTTTTCTATTCTCAAACTCAAACCCTCCAACCCCTCTTGTGAGTAGATCACATTGATACTGCAACCTTTCTGCTTCACCTTTTGTGATAAAGCTATCATAAGTGACTTCAAGGCAAGTAGATGCTGTCTTCATCGATAATTCCACTATTTGCCCTTCATAATCCAAGAGTTTCTTGAATGATATATCATGAGTTGCCAAGTGCCCAAGTGCTCGAACCGCGACTCGTTGCTCAACCCAACTGAGTCCGCCTCTTAGGAGCTCCAAAAGTGGTGGAATCACCCCAGAATTCACAGCTTTTTCAGCAAACTTGGGATTGTTCAAGGTGAAGGAGCCTATAATATGAGCAGCATAGTATGGGATGTAGATGTTCTGATCCCTGAGAAGCCAATCTCTATGATGAATGCCTTTGAGGATGAGTTTAGACATGCAAAGGAAGATCCCAAGGGAAGGAAATTCTGGGTCATCTGGCTGGTTCATGGCTAGATTCCATAAACTACTTAGCACCAAAACATGTTCTTGGTCATCTTCCAAGGGCATTTCTTTGAAGCATTTGGCAAGGTTGCTTCTTCTCTGATGTGGGTTTTCTTCATTCATGGCACAAAAGAAGCAATGGGTTTTTGTGCATGGCTCTATTTTTGGCTTCATTTTCAGAATTCCCTTTTTTTTGAGGGAAGGGGGGTGGGAGGGGTGTGGATTTGATCTCTTATGATGAAGATTGATTATGGAAATTGAGATAAGCAGAGGACACTTGTGGTGGTTAAGTGGGTGTAGCAATCGAAAATTGAAGCTAATGAGGGATGTATTAAAAATAGATATTGGTAATGTAGGTTGGGCTCAATGATATCCCTTCGAGCAAATGGACAATACAAAACAATATAGTGAACTCCAAATCACCAAAACATTTGAGACTTGGTAATTAAACAATGGGTTCAGTTGGCAATAACCATATAAAATTCAATGACTCAATTATCAATGAGTAAATAATATCTTTCGTGGTTCAACTCCTGTTATGTAATTTTTTTTAGAAAAAAAAAAAAAAGAGAGTAGATGACATCTTTTATTTTTTTAAAAGACTTGGTCGATAAACTCAACCTAAGATTTATACCCCATGAAAACATGTAAAGTATGACAGGCATTGGAGAGATGAGAGGATATAAAACTATACTACCTGTAATGAGATTTAAACTCACACATTCTCAAAGAAAAATGAATTCGTGATTCAAACAATATGTTCCAACTCAAAATAAGATCCCAAAATGCATGTTCTTCCATTCTTTTGAACTTATGATAAATAACTAATTAATGATTAGTATTGATTGATGATAATGACTACTAATTAGTATTGATGATACTAATAAGTATTGAATACTAAAAAATTATAGTTATAAAATATGACTAAGTGTTGATAAATATTGAATATTGATGATAAATACTTATGATATTTTGAAAAGAATATGCATAAATATAACTAAATCACTAAGAAGCAACTGTTATTCAACTTTTAAAAACAGGACAATAGTTTACTAACAAATATTGTTTTAATTCAGAACAAATCAAAATGTGACGATTCCATGTGCTTGAAAAACCATTAGTGGCTAATATCGTGTTCTAACTAATCTTCATCTTTAAAGACTTATGATTGATTGTATGATAGCCACATTGGAACTAATCTTCATTTAGCTTAACATGTCTTCCTCTCCTTCCAACCCCATCCCCCCCCCCCCCCCCAAAAGTAAAAAGGAGCAACAAACCTAAGTACTATCATGATTAACACCAAATTTGCAATGATAAGTTACAAAACTTGCATTGATAAGGTAGACAATACCAAATTTCCAATACAACACACAAAACTTCAGTTCAACAAGTTTGTGCGCACTCAAATCAAGTTTGTGCGCACTCAAATCAGTTAACTTGATCAGTTTTAAGGTATCATTTTCATTTGTCTTTTTAGAAGTTACAACAACAATAACAATGCTCAATGCAACCCTTGTTACAACAATAACAATTCTCAATGTAATCTTTATTTTCACTTAAAAGTTATGACAATAACTCTAACTGCAAGTCTTATTTTTGTGAGATCTGAATCATTGTAGCAGTTACAGACGTCAAAATAGGTCAAGAAAGCAGTGGAGGAGGTATAATGAGTGTCATGATTAGTACTCCAAATCTTGAATCTGAGCATGCAGCATCTCTCCTTTCTCAACCAATCACCTGCCTTGTTGTCACTAATCAAAAGCAAATGACAAAGAAACGAAATTCCCAACACGCTTAAACTAAATAAACAAAATTCAAGTACAAAGTGGGGTTTGTCTCGAGAAAAAATACGGCCGCCTGCCATGTACACCTGGTAAAGATCAACCAAAAAAGAGATCTTAATATGCACTTACTTGACTTTAGCTTATTAAGAATAATTAGAATAATAATCACTGTTATAAAATTAATTAAAGGCAAAGCTCACTTTTGAGCTTATTTTAAGCAGCTGCTAAAGAGATTATCATGACCTGAGATCTCCATTGTGGACTGTGGAGTGCTTATCATACCATCTATGTAAGATAAGCATTAAGCATGAATCTTTCTTACCTTCAGGGCAGAAATTTGTTACCATACATTCATACAAGTAGAGAGAAAAGGTGATTAAGGAAACAATCAATACAGGGCTTCATAAAAACTAGATTTAGCTACATTGAATCACCAGATGAGCCATTCTTTTATAAAGCCAACATGCAGAAAACAGGAAAACAAAGTGACAAACTGCTACTAATTCATGAGTAAATACTAATCGTACTGAGGTCCTGAATGGGATTTTCATCAACTGATACAAGAACATCCAATTCAAGGACACCTTCCAAGGTAAAACTAGTTACATTAGACACCAATTTCCCATCATTTATAACTCAATACATGCTACGATGTGGGGCGCCTCGCGGGGGGGGGGGGGGGGCTCATTCTCTTCAAAACAGGTAGCAACTGGCCGGTGAAATTGGAGAGAAGAAGCACAGCTCGAGCTAAAGAGATTGAGGTTCAAATACCAGAAAAGATAAGTAAAATGAGATCACATCTCTCTCCAAATCGGTTAAATAAGGCAACACCTGCAACAGATACTCAGCTTCATTCCCAAATGATCAAACACTGTAAGGCAGAGGCCATGGCTGGAAAAAGTTCATGCCAACCAAAAGCCAAATCTCGAGTACATGCCAACTTGGAATAACCAACTTCAGGTCTTAGTTACTGACCAAGATTGTTTGCAACTTGGTGACAGCCTGATCGTTGGTTAAGTCAGAAACCAACCAAGCCATACCCCTAGATCATAACAATAACAATAGTAATGAAAGTAACAGGCAAGACTTCAACTGCAAGTGATAAGCTAATTAATCTCAATAGCTCGAGTTCTACTCAGGAGATATCCCCTGGAATTCAACAGAAAATCTTGAGCATCTAGTAGGTTTCTAAATTCCAAAACCCCTTGATAGTCTGAAAATAAATACATCACTGAAAATAGAAATAAAACTTAGAAAGAAAAAAATGATGCTCAAGGCCTGAACCATGCAAAATGTATCACTTACTGCACACACACCAAGAAGTTGCATCATCTACAAAATATTAACACCATGCAGACAAGGTCGGATCAAGTATGACTTCTTGGTTCCTGGAGTAGCGTAGGCGCACAGATGCACCAGCATCAGCCCTCAGATTTCAGCAAGTGTGGAGTGATTAGGCCTGAGATTTCAAGCATTCCAACACAGTCCTTCCCAAACAATTTCTTCAGCTTCTCATCACATACAATGATTTTCTTGTTGCTGGGATCCTAAAAGTTGAACCACCAATAATTATAAAGTGTGAGTCACTTATATAACACCAAGATATCCCAAAGACAACCCCAGCACCAAATGAAATCTAAATGCACACAGAACAGGCGAATAGGACATGAAACAAATAAGCATAATCTCTACTTGAACAGAAAGAGCTTATATCACAAATGCAAGCATGCCCCCGAATAAAATCAACAGGACATAGAAACCCAAAAGAATAGAGGGTCAATAGACGAACATCTCCTTTGTTATTTTTTAATGTCAGACTCCCAATAGAAGCACGTACATGAAACAAAAATCAGGATTTTCTAGGGAAAGATTGGATATTGAAGTTGAACATCATTCTTATTTATAAAGCTAGAAGGTAAGAATAATAGCAGTTAACACAAATGCCATGAGAGAGGCAGAAGCATCTTATGGCTAAAGCGAAATGTTATATAAAAAAACGGATTAGCATCTGCCAAAATTTACAGTACCAGCAACATGTTACCGATTTGTTAGCTCAATTGAGCTACTCGTAGCTGGTTCATTATCACCTTTTTCTAAAATTATTTCTAATGAGTATTGTCCTCATGGATTAGGTATTCAACATTTCAGTTCACATTTGAGATCCCACAAATTGCAGAGGTTTAACTAAACACACAGACATAACTAGCCCACCATAGCATTCGTATGTCATTCTGTGTCTGCAATGCAAGTACTCAGAAATTGCTACTAGCGGCCTTTATCAATTGAATTCCCCATGTCCTGCTCGTGACAGATATGTGGTTATGCGCGCTCACACACACCCCACCCGCAAAAAAAAAAAAAGAACCTATCCCTTACCTAAAGGTTAAAACCAAGGTTGGATGATGCATAAAGGCTAGTATTATACAGCAGGGGACGGTGAATCAAACCTGGGACTTGACAAACCAAGAGGCCAATGTGCAGAATGTATGCCTTGAATCAGAATACATGTACTAACAGTCAACAAATAATAGTAAGAAAAAATTCTGGTATAAATGGCTAATATGGAAACACCAAAAGAAGTATTGGGATATTTAAAAAATATATTCGCAAACTCTTAAATGAAGCATGTGAATTGTCCACTAGTGACTATTTGTTAGGGTTGAATAACAATCTTATTCATTGGTTGGATTCAAAGTACCATGGGTTTGTGGCACTGATTCAAAGGAAGGTTATTACAACCTTCATTGTTGAGTTGGAACCTTTTTCCACTAATCATCAGAAATGTACAAAGTCCAAACAGAACTCCCACCGTATCGTACTGGCTTTTACGACTCATCCACGGAAAAATCATGAACCATTCCAGAGTTCTAAGCAAAATAGACGAGCTATCCAAAACGACGAAGAAATCCACAACAGACAGAGTGTGAAATACAAAATTACAGGATAAAACCCTACGAAAATTTCCCTTCCTCAGTTCCTCATGCAATTTCCAATTAGCCTCACTATCTCACCTTCCAGCATGGACTCAAAGCTGAACTCAACCAATGCACACAAGTACACAACACTAAGGCAAAAACAAACTCTAAAACCCTAAATCAGGCAGAACAACAATATATCCAGAAAAACCCTCATCAACCCGAAATTGGTACACAATCAATCAAAGAAGAGGAGGGAGGACCTGAAGATTGTTGGCCTTGATGTACCCCCAGATGAGTTTGAGGGCTTCACCTCGAGAAACCTCAGGAACACCAAGGACTTCTTGAAGATCAGGCGAAGTGCGTCGCGGAAGCATCAGTCCTCTGGGCTTCTTCGCCTTCGCCGACGTCGACGGCGAAGGCGACACCGACGCAGACTCACACGCAACCACTCGACCGCCTGTCCTCGCTGGAAACCGCACCATCGGAGATTTCTTCACCGCCGGCGTGGGCACCAGCACCGCCGTCTTTTCCACCGTCAGCAATTCCGTGGTAAACCCACACCCTATCGCCCTTGCCATTCTCTCTCTTCCTCACTTTCTCTCTCGACGGCTCTTTCCTTCTCTCTCTGAGGTTTTTGAGTGCGCTTGCCACGTCGCATTTCCAGTTCCTTAGATAGCGTTTCCAGATCTAAACACTATTTTTATTTTATTTTCATTTTTTTGAGCATCGATGCTGGGCCGTGGGTCGTTGGTGGTACTGGACTGCCTATTTACAAATGGGCCTTTGTGGAAAAGCATGTGCTCTCATTATGTTGATTTTTGTGGGCTAACCCAAATGTCATTTTGGGCTTTCCAATTACCCGGCCAGCCCATTTCGTTCGTCAAGGCTTTTGGGGGAAGCATTTGTGTAATTGTTTATCTCTTGAATCATTATTATGTTCTAGAAAATCTGAACTCATGCCTTCTTCTAAAATACCTCATTTAGTGTTCGATGATGTTCCCAATGAAATTTTGTAGTTTCCACCAAGTTATTAGTGTTCTATCAAAAAAATATATTAGGGTTGTGTGAAGATATACATTCTTTCTGGAATTTCATCAACATATAAAGTCTCCATTCGTTTTGGATTTTTAAATTAGTAATAGACGTTAGGGTTTAATGGCAAGTCATAAGAAATAGTAAGAAAGTATGTGAGTAATATGCTAATGCATGCTGAAATGAACAGGCCCAAAATTAAAATATAAACGATCATTGAGTGTACAAGTAAAAACTTGTTAGTAACGCAAAGTTCCCTAATTAACGAAACGACACATTTGGTAACAATAACAAGCCGTTACACATTTTATCTCTTAATTTTGGGTTAAAGTGTTGTTACGAACAAAAAATGGGATAAGGATGACAAAAGTCATGGCTGATGTCATGGATCCTCCTTATACTATAATTCAAGTGAAAAACACATTATAACCATAAAAAGTAATCTAAACTATGCCTTTAGACCAATGGCTAGATTGAACCCTGGTGTTAGTAGTTGTCTTTTTTTTGGGGGTGGTAATTTCCTTCCTAACGTGATTGATCATCCTCTTGAATCTTTCTTTTTTTTAAAAAAAAATAATCAATTCTCAAAATACAAAAATGTGAGTTTAATACATTAGAAAAATAACTAAATATAAGGCAAGTGCAGAAATAAAAACATATAAACAATACATTGATAAGACCATCCAAAGCCTAAACAGCAATAAAAAAAATAATAACAACTCTAATTTATGAAATAAATTTGTACTTTCATGTCAATATTGTGATCACGTATATTATTATTTTTATTTTTCTTAAAAAGATTAATGACAAAAAGAAACTCAATGACGACGTTTCACATGCACCAAATCCCATATAAAAAGAATGCCAAAAGTTGTATACCCCCTTCGAATAAGCAATATTTTCGTCTCACTTGATAATGAGGATATTAGGAACTTGAAAATGCCCTTCTACTCCAATCATGTTCGTTGACACGTCCAAATCTCCATTCCAATATGCCCACGTTCTCTTTGTTAATAAATTCAAATAAATTGATTATAAGGGTATAAATTTCATTACTAAATCTTTAGGGCATGTTCTTTTTATCGGTAAATTTTAATTTATCAATTTCAACAAAAAAAATTCAATTTTAACCAACTTTAATAAAAAAATATCAACTTCAACTCATCATATACAAAAATGTCAAAAATATCCCAATTTCTTCAAACTTGAACCAACTTCTACCCAATTCAACAAAAAAATATCAATTTCAACCAACTTCAATCAATCTCAACCAAGTTCACCTATTTTTCAACTCATATTTTCAAACGAAAAGAGCATACTCTTGATCATCAATTTACAGATTTGTTAAAGTTGATTATTCAATATAGTATCAGAATATTTTTAAGAAAAATGTCTCATATTCAAATCTCAATATTCCTCGTATCGAATTATTGCGTAAATCGTAAGATAAGAAAAAATATTTCATCATTAATAATTCAAATCCTGCGAACACTTTAGTAATGAAATACATATAAGAATATAGGCCTATCTTAAACCTTCAATAATCAATTTAAATTTTTAATTAATGGAGTTTTTTAAACATTGATCACTAATCAACTTATTCTCCTTTGCCACCAATTTATCAATCTCCGTCGATTTCCCCGCCATAAAATCCGAACAAAGGGTGATGCTTCCCCCTTACCCTTATGGCTTTATGGGTTATTGAGATGTTGGCCCTATTTGACAATTAGCTGTTAGTTTATTACATTAGCTGTTAGCTGTTAGTTGTTAGCTGATTGTATTAGCTATTTGACTTAATTGATTGCAGTAGCTACTTGTGAAAAAAGTATTTAGTGAAGTTAGCTGTTTCTAACAAAACTATTTGATAAAATTCCACTTATGCCCATTACTCAATTTCATTATTTTTCTAACAAAATAATTTTTCATTAGATATTTATTTTTCTTTTTGATATGAATTATGAATTAAGACTTATGTGATATACAAAATTACATTTATACTTTTTCCTAATTTTAGTACTTATTATTAAAATATATTTTTAATGTTAAATATTTTCTTTTTTAATAGCAATTGAAATTATGTGATATAAAAAATATTTGAATATCATGTAAGACTAACTAACATAAATTATTTATTAAATTAAGAAAGCGTTAAAATTAAAAGCATTATCTTCTACATCATGACCATCCACAACTCTTGTCCCAAAAAAGAAAAAAAATAAATTGAAAATTTTAAAGCATGAGCATATAACATTCAGGAATATCATTTGTGAATGGTATGTAATGTAAATTTGTCCAAAATATAAGGTTAGTATGGTTATTATAATAGTAAACATCAAAAAGCTATTTGAAAAAGTTATTCCAAAGAGCTTTTTGGATCTAAAAAGCTAATCAACCAAACACCTTAAAGAGCTTTTTCACCAGAGTCAAACAGCTAATACCCCTCAAAAAGTTCTTTTTACACTCAAAAAACTCTTTGCCAAACATGGTCGTTGTCCCAATCCAACGATATGTTGAGAATTTGTTTGTTTGTTTGTGTGTTTTTTTTTAAAGGACAATTAGAGCTGGACCACACAGAAACTTAAATGAGTATATTATTATATGATTGGATGAGGATGTACTTCTCTTAATATATATATATATATATATATATATTAATGTGTATTCGTCATATGAACAGTTATTAATACGTATTTTATTTATATATTTTTTAAGAGTACATACTTTCAAATTTATAATATGAACTTTGATTTAGGTAATTAGGGGCCACCACACAAGTGCGTGAAAGCAAAGAAGATGCGAACAGAGAAGAGTCAGGGGTATAAAAGGAAACACAAGCCCTTTCTACGTGGGCACAATTAAACTGATTGAGAATCCAAATAGCTGGCCATCACAGTCCCAGCTCAGCAAGACAAGGCCCCACGCAACTCGCACCAACCACTACCCAAGCCTACAACAACAACAACAAACTCCCATGTGGGTCCCGCTTTCGCGGGGTTTGGGGAAATCCAGTTGTAGGCAACCTTACCTCTACCGGTATTCCTACCCATAGAGAGGTTGATTCCAAAAGACCCACAAAATAGTTTTATGAAAAAGGTTTGAAAGAAAAACAATTGTAGGAACCAAATACCGAATAAGAGAAAGATAGAGAAGATGAGAAAAGGTTCCGAAAGGCAAATAAGGAGAGATTGAATACATAGCAAATAAGTAAGAAGCGGAGCGTAGACATACCTCATCAAAACCAGGGGCGCTTGTTGCCGTCTCATCCCCGAAAAGCATGACCTGCGGACAAGCAAACCAAAACCCTACCCACCCCCCACCGCCTAAGCTACAGCCTGACCCCTACAATCGGAAACCTTAATCCTGTCCCGCCACAGTTTCCTATCCTGAGCCATGTCCTCCGTGAGTCCGACAACTCTCAGGTCCTCTCTAAGCACTTGTTCTAGACTCTTCTTCGGTCTACCCCTCCCTCTCTTACCACCGGGGGGTCGATTCTCTCACACCTTCTCACCGGAGCGGCCGCACTTCTCCTCTTGACGTGACCGAACCATCTGAGCCTTGCTTTCCGCATCTTCTCCTCTATCGGGGCCACGTCAGCTAAGCCCCTAAACACTTCATTCCTGATCCTGTCCAATCTTGTTGAGCCACACATCCACCTGACCATTCTCATCTCAGCTACCATCAACTTTTGGATCTGCGTCTTTTTTACGGGCCAACACTCCGATCCATAGAGGATAGCCGGTCTGACTACAGTCCGATAAACTTTGCCCTTCAAACCCATGGACACTCTCTTGTCGCACAGCACCCCTGACGCTGCCTTCCACTTTTGCCATCCCACTCTAATCCGCTGGCTAATGTCCTCGTCAATGTCCCCATTCTGCTGGATGATCGAGCCCAGATACTTGAATTTGTCAACCTTTGGTATTGCCCTCCCATCCAGAACGACATCTACTAGATTTTACACAATTGTTATTTTCACAGTACTTGATAAAACAAATCTCCATTATTTCGACTACTAGATTTTACATAATTGTTATTTTCAACTCCTCTTCGAGCTATTTTTAAAAATTATAGCCGTGTATTTAACATTGTTCCACATTTAAGAGCATTGGCAACCATAATAAGGGAAAAGGCAGAGCATATATTTTATTGAATTTGATAAATAAGGTTAATATCAGATAAAGCTGATAGAAGTTGAAAAAAATTAAAAGAAGTTTTATTTATGGTGGAGGAGTTAATAGGAGTTGAATAAAGTTAAAAGACTTCGAAAGTTCAGAGTTTCAACCAAAAAAAAAATAAAAATAAAATCATCCGTCAAAGTATTCTGTTTATATCATGAGTTAAATGTATTTATTGTTGGAACTTTGAAGGTAAGACTAATTTAGTGATTTCCTACATTGTTTGTTGGAATGTCCACACATAATAGTACTCATATTAAATTATATTTGTTGAGCAAATAGAGAAGTAAAAGCCTACAAGCAAACTCTCATTTCAAGTACTGAATTTATGAGACTTCAATTGTCTTCGACAATTATAAAATAAAGCAACCGACATTATAAGTAGTGTTCGTCTATATTACCTAGACCCTTTGCTTTACTTAAAGTACTCCTATCAGATGCTCAATATTTGGATACAGACACAAACCCATAGAACTTCATTTTAAACCAAAATTATACAAAAATTACAAAATTTGACGACTCCAATACAACATTCGTATCGGACACTCAACACTTCAACATGGATATGATTGAGTTTGAACAACATAGGTGGTGATCATTTCAAAATAATTCGTAGTTGTTTTCTCATATAATTGCACAATTATCATAATTAACCAGCGAACCTCCTCATAAGTTATATTAATTAATTAAGACTCAAAGTGTGATTAAACAAAATCTTTGACGGATTTGTAATTCCAATATTTAAAGGAGGCGCACCGGAAACCAGTAAATGGCGTTCTGTGATGATGTGGACGCGGCAGCCTCCTACCTCTGTCCGACGCATTGACAACAGTAGTATTACATTATTCTCCGCGTCATCACATTCACATGCACCATATAATCACTCATATAATCATAGTTAAATCACCCTAGCTAACAAATTAAATGATAAAATCCCCCACCTTCACGGCTGGACCATGACAGCCTCTTCGTTCGTTGCCTTTGAGTTTTCACGCGTGGGGCCCGCCCCTACGAACCTCCCTCTCTCTGTCACTATACGGTTATTTATACGTCAATTCTCTCTCGATCTCCCCCCACTCTCCATCGTAACCACCAACAGCAACAAGTGATCATGGGTCGTGTTACATTCGGCCTTACATTCCTCCTCCTCATCGTAACCGCTGCCGCCCAAACTCCCTCCGCTTCCACCTCCAAATCTCCGGCAACCGCCGCATTGCCAGCGTCCAAACCTCCTGTCGCCGCCCCATCTAAACCCCACGCCACCACCCCCGCCGCTTCCCCCGCCAAATCTCCTGCAACCACAGCATTGCCACCGTCCAAACCTCTCGCTGCCGCCCCATCTAAACCCCCCGCCGCATCCCCCACTCCTTCAGCTCCGATCTCAACTCCACCAGCAAAGTCCCCGTTGAAACCTCCATCTCCGGCGAAGGCTCCCGTAGTGGCGCCTATCTCCTCCCCGCCGGCTCCTCCTCCTAAAAAGGCTTCTCCACCGGCTCCTCCTCCTGAAAAAGCTTCCCCACCGGCTCCTTTGGCCCCGGCTCCAGCCCCTAAAGCGGAGCCACCGGTGGCGGAGGTGCCAGCACCGGCTCCCAGCCCAAAGACCCCCCCTCCGCCGCCTCCCCCTCGCAAGTGCAGGTTTAAGCTGAAGAAGCATTGCAAGCCTAGGCATCCTCCCCCACCCCCGCCTCCACCGCCCAGCCCACCCGCCCCGCCCGCTGAGGCGCCTGGGCCTAGTGCTGATGATGACTTCGCTCCCAGTCCTAGTGAGGATGATCAGGTATGTCAACCAAACTCCATCAATTTCTTTTTGCTTAATTCCTTACTTAGTACGTACATATATATATACTCTTATTCATTTATTTACAATGGGTTTTTTTTGGTGGGGGGGGGGGGGGGGGACACAACTGGAGTTTTGGTTGATTCATAGGGGGCAGGGTAATGTATATCATATACCTGCAGTTATATATATTTTTTCAATGTATATTTGTCTTATAGATAAATTTTACCATGTGATTTTGATGTGGCTTATGGGAATATTGATATAAGCTTTGGGCAGGCGAATGTAAATAGGATTTATGATTACCACCTACACACTTACTCTCACCCTCAGACATTCTTAATTAACTAATACTAACTTAATAACACAAGTTGGACAGTACTATTTAAGGGTGGGCAATGGATTGGGACGGGTCGGATTAGGACCCGTCCATTTACAAAGTGGATCGGGTAGAGTCATGTTTGATCCGTTAATTGTTTGGGCCGGGTTGAACCTTTTGTATAAACAAATGGGGTCGGGTTGGATCAACCCATGGACGACTTGCTTTTGGTCTGTTTAAAGTAGAACAAACTTGCACAAAGAAATTATGTATAATAATTATTATGTATGAAGCGTTGGTAATAAGTTTAACTAATTAGAACATGTAAATTAGGGTGTTAAGTAAGTTCAGAAATTAATGGGTCACTAAACCAGTTGTTAATGGGCCGATCTGATCCGACCCATTAATATGCCTTCATGGGCCGACCCACTATTGATCTGGTCTATTATTGACCCAATTCTTTAATGACCCTATTTTAAACAAATGGGTCGACCCGTTTAATTCAATGGATACCCAATTCGTTATCCACCCCTAGTACTATTACATCTATAATTAACAATTTGTGGCTAACTATGTTTAAACTTTTAATTGATAGAGTGGAGCAGAAAAGATCACATGGGCGTTTGCAAGCTTAGCATTGGGATACGCCGCTGTTCTTCTCCTCTGAATTGAAGTTCCAGCTTTCCGTCTCTCTCTCTTTCCCCATTTTTTTTTTTTTTTGGCTTTTGAATGAATTTTTTATTCATTGTCTCCCTCATTCTCCAACTGATATATCAATATCACGGTTAAGGCCTGTAATTAAGTCGTGTGTTAATTGAGATATATATAATATACTCAACTATACATCTTCCGGATAGATCCTTGGATATTTTTATTAGTTCTTCATGATTATTCATACTTTCTTGCAGATTTGAGGAGACACTTTGACTATTCTAACCATTTTGAGAATCCCAGTTTGATTTATATTTTCATAATTATGCTAAAATCAACCAGCCAAATGGATAAAAAAAAAATTTAAAAGATGAAATCCATAACGTGTTGGGCACACTTAGGCTGAGTGATAGCGGTGTAAGATATAGCTACGTACGTAAGTTATGCATGTCTTGTAACGAGGAAGAGAGAGGGCCCGAATTTACCTTGTGAGCACCAGGGGCAAGAGCCTCCCGTCGTAAGAAGCTAAAGAACATATCGTAGGTGCAGACGTGAAGGATCAGGTTGCCTAATTGACCATTATCCACTAGATCGAGAAATAGAAACAATTGGTGCGTGGCTAATAAAGCCACCATCGAATTCACACTCCCAAACACGAATTCCGTTGATGGTCGGATAGCTGTGCGAGAGAGAAAAGAGAGTGAATGTATTCTTCTGCATGGGGTTAGTGACCAACCCACATTAAGTCTCTAAACCGCCCTTTATATAGGTTTAGGGTTCTGCTAATCGCCACCACTTAGGTGACTTTAGTTGTCGTCTAGCCCTAGTTTCCTTGGGCCAGCGAACAAGCCTTCAATAATTTTTTAACATTATTGTTTGAGGAAAATAGAAATTACGGTCATATATAGAATCCTCATATCAAAAAACCAAAATGTCTTTCGTAAGATAGTCTCAAAGCAAAATCTACAACTTCAAATGGAAAACAAAGGGATAGAATGAATATAAACATGGTGCAGCTATACAAACTCCATGAAATTATGATATATTGCTCGTAGTTATAGAAGATGGATGATGTGTTGATGCCTAATGATTGATTTAGTAATTAGTAGCACTAAGTTTTTCCTTCTTTTTTGGCTGTCCTTATGAGAAAATCATTGGTGAAAGTTTCTTAGATCTATCACTAAAGGTAAATTTTGTTCACTAGAATCGAGTTACTATTGATTCAATAAGGAGCAGAAATCTATTATTATAAATCTTTTCCATTCATAAGATTCGAACCCAAGACCGTACATTTAAACTTAAAACTAAAAATATATCAAACTATTTAAACTAACCTATATTAGTATAATAAATGATAGTTTAAAATGACACATTATTTCAGTGCATTTAAACTTAAACTATAGGCATGTCAGCCCAATTCGATTTTTTCAGCTGTCGAACAAGTTAATGTGACTTACCCAATGCCTCAGATATTAAAAACAACAACAACCAAAAAAAAAAGAAGCAAGTGGGCAAGTGAAATGGGCCAATGGTGGGCTGTTT